>CM025624.2:5683821-5775078 GCA_014621495.2 Entosphenus tridentatus | reverse complement strand
ATGCAATCCCCTGGCTGACATTTCAACGCTGCATATGAAAGCTGTCGAACGCCGAGTTCCATGAGCTAACGTAGCTTGCAGTTATATTTTAAGCTTGGCCAGCACACGTGTATACATATTTATTTTCTCACCAATTTATGGGGATTCTCCCTGGCTGGTGAGCGGCATTAGCCTACAAAAAAAACCTTAGAGATTTAAAGGGAAAACCTACCGCTGTGATCTCACATCACCGAGAAAACCCTCCTCTCCTCTCCTCCGAGACGCTTAAGAACCACCCCCTCGGTCAAGCATCCACGATTTGGATGGAATGGGAGGAGAATTCTCGATCGTATCGTGGGGAGGGTGGGGAAGATGGGTGTGCCCAGGCATTGTTAATCGATGCAGTCTACGAAAGCTCGGCTCCCCCCACGTGAAGTCCACGCATGTTTTAATTTCGCGAGCTGACAATTGCGGGTTGCAAATTTTGTTGACAAATAGCCAGATTGATTTAATAGCATATTATTTTTTGAAAAATGCGTTTGTTGTGTAATAATTTAATTATCAATTAGTATTTATGTCAACCGGTGTTAATATGTTAATCAATGAGTATGGTCGTGATTTTCATAACCAGATGGGATCCCAATGAGACAAACATGCCATTTTCTGAAATATATGGATATATTTGAAATGTATGTATTAGGATTGTTTTTGTAAATGTTTTATTTTATTTTATGTAACATTTACCGTGGGGCTGAGACAACACTTGCACCTCGCAGCTAAAACTTTTCTCTAAATACCGGTAATAGAAAATTATTAATACAGTATTACCGGAACAGTATTTTTTCAATTATATTTTAACGCAGCTACAAGATATACAAACTTCATTAGACTAGGACAGTCTTTTGCGATTTCCAGTTCCTTTTCATTGGGGTCCTGGAAGAATTGCACTAATCCTCAAGTTGTACAGACTATTGACAGCTAATTTGTCATGAAAAATAATATAATATATATATTTTTCTATTGCATTACTGGCAATGACCCAAGCCAGATAAATATCGTAGAAGAGCTTGTGCGTATCATTTCTGAACTGCAAAAAGCATAACCAACTCGTTTATGGATACATTTTGAACTTAGTGTTCAAATATATTAACGTTGGACTTAATTGAACGTGAATCAGTACAAAGAAGACTCTTTGTGGTTAAAATTACAATTTCTAAATTACCATACAATAGATATTACATTGTTACTTGCCGAACAACTTCGGAGTTTGTGCCATGGCACTGTGTCTCAACCCATCGCTGGTGTGCCATGATGTATGCATTATTTAACACATTCCTGCAGAGGGAGCTGGTAGGAACGTTGGGTTGCTCGGTCAATGGCCAGGGTCAACGGCGGCGTGGTGTATTCCGCAAATATGCCCGACTGTGAGGGCGGGCACAAGCCGGCGTGAGTAGGTTAAACGTTGAGTTTTATAAGGGCACCAAGGGGTGACCAGCGACCTCCCCCACCCCTCCCACCCCCCACCCAGCCCCTCCCCACCCTCTGTTTGCGCATAGTCACTTTAAGATGTTTTCTTGTTCATGTTTTAGTTTTTTGTTTGTTGCGGTTGCACCCGATTCAAGAACCGAATGGCTCACAGGGCTCTACCAAATCAATGAAACTGAAAAAACAACAACGCTCCGATTATCACGGTTGGCTACGTACGTCGCGAAAGAAGTTCAACACACATTCATGGCTGAGTCTCAACCGGAGCTGATAAATCTGATTGCTTCTAAAAAAACACAGAAACGCTGGTGGTATCTCATAATCCTGCCCCATACCTCCACAACCCCGCGACAAGCTGTGACGCAAGGCGTCGTCACCTCGCCCTACTTCATCACATCCACTGGGTGGGTTTGAGAGAGGGCGTGCGTTGCAGCGGTGGCGCGGGAGAGTGCACAGAGAGAGAGACAGAGGAGAGAGCACGGAGAGAGAGAGAGGAGAGAGCAGCACAACAAAGAGAGAGAGGCACAGAGAGAGAGAGACGGGGAGAGGAGCACACACACACAGAGCTACTACACACGCAGAGAGAGACGCACACGCACATAGCGAGGAGACGTGATGTTGTAGACACAGTCGCCTGACCGGTGACCTGGAGAGACGCTCTTCGCAGAGAGGATTCGAAGACGGGAAGGGAGACGGAGAGCGAGCAGGGGAGAAAGAACAGCAAGAAGAGAGTTAGAGGGAGGTGAGCGACTGTGGCTGGAAGAGGAGGACGGAGGAGGGAGGGAGGCTGGATGCGTGAAGAAAACAAATATGGCTTCGTGAGCAAGGCAGCAGCTGTGGCAAGACGCGACCCGGCTCACAGTGGAAGAGAACTCGAGAATCGCGGTTTTGATTTTAATTGAAGGAGACAAACGTCTGCAAGGAATCCATCACCACCACCACCACCCCCATCATCGCCGTCACCATTCGGGATGCAATCAAAGGCAGCCTCCAGTTCTCGCCGTTGCCTTTCCATCGCGATGTACCGAGTATAGGAAATATACGGAATGCTACGAAGCGTTGGTGTATTATTTATTGTTTTATAAAAGCATAGGTGAAATATTGAAGACACCGCTTTTGAAGGTTGCCCACCCCCCCCCTCTCCCGGGTACGGGCCTCAGCCTTCGTTCTCGCCTAGAAGCCCCCGCCGCCTTCGGCTTCGCGTTCCCCGCAGTCGCTGCCGACCCCGGCAGTCCCGACACCGCGGAGTCGGACCCGACTTCTTCTCGCCGTAGGCTTTATCAGGCCGGCGACGTCTTCTTTGCAGTCGTCTCTGCAGTCGCAGGCTCCGTCTCTCTCGAGCGGCTGTCTTTGTCGTAGTTACGACGAAGATAGAGAGAGAGACGAGAACGTACGCCGGGCTTACCACCGCCCCTTGCCTGAGCACCCTGCGGGCCAGTGCGCGCCTCTGTCGGAGGCGGCGTCAGGCTGCAAGGGGGTCGGGGTGGACGGGTCAGGCCTACTGTCTTCGCTAATCGCCATGTTGCGAGACATCTATTAATGTTATTGTTATAGTAAAGCCGTCAATATATATGGTCTCTATAGCGATAACATTACTAGCTGATAGGTGTCCGTCTTCATTATCTCGACGCTACACTGCCCAAGCAAAACGTCTAAATGCGATAGCAACGAACGGAGGAGCTTAGGTTGAGTTCCGTGTGCGGTCAAGACGTCATTGTTTTCAACTCGATCTTCTAATCACCAGGAGCAGTAGGACTGCCGCATTTTTTATTTATTGATGTATAAGCGAAGCCGGGCGGCATGGTTGCGTAAAGTCTGCGAGGGACTTCTGTCCGTCGTGGTGGTGGCGGCGTCGGTGGAAATCGCGAGCGCGGATCCCTCGCGACTCGAGACCATCGCGATGACGGAGCAGACGTACTCGTGGTAAGCAAAGAGACACGGCAAACATCTTCCTCTTCTTCGTCGTCGGTACCATTGGCATGACACTCATCGTGAGCAGCAAGCACAATCGCCGTGTGCTTATGACCATAAACATCTTCATCGGCAACATCGTAATGATTGTCATCAAGCAGCAGCATCTTCATCAGCTGCTCGTGACCATTATTATCATCAGCAGCAGCAATAGTGGCAATCGTCAACCACAATCATTCATTACTCAGAAGGAACATCACCATAGATATGACCACCATCATCATCATCATCGGCAGCAGAAGCACAATCGCCGTGCTTATGACCGTAAACATCTTCATCGGCAACATCGTAATGATGGTCATCAGGCAGCAGCAGCATCTTCATCAGCTGCTCGTCATCATTATTATCATCATCAGCAGCAATAGCGGCAATCGTCATCGGCGATCATTCATTACTCAGAAGCAACATCACCATAGATATGACCACCACCACCATCATCATCAGCAGCAATGTCGATAGTCATTATGGTGATCAGGTAGGAGCAACAGCAGCAAATTCGTCAACTGCTCGTGACCATCACCATCATCAGCAGGAGCAATAGCGGCAATCGTGAGCAGCAGTCGTTACTCAGAAGCAATCATTACTCAGAAGTAACATCTACAGAGCTATGACCACCATCATCATCAGTTGCAGCAGCAGTTTTATCCTCACCGTGGCCATGGCCTATGACCGTCATCACCGTCATCACCGTCAGCATGAGTAACAATGTCGCCACCACCACCATCGTTAAACAGCATCAACACGACGATATTTAACAACAGAATTGGATAAGCATCGTGTCACACTCATCGTCATCATCATCATTAACCACGGTCACCGTTCTATTCCGTAGCAGTGACATCAGCTCGATCATAATAATCATCATTACCACCGCTATGAAAATGATCATTGTCATCACCATTATTACTGCCCGTGTACACTTGTTACATCTGATTTCATTGCGTTGTTAGTGTAGTCAGTGGTGGATTGCCAAATACCAGTGGGACGTATGTTACACGATTGTTTCACGATGGTATATTTCGCACCCTTCGTCAAGCCACTGCTGGATGTGTGACCATACAGCAACAGGACTTTCAATTGGCTTGGGTCCGTGCGAGTTGGGTTGCATGGCCGGTTCATATTTCATTTTTCCGCTGTTGTATTTGTAATGCTAACCGTGGCTTGGAATACAACTCAGGTCACCGGGTTCATACTTCATTGCGCAGTATGCAAAAACTCTACGTTGTTTTAAGCGAGGTATGCTATCTGTGATATCGATTTCCAAGGCTGTTTTGCTCCAATTAACAGCCTTTACGCGTCTCTGCAGTAGCCGTAAAAGCAATTTTGTCGGCACCGGTTACAGTAATGTATTGGAATTAAAATGACTAGGGCCCATGCGCGGTTGTATAGGAATGGTTGTATCCGTCTCTTGGAATCTATGAAGTTGAGCATGTCTTCGATAAATTTGGTTTCTCTTCTGACTCTCCATTTGCATCCCACGTGCATTAAAAAATCGATTAGAGAACAGAGGACGGTTGCATACAGCAACTTGAGGTGCAATACATTCCACTAGTTTCCTATCTAAGCCACAGCAAAAAAGGCACAAACCCATTTAAATATGCCAGCAGGCCCCTCTTAAAATTGAGTCTTTGGACTCATGAACTGTTAAACGGATAAATGTAGGATTGCTGTACACATTATTGTTTATAATATGGATTTTTTGGGTTAGATTGTGTAAATATAAATGTGTCGTTGAACCTGCAACCACCCGACAGACAATTGGTAAAGGTTTGTCACTTAAACAAAACATGCAGTTAGTTATTAGTTCAGCACATCGGTGTGTTGGAGAGTAAACCCACAACATTTATAATTCGAGTACGACGTTTCACCGCTAATTACAGCCAGCCCCATCAGGCGACAGCCAGACACATTCTCCTGTTTAGTGTTGAATACTTTTTTCTCGTCGTTTTTGCAAAACGTTTAGCCAGCATGGAAGACTAGGCCAAAGTACCTTCCTCTAGAAGAGCTCTGTTAAACTCCCACCAGTGGACGCCCTCCTGGCAGCAGTGGGCATGAGTCATATACAATGCAAGGCTGCACCTTTTAATTGTTTCACCTTCAGTAAGAAGTGCCTCGGGTTGAAAGTTGTTTTGCTAGAACTGCCCTGTAGCTGCAATCCGTGGGCCGTGGTCTTGCATTCACTCGCCATTGCCTGTTTGTGCAGTTTGTAATGCCAGGTGTCAAACCCGTGATGATAATGGATCTTTGTTCCAATGGTGACGGACCAAATGTTACGTATTTAGAATTATCCGTATGTAAAATGTACAAGTTATAAGGTGCCGCATGTAATGCGCGTTTGACGGACAGAGCATTTTGCATGAGAGCTATTAAATAGCAATGATGCCATCCATGGTTAAATAAGGATGCCACTAAACTGATAACATCCAATTATCTAATGACCCTTTACCTTGAGGGCTCACGACTTTTCACTGGGCTCTTTAACTGATTATCATTATATGAAATAACAATTAAATATAAGCTATTATTCTGTATGTAATGTAATCATAATGTCAAGCCGTTTGGCAATCCACTTCTGAATGAAGGCCTCCCCAAGTCATGTTTGTAATCGGGATTGTTTGACCATACTTCACCAAGACGGTGAGAATGGGTTGGTGTAGGGAGAGTGGGTGTCAGGAAATGGTTGAAATATTGCTTGCCATTGATATTAGCCCGAGCTGGGGATCAGACTCCTGGAGTCAAATTCAAGCATAGGACAAAACTGATATAAGCACATGGGTTACGTGACACTTTCCAACGTGCAATTTGTCTTCCGAAGCGTTTAATTCACAGGATGAAAACTGATGTGTACCGGTCAGGGCAAATACGCAATATTGGCTCGGGTTTTTGTCTCCCAATTTTTTGAGTAACCCTTTGACCAACTTGTCCGATTTTCACCAGAGCAAATCTCTAATAGCAACACAACGTGAAACATACGTTTTGTTCATAACATATCATTATGAGGAGAGTTCTATCGACCTCATGTTACAGACAGGCGGACGGACAGAGCTAATGCATTAATTCTCTCGGCCTGGGTGGGAAAGCATTAAATTACGCTTGACTGTGTTTTGATTGGAGTTATATTTCTTGACTTTGCCAAGCCATGACACAACCAACCGAAACTATTGGGGTTTACATGTCAAAAAAGGGTTCTTTTTAAAAAATGTGAAAAGTAATACTCTCATTACTCTTCCTGAAGATCATGGAACGTAGCACATACATCATAGTGAATCAGCACAGTTTTCATTTTATTGTTCATTAATTCGGTGATCCATTTTGCGAAGTTGTGCCATTGATATTGTGCAAATGGGTGCCGTGTTTTAATTGTTTTGTTTGAGGCGTTTTGCGGGGGCGGAGGAGTGTTCGGGGGGGCAGAGGGGGGGGTGTCATTTGTGTGAACAATGCAGTAATAGTAATCTTAAGTTCTCCATCTGGCAGTTGAATTGTGCTATCATGGCAACTGCCGACGTTCCATTCAATTCCTTGCCCTGTATTTGACCACGTGAGGTTCCCATTGTTCAGTCTTTTGTTACGCCTCACCTGAGCATGGCTGGCTTGCAATACAGGTGTTCAACTGGTGCTCTATCATTTATTCATCTTCTGCTGTGACACTGACAAGCATTGAGCGGCCCTTGTGACGAATGATCACAGGCTCCCTATCGTGCAAGCTCGTGCACACTTTACAGTGCTCATTACCAAATTACCTTGACGTTGCCAGGAATCCAACTGTGGACTTTGGTACAAATTGGCCCATTTTAGAGGTGTGCGTACACACTTCTGATCTAGGCTGCCCGGCTTGTGGAGAAGCAACTACTCTCGATTGTCAATGGTGTGTGTAGCGAATAGCATAAGATTTTTAGGCATCTCCCCCCCCACCTTGTTATCTGTTCCAATGATCGTGATTTGCATGCCATGTACAACAATTTACATCATGTAATCTAGTTGCCCACCCAACCCTTGTATTTACTTTATTGTATTTTCATCTGGTTGCTTGTCTTACCGTCCTTGATTTTTTAAATTACCCCCAAGTGTGAGGGTCAAGGTTTTGTTTTGTTTACTACCGGTGATAACTCGATAGAACAGGATAGCTTTGTTTGCAATAGTGACGGGGGGGGGGCATCAGCCTGCCTGTAAGGGAGCGGTGATTGTTGTCCAATTTGCCGGTGTAATTTTGGAATTTGGCAAATTTGGACCCTGACGCCGGTACACGATGGCCTCCTCTTCTTATCGTCCGCTGGGTAAGTAGGCGGCGCACATTATAAAGATTATTTTATTAACACCCGCAGTCATATTCAAGGCGGCCTTTGGATTCGAACCGTCAACCTCTATGGCGAGCGTGCTACCACTTGGCCATGTCACGCGCTAGATTGTGTGCCGAGCATATTTTCACTGAAGCTTTTGGCATGCACTCCTGTGAGCATCTTCAGGAAGACCACACTGGTATTACAAGTGTCTGCGACAAAGCCTGCATGCTAAATTGACTCTCACTTACCCGTCCTAAATTCCATTTGCCAGAAAACGGCATTCTCATGGTTTTGGGTGGTTTGTGAAACCAATGGAACCAAATTGAGCCGCATGTATCAATATTTATAATAATACGGCTCAATTTAAGGGGAGTGGTGGCACAGTGGTTAGCACACCGCACTGTAATACCTGCGACCCCGAGCTCAATTTTCAACCACGACTAAGCTGATTGGTGATTGGTAGCTATACTGGTCCTGTTTTTACCCTCCCTTTGCCAACCCTGTACTGGTGAAGTATGGTCAAACAACCCCCACGACCGACATTACATGGAGAGGCCTTCATGTATCAGGGAATTCACAAAGGGTTTACAATTAGAATTTATTCATGTGTCTCTAGTGCTGTATTCGTAGGGATGGGTGTCTGAGCCTGCTTTACTGTTCCAGTACAATGAGCTCACGCCACACAAATATTTTTCAAATTGCGTTTGAAAGTATGCCTGAACTCGATTTGAGGTTCAATGAGAATATTCATCGGTGACATTATTTGTCTGGTTAATCCCATAATCGTTGCACCAGCTGGAAGGAACATTTCACCTACAGCAGGCTATATCAGCGTCAGAATCCTCACTTGCTGTCACATTTTAGCAATACGGCTTAATTGCAACGATGCTGTGTATTATTTTGGTCTTTTCTCTCCCAATGACAGTTGTTGAACGTGATTGAGGAGGATGGTTTCATTTCATCAGGCAGTTGTGTGCTGTGCACTGTATGCTGTATATATTGCTCATAAATGGTCTGAGCCAGAGTTGTCCTTTTTTAGATTTGTTGCAGGGGCAGTGTTGTGGAATTGGATCGGCTCTGTTGAGAAAATGCCATTTCCTTCTTTGCTGATGGAAATTCAAAACATAAGATCCATGTTCCATTTTGTTCCCCTGTCTCCCTCCTAAGGCTGCGGGATTGTTTTTTTGTTTGGTTTTGTGGATTGGCCCTCCTTGCCCCATGGCTAGAAGGACAAAAGTTCGATTCCCGACTGGGGCACCTTTCTGTGTTGGAGTTTGTATGTTCTCCCCATGTTCTACGTGTGTTTCTTGTGGGCTCTCCGCTTTCCTTCCGTCGTATTTATTTTAAATCCACAGTGTAACCGGGATTGGTCAAACATCCTCATGCTGAAATATAACCGACTAATTAACTCACTCGGGATTAGACGAAGCAAACATCGCCCTCAACTGCAAAAAAACACATGGCATGACTTTCCTAGTAAAAAGTCTCGAGACTGAAAACAAAATAAAAATGAAAACAACTAAATTAAATCACGACGTTTCAAAACGTCGTCATTTAATTTAGTTTTCATTTTGTTTTCACCTACGTGACTTTACCAAAAAAACCAAAGAGTATCGATCCTTGGAGTCACGAAAACTTCAAATCTAGAAATAGAGACTGAAAACAAAATAAAAATGAAAACAACTAAATTAAATCACGACGTTTCGAAACGTCATTTAATTTAGTTTTCATTTTTATTTTGTTTTCACCTACGTGACTTTACCGAAAAAACCAAAGAGTATGGATCCTTGCAGTCACGAAAACTTCGAATCTAGAAATAGTCTCGAGATTTGAGAGGCTTTTCTGGCTCTTCAAGTCGAGTCGTTATAACAATAGAAACAAATCTGAACTTAGAATAGACAAGAGATAATCCCACCTGTCACTCCTCACACCAGGTGTTTGTTTAGTCACCCTTGTCACGTGGCTCACCTGTTGAGGGTTGTTTTTAAAATGGAAGCGCAAAAAACTATTTTCATGACTTACAAACAAATGATTGTTTTTTGTTATCACCTGCTCGCTCAGGAAAATGTGGTCAAATGAAGGAACTCTTCCAACACATTCTCTGGCATATGTATGTTTGACTTCTTGCTCGCCGCACGTAGCCACTGTGTTCGGGGTGTAATGATTGATCAGTCTGGCGATTCGATTAATTGTCGCTCTTCAGGGCCACGATTAGATTAAAGAATATCTATTTTTTGCCGTAATTTTTACCATCTTGTTTTTACTGTTTCTTGTTTTTACTTTCGTTGTACAGGTTTGTTTGTGCCATGTATCTAAATGTATTATCACCATATCATTTGAGATTACCAAAAGGGAAGTCAACCATAATAATTATTAATTTGTTACATGGGTTCTTACCTGGTTGATCGATAAAGGGGATGATGATGATGAGTTTTGTACAATGTTGTCACATTGCAAATGAATATTGCAGGGAAAGCATTAACTTGGAAGGAAGGCCCATTATCAGAACATTATATTTTTATATCAGAGAATCATATATATATTTTACATGTTTACTATCCTTTGTCAATCCACTGCCCGATTAAGGCCTCCCTCAGTCAGGTCCTTCATATGAATTGTTTGACAATATTTAACCATGCTGGGCAGTGCAGGTTGGTGAAGGTGATGTGGGGCCTAGCACCTGTTCAGACATTACTCTCCACTGATGTTAGCCGTGGCCGGGAAATCAAACTCTGGTGATCAGATCCATAATGCAATGTGCGACTCACAGCAACAGACCCCTCACCCCTTTAAAAACCTATGTTTAGCACACGTCTGTGTCGTAACAGAAAAGGCCTTGAAGGGCATCGGTTGCATTGTGTATTGAGTCATATTCAAATATCTCGTTTGATTATCGAGGAGTCAAAATTTGTTTCCCACTCAAATGCATTTGGGGGAAGATGCTCGTCATCACAGCCCTGAGCTACTGGTGGAAATGTCAGATTGCTTTGGTAAGTTACGTCTGCCGAATAGGAATAGCACATTTTTACTTACCATTATTGACAGCGGAGGAATGAGGGTCTGAGTTGACCCCGATCAGAATGAACCTTCTGGCTGGCTGAGCACCGGCCCAAAAAACGCCAAGCAGCCAACAACACCGTGCTCCTGAAGGTTTAATAAGAGTAACAACATTTTTTTAAAAATTGGAATACGAATATAAGAACTTGGCAAAAGAGAGGATGGGCGGGAATTCCAAAGTCGAACATTGTGAGGAATGAGCTGAAGGAGAGAAGTGTTGTGTCCTGCAGTGTGGTGGCTGAACAATGGTGTAGATGGGACAAACCAGTCAGCCTGGTGTAACGAGTCCTCGGCACTGGTGGCAGAATCAAGAAGTGAAGTTGGTGTGAACAGAACCACGGTAGAAGCGATAGAAGAATTATAAGCAGGCGTATGCCCGCCGGCAAGAGTGCCTGGAGTGAATTGGTGAGTTATGCATCGTCAATCAATTTGACTGCTTTTTAGCTAAATTCTGTCACGTACAGTGAGGCAGGAACTGGGTGTTCCACCCCAGATAAGCCAAAGTGACTTATTGAGGCGGTTTACAGCCCAATGGTGGAAATTCGACATTCCTATGACGTGGCAAACGCTTTTGACTTCTCCGCAAACCTGGTACTCATGATATGAACCCCCAAGACGGACGATGTTGGCCTGCCAACATCTTACCAGGATTTCAACTTGCGTCTTCCAGTCGCGAGCCGCTCGTTCTCCCTCTGATCCGTATGGATTTGGTGTAAAATGCAGCATCCAAACACAGTTTAGGCATCCCCACCCCCTCTCTCTGTCCATCCCATGCACGACCCTGTCGCGTTGGGCCATTCGGCGGGGCGTGACGGGCCACTGCGCTCGTGCGTGTGCTGTCAATTTGGGCCGAGTGAATCTAACCGGGGTGCGCACCTTAGCCCACGTGACGCGATGGAGCATCCCTGCCCGGGTCTGATGGTTGCATCTCATAGAGGCTAAACTGAATGTAAAAAAAAGAAAACTTTTTTTATTTCACCAGGTAAGGCCCACAGAGCTAATGGAGCTTTTTTTCAGAAGGGATCTGGGCACAAATCATAGCTCGATGAAGTGGCTTATGTGGAAATTTGAAGTAGCCAATAAATCTAAAATGCACGTGTCTAAATGTGGAGGGAAAACTGGAGGACTGGGAGTAAAAATTCAAGCGACCGTGGGGACAACATTCAAACTCCGAATTTACAGGTGTCAATGTCGGGGTCGAACCCACGACTTCCTGCATAACAGGCGAGGGAGTTGACCTCTTGCCACCATGGCGCCCCAACGACCTCTGCCTCTCCGTATGTGCTTTCCATCGATATCCGGTGGTGAGATATTAAATACCTCGCCTGATATGCAAGAAGTCCTAGGTTTGATCCCGACCCTGACGCCTGTATATTAGGAGTGTGCATGTTCTCCCCGTGATTGGGTGGATTTTTCCCCGGGTCCTCCGTTTTTTCCCTCCACATTTAAAAACGTGCATTTAAATTATTTGGCTGCTATGAATGTACACGTGATAATCCACTTGATTGGGCTATAATTTGTGGCCAGGTCACTTCTGAAAAAGAGTTATATAGCTGAGTGGACCTTACCTGGTAAAATAAAAAATAGTTGATCGTTTTTATGGTTGTTTTTTCCTTTTCTGCAATGATCGCAGTTGACAGAGCTTGAGCCGTGGTTGTGGCAAAGGTTGCATTCCTTGGTAGATTGGGGGTAGGGGGTAAAAACATGCTGAGCTGCAGAGTTTCGTTGTGAATGAACGCTGAACGAGAGATAGGTAGTGTGCAAGGTGGAGATTTACACGTAGGCTTTCGCGACCAATATTGTCCATAAAGGGTTTTTTTTGGCACATCTTATTTACGTGACAAACCTTACTAATTGGCTGTGTTGGGTGGTGTCGGGTTTAACGACACAATTATATTTATGCGATCTGACTAAAAAAATACTTTATTATGAAGCTGCAGATTATTTAATAATAATATTTTACAGTGCTTTGTCAATATTCTTTCAGGATTAAGGCCTATCCATGCCTTTTACCAACATGATTCTTTAACCATAATGAGCCACTGGTCTGTGGATTGGTGTCGGGGTGACTGGCTCATGACCGCTTAAGATATCACTTGGCCACGTGCCTGGAAATCAAACTCTGGCCATTTAATTTGTAGTGCGGTGTGCTAAACGGTGCGTTGCAAATCCCCACATTCAAGTATAGCCACACACCTGTGCTCAATGGAATGCCGCTGTATTAACCAAAGCGGGATGCTGGCACGGGGTAATGGTTAGCACACTGAACTTGTAAGCCATAAGTTGCCTCCTTTGATCTTCCGATGAAACAATGGGCAGGTTACTTAAATCCCCATCCACCTCTGTCAATAAAGCTTGGCTACACCACGGTTACTCGATCGGCAGGGCGTGTGTGGTGGGGTAAAGTGTGGGGCCACCGCCACCACTTCTAGGATGTCCGGCAAGTGTGAAAGAGTTTGACATATACCCTCTCTGGAGGGCCTCACTCAACTCCTTTATAGCGGCGGCCACTTCCGCCAGCAGTGGACTGATCAAGCAATTGCAGGGCTGCACCTTTACCTGTTGACCAATCACGGTGCGTCCTTGCCACGCGACGTGGACACTTAACGCCATGCGACTTTCTCTTGGGGCAGGGGAGCTAATGATGGTTAAGGGGAAAAAAACGCATTAGCAGACGCCGGTGCGCCAATTGTCGTTTGCTTGTTTTTAGACTCCAGAAAATACGTTCACAGTGTCTGCCAAAGTTGACGTGAGTATTTTATTGGATGCTTGCTGAATCGCAACGACCCCGTTGTTCTAGTCGGCCGCATCGGGTTCCAAGGCGCTGCCGTGTTTCTGCATGCTTGCCTTCGTGGTGTTGGGGGGGTGTATGATATTCTCTGGGGATGTGGTATGTGGTAACGGCAGATTTCGATGTCCCAGCGGCAACACCGGGCGTCGCCTCCCATTGATTACCGTTCGCCTGCGCCTTAAATTTGGTTAGTGCTTCGTTGGAAGCGCTGCCCCCCCCACCCCGCATGTCTCCCGAGTGGAATGTGGAATCTCTTGTTCCAAAGCGTGGTCAGGGCAATGACACGGGGCCATGCACTGTCAGACATTGACTTCAAAACGAAAATAAATTATAGTGGCGGCGGGACCTTGTGTTAAGCATGGCCTGTGCAAGTCGGGTGCCTGTGGTTTTTTTCTGTGGATTATCTCGAATGGAGGTTCCTAGACTCTGATTGTGCTGAATTGCATGTGCGAGATGTTTTGCACGGCCTTTTGGGTGTTAGTCGGCATTAATTCAACGTAGGTGGTAGCGATGATGTCAACCGCATAAATCTAAACGTTCGAAACCATGCATAATTTACTCTGTGCTGCTGTAGTGGTTTGTGCATAAAATAACAAAATAATAAATGAACAAGAGCCTCTAGCCATGTAAAAATCAACGGGTGCTGTATACGAGTCAAACAGCCTGCGGTCTTTTTTGTTCCAGTGTGTTCCAGTGCCATTCGTTTAAAAGCAGACAAACTCTGGACTGGTTTCTATTTCCTGAGTTTGTCCAATGATTGTTTGATCGTTGGTCATTCTTTGTGGTGCGATAGTACTGTTGCAGTTAATTGTTCAGTGGTGGTGCTGCTTCCTTATGGGTGGCGTGGTGTACAGGAGGACATGGGTTCGATGTGGGTTCTCGATCCCGACCTTGACGCCTGTATATTTGGTGCTTGTATGTTCTCCCCGTGGTCTCATGGATTTTTATCCGGGTCCTCTGGTTTTCCCCTCCACATTTAGAATCGTGCGTGTAGAGTATTTACCTGATTTAAATTTCCACATGACAAGCCACTTAATTTGGTTATCATTTGTGGCCAGGTCGCTTCTGAAAACGAGCTATTATTGCTCAGTGGGCCTTATCTGGTAAAATAAAAAATAGTCCAAGTAGTTTTTTGCGTTGGACTCGAATGAACCTATGCGATTCACAGACGACAATCTCTGCAATGGCGATTTTCTGCGGCTTGCACGAAGTCATCCCACATTCCGCAGCGCGTGTGTTTGCCGCTTTGAAGTGACTGTGACGAATTTCGGGACACCGGACAAAGCTCCAGTTGTAGCATGGGGTGCACAGGCCAAATGTTGGGGTAGCCCGCCAGGTCATTTCAGCATGTGTGGTCTTTGATGCAACCTTCCTGCAGGTCAGGATTTCCCAAACTCCATTCCTCATGACCCACCAGTGCTTACCAATTTACTCCCCCCGTTCAAATACAAATGAACTCGTTCCACGCTACACGCACTCGATGATTGTTAAATACGTCCGACAAAACCCACTAAGCAATTAACGCTGTCTGCGGTAATGGGACCGATTAAAATTATAATTGAGATCTCAGTGTGAGCACACGTGTTCCATGTATGCATGCTGAACCTTTTTTTGCGCCGTACGTAGCCAACCGTGCTAATTGAAGGTGCCGCAACGTTAATTGCTTAGCGCGTCATGTGGGGCATTTTTCAAATGTTGTGAAACTCCCTCACTGTGAGTGGGTATTGAAGAGGTGCCATACCCTGGCTTGCCAGAAGAAGGGGGTACAGCCGATGTGGACTACATCTGTTCCATCTGTATGGTATAATGTTACCCCCCTGCACACATGAGGTTTTCTCTAGGCACTTCATTTTTTGCCCACATACATAGACATTTTAATTGGCTGCAAATATCTTCATGTATATTGGACCATAAAGTTTTGGAAATTGTTGGCACCGATTCACCGGCCGGCTGCCTTCCTGCTTGTCTTTCGTTTATCACGGCTCCGAGTCGTTCAGTCCTCCAAGTGCGAGTGATTTATTGTGCGGCGTGTAAGATCCTGAAATGTTATTGACAAGCGCCTTTCTCGTTCAGATGATTCCGATTCGGTATGTATGTTGAACTGTGGCGCATGAGTAAGAAGTAATTAAATTACCGGGATGCCGCAATGGCGAAATGTTAACTACCTCGCCTGGTATACAGGAGGTCATGTTTTCAATCTTGACCCTGATGCCTGTATATTTGGAGTATGCATATTCTTCCTGTGGTCGTGTGGATTTTTCTTCGAGGACTTCTGGTTTTTCCTTCAACATTTAAAATCAACATGGATTCAGCATATTTCGCTGCTAGAAATGTACACGTGATAAGCCATTTAATTGAGCTATCATTCGTGGCAAGGTTGCTTCTGTAAAAGAGCTGTGTACAGCTCAGTGGCCCTTACCTGGAAAATTTAAAATTGTTCAGTTTAGACTGAGGAAACACAAGTGTAGAAATGCCGATCGCGGTGTGAGACTGTGTAAAACAAAAAACGATTGATCTTTCCCACCCCCCCACTTGGCATATGCTATTAACATGCAAGGTACACAGAACACAAAGATGCCTGCTCGCCTTTTGTCTCCCCAATGCTGATGCTTATGTAGTGAGTTAAACTGAGTCGCAGACGTATTCTTGGAGGCAACACATTTATTTAACTCCAACACACGGGGTAACTTTCCCCTTAACAGAATAACAACCTATGGTGGTGACCATCACGCTAACTACACTAATTACAACGTAACCGAAACTACGGACCGGGACCAACAGCTCGGGTCCAGGTCCACGTGTTGGAGACTCGTTGAACGTTGAACGTAGACGAGGGCTTCTTCCAGGATGAACAACAACGCCGGTCCATCTCAGAACCCGGCTTATATTCTCTGCGGCGTGGCTGGCTCCGCCCTTGACCACGACCACCTTCCAGAATCCTCGGGAAGGATCTGGATGCTAACCACGTGACCACCCCTAGCCCCTACTTGGGGCCCCTTTGTAGATTTAACTGGTCACGTGTCCTCGCGGGTCAACCAGAGTGCCACGGCCTTTAGTATCCTCATTCATTCTGCCGGCACTCGGACACCGTCCTGTAGGGGCTGGCACTGCACGCCAAGCGTGGTGCCATCTAGCGCTATCAAACAGCGCTCACCGGGCCCCTCTGGGGCCGGTACTACACCCACATCATAGTGATGTCCGCGATGTCGCTACACCACACGCCGTGCCTCTATAGGGCCGGCACTGCACAGTGACATCCCGCGATGTCACTACACTTACACACCACACCAGGTACTCATTTAAGGCTGAGTCGACCTCGCGGAGGCCCAGGACCGGTCTAGCGCAGTGTGCTAACCACTACACTACCCCTCGCGCAGAACTCGCATGCACGCACACATACACACACAGATGCAATGCCCTGAAAAATCCGATATGTCCAATGATAATAATGTGCTCATAAGACTGACTCTTAAAAAAATAGACAGAAGAAAACATTAAAAAGCATCCCAAAGTCCTCAATTCCACCCTCGGGTGTTTTCCCCTTTGCTCAATAGCAGTGTGTGAAGGGCTTATCTATTATTTAGAAGCGCTGTAATTTTGACTGCAGCCTCCATTTCCATTAGGTAATAAAAGCTTGGCACGGATAGTTGTGTGGGTGCGTGGGTGCAGTAGATTTAGCCATTTGACTGGTTGCCTGGCTAACTGTTGTCTGGCTGGTTGGCCCGCCGGCCTGCACTATGAACCTAGAGTTCAATTCCTGCTCACGGTTAACACCAATGACTATTTTCTGAACCGGCCCGGGTCCTCCCGTAGGTCAACTCTGCCTCAAATGAGTACCTGGTTGCGGAGACAAAGGAGGTCGGGAGTAGTGCTTGCCACTCACCCCCCCTCGTGTGCCGTGCCGGCCTTCCTAGGTGCTCGCCAACAGCGCTTGGCCCCCAGCAGTCCATAGAGGCTACACGAGGAAAGGGAGGGGATTTTTTTCTTGTGCGGGGCAGGTGGTGGAAAGGGTTGTTCTGTTGTGGTAACGACGTTGAAAATGTACTCGGAATCACTGACAGGTCTGTGCGAGTGTTTATTGAAGTGGCAACATGAGAAGCTGTCGCATTATCGGATTATTTCCTTTCCCAGTCACGTTATCCCTTCGCCACGTTAAACGCAGAGACGTCGCCGCGTCGTTGTGTTCTCGGTACAAAAGGTTGCAACGGTTGTTGTTGTAGAATCATGGCCAACGTTACCTCATCCCCTCCTCCGCCACCAGCATTGCTTGTAGTGAAATTATTTTGAAACCAGATTCATTATCATCATCATCATCAATCGCCTCCGATTAGCACGGTTGGCGACGCACGGTGCGAAGGAAGTTGAACAACATAACAACGTACAACGTTATTGGTCATGATCTACCCACTGCTGGCTGAAGCCTCACCCCAAGCGGAAACCATCCGCCTCCGTCTTGCACCATCGTAGAATCAAAACCTCTATTTATCCTGGAGAAATCCGATGAGCTTCGAAGCTCTTTTTCACAGGTGTCCAGTAGGGCGCGCGGGTCAGAGCTTCCTGGACTTTCCCACGGTCCGTCCCACTCGCAACCGCTTTTCTTAACGGCCAGCGTGTGAGATGATCTCATCGTTGGCGACTCGGCGAGGCACCCCCTGGGTGAAGAATTGGCAGTTGCGTACGAACGCCTTATAGGTCAACGACTCGTCGATGGATGAATGAAGGAATAAATGTGTCTATCCAAGAAATCCTCATCCACTCTCAAGACTCCTCCATTGCGATGTTTGACCGTGTATCAAAAGAGGCTCAAGCCTCCAGTAAATCACGTGACTTGTGTGCCCACCCTCAGTGTGGTGAAGTCAGGTCCATTTGTCCCAATTGCTGCTCTCACGGTGTGGTGCGGCCATTGTCCGGCGGCTGATTGTTAAACAAGTCCTGTAAGCTCATAATTGATGCATTATTTTACTCCGAATGAAACCTTGCACGTTTGCCTTTTCATTCTGCGATACGTAAACATGTTCCAGGGTCTTGTTGTATTTTTTGTCTTTAAACAAATATTTTGTCGGACATATATTGCGTACTCTTTTTACCTGGGATAGCCCTAGTTTCTAAGATGTTTCCGCGCGTGTGCGCATGTGTGTGTGACACCTTGTAAACAGACCTTCTTTGTCCAAGATACACCATAACAACCCTTTGGACATTTATTAATCTTTGTAATTAAATATGAGAGACTGTGTTACAGGTGATGCGTAAGCACAGTCTAAAAGTACGTTACTTTCATAATCGTACACAAACAAGGCCTTAAGACTGAACATATGTACAGTTATGTAGAATTTTGCAGCTGCTTGCAAGGAAGACTGCTTTTTGACCACAGTTTTGGAGTTCAATTTCATGGCTGGCAGTCGTTCAATAAGGTGGTTGGATCAACGACAAGAGTGTTTAACACAGCGCACTGACACAGGCCACCTGAGTTAGATTCCTGGCATCAGCTAACATCAACGGCGGGTGATATCTGAATCGGTTCCTGGACCTCTCTTTCAGCAACACGCACTGGCCAGCCCCAACTGGTGAAGTATAGTTCTCCTAACCCCATGAGTAATGGGGAGGCCTTCATTTATAACAGTGAATTCACAAAGAGCTGTGAATGATTACTTTAGTAACTTTAATTTAGTCCATTATCAAAGCCACTGATGAATGTGCAGTAATAATGGGTGTTAAGTGCTATCTGCCCACTGATCTTTGTGAGACAGGGCATGACCCACACCTCGCCCCTAAACTCCAGTGTCGAATGTTCACCAGCTCAGTCAAATGTGTCCAATGTTGTAGATCCAACCGGCATGGGAATATAGAATATTGGCAAATTCAATGAAGGCAGACTGGCATTTAAACATCCCAGGTGCAGCTGTGCCCTAATCATAGCAACCTAGTCAGGTTCTTAGGGACCCACGGGGGGCAGGGATTCGGATTCGCAAAGGTTTCAGGAGATTCGCGGTTGGGTGGGGCCAGGGGTGGAGTGGGGGGGGTCCCGGAATGTGGCATTGGGAATGTGCCAAAGGGGTTCACATGTAGGTAAAGATTAACGTCCCCCACTCCCGGATTACAAAAAACTTTTATTATACCAGGTAAGGCCAACTGAGCTATATAGCTCTCTTTTAAAGTGGCCTGACTGCAAATGGTAGCCCAATCAAATGGCTTATCATGTGAACATTTATATCAGCCAAATACTGTAAATGTGTGTTGATTCTAAATGGGGAGGGGAAAAACTGGAGGACCTGGATAAAAATGTAGTTAACATCTCGCCATCGCAGCGTCCCCATCACTGATCCTGCAGCTTCTTCAGGAACTGATTAAACTTCCTGAAGAAGCTCGCAGCTCGGGGAGCGAAGCGTACATCGTGTTGGAGGGCACGCGGTGCAGCGGACGCCGTGCGGAGCAATCGCAAAAACCCACGCGAGAGGATTCGATGAATTGCCCCAAGTCACGCAGTCACAATCCCATTCAAGAATCCGTCCCTATTGGTCCCTTTTTGCTTTGTATATAATTGGAATACATAGTTGACTCTCACATGCACGACTTGATGAAATTATGTTTGCTTTCGGAATGGATTTTTAATACCGATCTATTCATCACTTGTCTTGTTGTTGAAGACAAAGTCGGCTTAACTCTACAAGTCAACACAGGTGTCTTGGCTTGAACCTTGTCACTTGAATGTAAATTTTCCACTTCTGACCATGGAACTCTGGCTGGATGATCTCAGAGGCAGGGTTCAGTCCAATTCAGAACAGCATCCAATACTTCACTGGACCCCTGACATCTACGAGCATGGGGGGTTCTCCTAGGGGGACCCACACCCCTCGACTAGCGTGGCGAATAGGCGTCAGTATTACGAGGTCTGTGAAGACTTAGATGTCATTGTTGCCTAATTATGGGCCCGTGAAAGAAGAGACGAGACCCCCTACCACAGTAATCTCCATAATTGTATTAGATGTAACCAGCAGCATACGAGCTTCCCCACTCACACATCTGTCTTCTGTATTTCTTTGTGTGCAGTTGTTCACCATGAAATGGCCCCACATGAGCGTCGCTAGGTCAGCGAATGTGGGAGCCTGTGAAAATGTTACAGATCTCTTTTCATGAGACGTGTAATTTTTGAATGAGCGCAATTCTTACGCTACTCCCGAGAGGATGTCAGCCACGGAGATGAAGCGATGAAATCAGCCATTCCGCAGGCGCTTGTTGGATTATTGGATCACAGGACCGCGAGAAGGCGACTGTGCATCATCCAGCATTGGAGAGATCATGGCTGGTGATGATGACGATGCCGGAGGAATGGTTGTCAAAATCGTCCCAGGACCCAGATTTGAAGCCGCAGAGCTGCCAATTGTGAGCAGCACGCGCTCTAACCACAGCGCCGCCCACCTGGATTACACACGCACACGCGTGTGCCCGTTTAGTCGGTCATACCACCTTCCTGCAGTACCTCCATCTGTGATTTTAGCTCACGGTGGCCTATGGTGGCAGGGTGGCGCGCAGTGGTGGTAACGTTGGAGTCTCGCAGCAAGAAGCACCTGGGTTTGATCCCCGACTTGGGC
This sequence comes from Entosphenus tridentatus, assembly GCA_014621495.2. Taxonomy (NCBI): domain Eukaryota; kingdom Metazoa; phylum Chordata; class Hyperoartia; order Petromyzontiformes; family Petromyzontidae; genus Entosphenus; species Entosphenus tridentatus. The sequence goes on along the minus strand of CM025624.2, from coordinate 5,753,926 downwards.
GCCTTTTGTGTGTGCGACTTTTGTGTGTTCTCCCCGTGTTCTGCATGCGTTTCCTCCTCTGATATAGCAACAGATACAATAAAACCTTGGATTGCGAGTAACTTGGTTTGCGAGTGTTTTGCAAGACGAGCAAATTTTTAAAATAAATATTAATTTGATAAACGAGCGAGGTCTTGCAATACAAGTAGCACGTGTATACACTTTGTCTGCCGAGCGTCACGTGATCACAGCTGACATACGAGTGCTTTGGATTACAAACACGTTTCCGGAATGAATTATGCTCGCAATCCAACGTTTTGCTGTACAATGCAATTGGTGTTGGCCAAACATCCCAATTGCAGGACCCTCTAACTCGCCTTTTGCCCATCCAAAGACGGGTGTATTGCAGTAAATCTGAAACTTGAAAGCGAAAAGTAGACCGAGACGTGATATTCATTGCATCTATTAGTGTGCAATTTGTAAGGCCGCGGTGACACAGACTTATATAATTTAAAGGTTATAATAGCCTATTCATCATGACGTCCTTTTTACTTCGATGTCTCAACAGCGTTACGGAGATCGCGTGACATGAGGGTTCTGCCTTTGTAGTGAGGAGGCGCCTCGGCCCCCCATGTGGAGCGACGTCAGCCGCTAATTATTATTAATGGGGGGGGGGGGGGGGTGTCCATTTGGAAACGTCACCTCTTCATGATTATTAATGTAGGGTGCTTCATGTGGAGTGACGTCACCCGCTCATGATTATTAATGGGGGGGGATGGCCGACGTGGAGTGACGTCACTCGCGGGACACACAGACATTCTTGGCTCATTATACTAGTATTGTATATTATGCACTCGGTGTAACTACACGGCAATTAAAGTGTCATTCGGCAACAGAAATGCACGGTGGCGAGCCGATTACTCACCGGGTCCTCATCAAGGCAGGTTAAATGGAGCTTAATAAGCCATCGTGGCTGAAAAGGAAGACGTTGATGGCTCGCCTGAGCTGAATGGGCCTCGCAAAACGTCGTAATTTGTGAGCAGACTTTGAAATTAATAGCGTGACATTTCACGTCGACGTGAAACCCTGGCGATAGGGCGTGTGTTGTGTGTGGGACGCAAAACCGCGGTTGTTGAATTAAACATGAAACGTTGTCCCTCGCCTCCTTGTCCCAATAAGATTTAAAGAAAAATTGTATAAGACGTCACTTGGGTGCGGCTGTCGTTAACCTTTGTCGATCCGCTGCTGGATGGATGCCCTTGGCAATTCGCCGCGATGTAACGATCCACCCAGCACCGGCGCACGAGTCTTTCATCGCTCTGGGTCGTCGGCGGACGCGCACTGTCGCACGTTTTCGATTCCGCGTCTGGCGCTCCGTGAATTTTCTTGACCATCGGCCACTGTCCCTTCCAGCCAAGACGTTTGTTGCTCAAGACCACCGCTGGTAATTTTTCACAATGTTCAACGATATCATTAACTCGTGCGTGGTCTGTAATCCAGAGTGTGTCTTTGTCTCACTGTAATCCCAAGTAACCATCTGTTTACCGCTTCTTTGTCCACTTGTGAGTTTTTGTTCCATTTCGTATGTCGGCAACCACATTTCCTCTGCCTATTTCAACTGAATATCTGATCGACATCATCGCCTTGCTATTCATATTCAAATCACTATACAGGTGCTTTGAATCCCAGTAATTAATGCAATTACAAACAACCCTATGTGATTTGCGGTCCGTGCGGGGCAGGAGAGGGGCTGCAATTTGGCGGAAAGAGATTGCAGAATAGCGGAAAATTGCAATGCTCTAGTGTAATACAAAAGTGCAGCTGGGTTGGTCCTTGTTTGTATGGCCAAAATGCTGATAGGGAAATCTGTTTTTGTGCCAGGCAGCTGGCTAAGGTATTTTGTCTCCCCTCCCATCCCAGTTTAAAAGAGAATTGTAAATTGCAAATCCATGCAACCACTGCTGATGCAATGGCAAAGTCGGTCATAGCGCATGGCTTTTGTGTGCGCCAGTCAGCTTCCAGGGTTTTCTCTCTAAGAATCCAATGAAGCCATGAAAGAACCTCCATCACCAGCGGTTCTCAACGTGTGTGGCGTAACCTCCCTCCACGCCACCCACCAGAAAGAGCGGCACATGGATCCTGTGCAGGAGATTTTCTGAATGTGCGCGGGGAACGTCGGTGCTGTGTTTGCGGCGATAACACGCTCGTACACAGCGTGAAACTCATGCCTTCGTGACACTGCTTTGACTGAACGCGTGAACGCATGATCTCTGGATGGTCGTCCGAACAAGCTTCGTTGTGCTTTCGGGGGTGTGGGGGAGCGTGTTGACCAGTGGGCCGCCGTAGCAAAATTGTTTACAATCACCGATATGTATGGATGGTTGAGCTTCTTTCGCACCGTACATAGTCAACCTGCTAATCGAATTGGTATCACATTAATTCCTGTGTGTCGTAGGTTATCAAGCACGAGCTTGCATTTCAACGATGGGAATAAAGGGACCTTAAAATTGTGGGCTGGAGCCTCATTATAGCACGCTGGTGATGCCACTGATGTCGCTCCAGTGATTTTTATAATAGGCCACAGATTGCACACGGGTTCTTTATGCCATCAGCCAAATGTTCCAAATCGGATGAATCGGATTCTCTGTTGCACGGGTTGATGGTTCTGTATTGGATACGACAAAGGTTCCTGCATCAGATACGATGAGGATTCTGCATGAGATGCGTCCAGGTTTTTGCATCGGAATCGATGACGGGAATCCGTTTCTATTGAGTCCAGTGATCTGTGTCGGATTACACAGATCAGTGTGCAGTGAATCACCGCAGCTTGGTGTGGCCTGGCTGGTAACTTGAGTGGTAATTTCAAGACAGACGATCTGGGTTGGCCTCCTTGTGCACTTGGACCAATTAAATCACGTACCAATATAGCTGTAAAAACACACACATTTATGGATGGGGATCATTTGTAAATGTCACGTTTTTTTACTGCCATTGACTTTGTTGTGACTGTATCTGGGATTTTTTTTTTTAGGCTGATGGATGAATGTCATTCCCCCACCAGATGTCGGCCTTGTCTCATAGTGGTTTGGTTTGACCATACTTCACCACGCTAGTCACCATAGACTGGTGAATTGTGGGGCACCCATGTCCGATTCAGATAACCGTTCACTCCTGTTCGTCATCGTCGCGGCCTAGCACCGTGTCACCACTGCGTCAGCGCTCCGCCTCGGATGCATTTATAAACTTGTGGAATATCGCAGTCAATGCTTTACTATGTACAGTGCGATAACGTATATTTAAAAAAAAAGTTAGGTTAAGTTTGCGCGCTCGGTAACATACACCGCGTCGTCGCATTTCTATAATCAGGAGCATGGAGGGATGAAAGAAATTCCCTCAGACCACTTTTTTCCACAAGCAAAGGTGCTGTGACATCATCAGACAACTGCAAAAATATGGCGCTTTATGAGCCATACCTAAATCATAAACATGTGGCAGAGCGGCGGTGCCATTGCTAGAATATATTGTGTGTTTGTGCGCCGTGCCAGCCTTTGTAGGTGCTCTCTAAAAGCATATCCTTCCCAACAGCTTGAAAAGGCTATATGGGGGGTTTTTATCTTTGTGTGTGTGTGCAAACCTTAAGCTATTTCAAATGACCTTGGAATTTAAACCGTTTCTCAACTGTGACGAAGCAAGAAAACAGGTTGAACAACAGCTAAAAATGGATTTGAGAGAAAGAAAAATCACCATCCTTCCCAGCGTCATTGTACTTTGCCGCAAAAAAAAAGAAACGTCCATTCATGATGTGGCCTTCTCCTTAAATGCCATCAAAGGCAGCTGTGCGGTGTTCGTTTTACACTGAGTCACATTGTGGCGAATACAGGGCGATCGGTTGTGCACTCGATTTACACGGAATGTGTGGTATGGGCACATGTTACTCCCTTGAGGTGGACGGCATGGTGTGGTGGTGGTGGTGGTGGTGGTGGCGGCGGCGAGTCGTCCGCTCGGGAAGTGTGCGCAACTCCACGCGGTGACAGTTGGTCAAAGAAATAGAGGGCACTCCGATTGTATTTTCGGGCCGTGCCGCACGTTGGTCCGTCTTGGTGTCTGAAATATCGCCTGCTTGTATTCGGTTTCCCTGAAGGAGCTCCCCCCAGATTTGAAGCTTTCGTGACTGCAAGGATTCATATTCTTAGGTTTTTTCGGTAAAGTCACGTAGGTAAAAAAATTGTGTTGCCTCCGAAACGTCGTGATTTTTATTTTTATTTTACTTTTATTAATTTAAATTTTTTACCTACGTGACTTTACCGAAAAAACCTAAGAATATGAGCTCCCCCAAGCGCGTCGGGGGCGCAAAACGTCGGGAATCGTGCCGATCGGCACGCGGCACAGCCCGAGTGCACGTTGAGGAGCTGCACAGCACCACCGCCAAAAACCTGTGGAGTAAATAAAGAAGAGAGAGAGGGATGCGCTTTTGTTTCGGGGGCGGATAACCCGGAGGCTCGTGAACTTGACAAGGGCCGAGACTTCATTGTGTGTGGCTGGAGGCCACATGAGGGCCTACCGCTTCGAAATGGCCCACAAACAACATGTATGTATCTGTCACCGCCAGCAAGCATCTTAGCCGCATTAATGGGGAGCTAGAAAGTGGAGAGAGAATTTTACACCTGGCACCACCTGCGTTTCTAATTTAAATACTGTCGCTTTTATCGCTGCGAGGGCATGTTCATACTCATCGGACTTGCATGTTATTTTTCACGTTATTTTTATATCACGCTAAGGAGTGTGTTAATTTGTGGCCCCACGAAAGGTACTTGGAAATCCCATCCCGCACTTTCCCCCCCCCCCCCCCTTTGGTAAGGAAAACATTCCCCACTCCTGCTAAAGTTAAATGTACGACATGCCACAGGCTCAATATTCGTACGCTGTGACGCACCACGAGCGTGCACGGGGGGTTGCGCGCGGCAGGGGCTGGGGAGGGAAGGTGACGCTCCTCTAAGTTTGCGCGCCGTGTTCTATGCGGTCCATTCCTGTGGTCGGCACGGTTTGTTAGCCAATCCCCCCCCCCATAATTTGTGTAAAAGCAGTAATAGCTGGTTATAGCTGTTTAGTTATTGTTGGGGGGTCACTCCGACTCTCTCTTCCCCCCCCGCGGTTTTATGGCCAAAATGATTAAAAGCGACCATGCAGAGAGGGTCCCTTGTAAACTTGTGTCCGCGGGAACATTGGGTAAGCGTGACTTCACATTTGGTCGCATTTTCAGCTTGCCGAGTTAGCGGTCTCAACAATATAACGTGGCCACACGTTCAGCCATTTTTAAGCTGGTGGTCTGGACACGGCCTGGACAGCATTGTAACCTGCAGCACGGTAATCACGTGACATGCATGCAAGGCAATATGGATGAGAGTCGTGCCTTCCTGTTGTTTGCGATACGATGAGCACGTGTTGCGTGTTCTGATTCCTCGGCGTGGCTTCCTTAGTAGGCATCGTCCCTTCTCTCGAGTCGCCGGGTGAAGGCCACCCAACGCCTTTTTGTGTTCGGCCTCATCTGGACCATACTTCGCCATGCTGGTTGGCATGGGCTAAATAAGGGCGTGCTGAGGTCCAGTTGAGATTTCCCTCGCCGCTTATGACATTGCTGGGAATCGAACAAACTCCGGTTACCACTGGGTACACAGCACACCCACCCACCCCCCCATAATAACGATAATGATTGACTTTATTTACAACACCGACCTGTGTCAAGTGGGCGACCACGACGGCACATTATGAGAGCAAGTGAACCAAGATCGCACTGGAAAATCCAGAATAACTCTTTGAAGCGCGGCGTCTCAGCGGAGCGTATCAGCACAAAGAGATCTTTCATGACGCTCTCGTCCGCTGCGTGAGTGCAAACGCCGCCCAATACAGTTTGGCAGGGAGGCAACGCCTCTGGGTGCCGCAAGTTGTGTGCATGGTCAAAACCCGTTTTGGCAAATGGGCCCAGCTGTTGTTGCACGAGTCTGATGGTGACGGCTGGGCCTTGAGAATATCGCCGCGTTTCTCCATCGCCGAGAATGGGCGTGCAGTTAAGCACAAGCGGCAGCGTGGATGAGAAAAACTAAAAACTTTGGGATGCCTCTGACCGTTTGGCTCGGTGCGCTGGGAGCTTCTTTGGAAAGCTTGAATTTTACCCATGTGCCTCCCTCTTCTCAACCCATCGTCGTCAGTATCCATGATCCCATCCGCTGCTTGATGAAGGCCTGCTCCCTAAGCCGTCGACGTCCCCTCGCGGTCTCATTTCCTGAGGAAAATTCCCCATGCCAGCAAGCGGGAGAGAACGCATTCTGCGAACGCGATGGCACCGCTGCCAAAACCTTCTTCTGCCAACAACTTATCCCCACCGCGGCCCTGACGGAGTGAAATACTCTGCTCAGGCCCCCCCCGCCACCTTCCCGTGTGACTGTGCGTGCGTCTAAACCGTTAAAATTGAACACCTTGGCGTGTTGCGCGTCCCACGGGTAACACCAGCCACGGCACGTGCCTGGTGTGTCCCGGCTGGCCGTTGTCAGTGCTGATTTAACCCCCCTCCGCTCTCCCCCCGCTGCCACTGCTGCCGGTTGTTGCTGGTTGCAGCTCACGATTCTGGGTTTGCGGCCGACGCTTCCAGTTTGCGAGAGCGCTGCGACGTTTGCCTGGCAGAATGCCTGGCTGATTTGGTTTGATTGGAAACCATCAGGGACGGGCACGTGTGTGGCTGGTTGGTTGGAGATGTTTTTAAAATCGCGTTTTTTTGGGCTTTCATACAGGTGAGTCGTAGCAACCGGTCCAAATGTCTGGCTGAGTACAGTTATCGGATCAAGGTGGAGGGCCCTGCTAATCTGTAATGCTCGTCAAAGTTAACAGTTTTTTCTCCACCCCCTCCCCCCTTTTTTATTAGCACTGTTGGCTACTTACGGCACGCAAGAAGTTATACATACATAGCCGTTAGTGTCGGCACCCGTGTCAGTATATAAATTCAATGCTTTGCTTGGATGATCAGGGTAGCTTCCCGATGTGTCTTCGGGTCGCGCATGGTAAATAAATAAATCCTACTGCTTTAAATAATACCGAATTTCAGAGCATTCACTCGCTCTCGAAGAGAGAGAGGGAGAGACTGCGTGACTCGCGGGAACCACAGATACGCGGGATGAGCAGCAGCCAAGAGATGAGCCGGTGCCAGTAATTGCCCAAGCTCTGCGGTCCTCGTTGTACGAAGATGTTTTCAACCAATTAATGCGACTGTATACATGTAGAAGGAACCCGGAACAACCGGAGAAAACCTGTGCGTGCGAGGGGGCAAACACTATTCCGTACAGATGTCACGGATGGAGATGACTCCTCATTTTGCTTGGACCGCCTTCTCAATTTTGCCGTACTGTGTGTTGTTCGTCGTGAAGTCTGGCTTTTCGTGCCGCGTGCAGGGAGCTTCCTGATGAGCTGAATGTTCCTGAGGAAAATGTGGTGAATATTCCTGAATTATATCCGGTTTCACGATGAAGATCCCGTGAGGTGGAGCAAAATATCGAAGACCGTATTCGGTTGCATTACATCTCGCTCCTATTTAAACACCTGTCAGTAGCAAGGCGCGTGTTGTTTGTGGTCTTGTAGAGAGCAGGAGGTGTGGTCAGCTGATCTCCCTCGCACGGTCACAGTAAACTATTCCCGACTAAGATTACTTCTGCTGTTGACCACACCTTGATGTCACGTGATCCGCCTGGAAGAAATGCGCGTCAGAAAGACAACTTATAAATTTAGCATGAAAGTGGTTTACACGAGTTGTACGGAAGTCGGGTGCCGTGCGACGCCACCGCGGTGTGACGGGTCGGTGCGCTTGACTTGCAAGCCGGAACCGGCGGCACGGCAGTTGAAACTGGCAATGGCGCAAGTTTTTCTTGAACCCTTCCCACCTCTGTACACTCACTCACTCACTCGTATAAAAATGTGTTCTCCACAGTTGGTTAATCGGCAGGTCGTGCGTGGTGGGCTTAAGTGTGGGGTACACCCACCTCTTCCAAGAGGGTCTGGCCGGTGTGGAAGAGTAGGCCAAAAATCTAATGCAGGCATCCCCCTGCCCCCTCTTGTGGGGAGGCCATTCCGTCAGCAGTGCGATGTAACAAAGTATTGTTTTGAAGGGAAGAACTTGATTGTGGTTTTGTTCGTTGCGTTTTGGCAACATTTCAAATTCTCCAAGCTTAGTAGAATTGTGGAAACTTCCTCAAAATGTTTATGACAAAATAAATCGTCTCAAAAACTTGGACGGCGTCGACAGGGGGGGAATGGCCAAGACGTCACCCAAACCGTCTTGAACGAGCATTTTCATAGCCTACAAAAACTCATTGGTAGAGGGGGGGGGTCTATTGTCCCAGCTCTCGAAGTCGAGAGCTCCTCTTCTCTGCAATGATGCCCTCTGCTGCGTCTGAATTAAATCTTGAGAGCACCAGGGTGTGTGGAAACAACGTGGCTCTTCACAAGTCTCGGTGGAGAGCTGTTAACTACCTCGCCTGGTATACAGGAGGTCGTGGATTTGATCCCGACCCTGACGCCTGCTGCTGTATATTTGGAGTTTGCGTGTTTGTCTCTGCATGGTCGTGTGGATTTTTCTCCAGGTCCTCCAGTTTTGCCCTCCACATTTAGAGTATTTGGCTGCTGTAAATATCCGCATGATGATAAAGCCACCACTTCGATGAGCTATCATTTGTGGCCAGGTCGCGTTTTGATCAAAGAGCTATTTTGTTCAGTGGGCCTTGCCTGGTAAAATGCAAAATAGTTTAGTTGTATTTTTTTTATCATCTCAGAGTCTCTAAACAGGTTTTGGCCCAAGGTCCTCTCCAACATGGAAACCTTTCGCGTAAATTCCAAGTTCCTGTCTTGGACACTGCCCCAATCATAGCACAATAACCGCTGTGACGGTAAAAAGGTGCAGCCCTGGGATCGTTGGCTCAATGCCACTGCCGGCAGAAGGGCTTCGACTTGGCAGGAGCTTTAGAGAGCCCCCTCTCGGAGGATATTTTTGGCCTACTCTTCCACGTTGGCCAGACGACTTTAACATTTACTATTTAATGATTACTATTTTTTATTTACCAGGTAAGGCCCGCTGAGCTATATAGCTTTTTAGAAGCGATCAGGCCACAAATGATAGTTCAACGAAGTGGCTCATCACGTGGAAATTTAAAGTAGCCAAATACTATAAACGCCAGTTGATTCTAAATGTGGACGGAAAAAAACCGGAGTACACGGAGAAATATCCCCACAACCACGTGGAGAGCACGCAAACTCCAAATATACAGGTGTCGGGGTTGGGATCGAACCCACAACTTCCTGTATACCAGGTGAGGTACTTAACATCTTGCCAGTATATTGCTGGATGGACAGAAGCGAGTCAGGGTGGCGGGATTTAAGCAACTTGCACCATTGTATATTCTTTGGGTCTTTTGGTAAAGTCACGTAGATAGGTTCAAAGAAAATAACCAAAACTACGACGTTTCGATCGCATCAGGTGACGACCGCTTGTGTTGCGATCGAAACGTCGTAGTGTTTTGTTATTTTCTTTGAACCTATCTACGTGACTTTCCCGAAAGACCCAAAGAATATTAATTCTTGCAATCACGAAAGCTTTAAGTCAACATTTGCACCGTTGTTTCATCTATCGCGTCGAGATTAAAACGATGACCTCCAGATTGCAAGCCTAATTGTGCTAACTTTTATACCACAGCAGCAATCCTTTCTGTACTGGTTAGAAATTATAATTATAATTGGTTTAACCATCAAAATAGTTTTTTAATAGTTCGCCGTTGCTGCGTCTGTCGTTGCCAGGGTTGGCCGTTGGGTTGAGCGATAAATCCCTATGACAAGTAAATCAAATCTTAAATTAACGTCTCCGGTTAGCAGCACGCAAACCATCGCCCATCACCTACGGCGGCGACGGTGCTGGCACGGCGATCGGAATGTTGCGGACACCTTTGCCTCTTCGCTTAACGACTTGTGGTGGCTGCCGTTGTTTGGGGTGCCATGGTGGCGAGATGTTAACTACCTCGCCTGGTAAACAGGAGGTCGTTGGTTTGATCCCGACCCTGACGTCTGTATATTTGGGGGTTTTTTCTCCAGGTCCTCTGGTTTTTCCCCTCCACATTTAGAATACACATGCGTGTCGAGCATTTGGCTGCTATACATTTTGCACATGATAATACGCCACTTCGTTGAGCTATCATTTGTGGCCAGGTCACTTTTGCAAAAAAGCTATGTAGCTCAGTGTGCCTTTGCTGATAAAATAATAAAACAAGTTTTGTTTGCCACCGGTATTTCACGGAGAGCGGAAGAGCGGGTGCGCAAATTAGAGACTCCACGTTGATTGTTGAGAAAAGTAAGTGCGCTTGGGCAGGACTCGTCACTTGAGAATGGAGGGATGGTGGTCGGTCTTAGACTAACGTTGGGAACGCCAGCCAAAAGGAAGGCTCACACGCATGATGATTCATAATAAAGGTTTTTGGGTCAGATCGCGTTATTTATAAATGTGTCGTAACCCTCCACCACCCGACACGGCCAAACAGTAAAAAATGTCACGTTTTCAAAGGACAAATTAATTGACTTCTTTAGCCCACCGGTGTGCTGAAGAGAGAATCAACAGCATTTTAAAATTTGAGTAGCACGACTTTTCGCTGATAATTACAATCGGCTTCATCGGGCAAGAATGATGAAGCTCTCCTGTTGCTTCCGGTCTTAAATAGAGCAGCATCAGGGTGACGTCATCATTTAATTCAATTCAATCTGGTTGACGCATGATGATGACCACTGCGGAGATGGAATGATGGCATCTGCTCGTGTGCGAGCGCTAGGTGAATTGCTACATCGCGCAGGACCGTGAGAGATGTCGATGGCCATCATCCAGCGGTAGATTTATCGTGGCTGGTGATGGTGAAATAACCATTCTCGAGCACTGCAGAATGTGTGAGCCCAGTGGAAGTGACATAAACTAAACATAATTTTGTACACAGTACATGTTTTGTTTGTAAATTTGATGGTTACTGCTGATAAGGTAGGGTTTTGGCAGGCAAAGGCTTGTGTTTACAGTATTAATGTCCTTTAATTACTCTGGAAAGCCTCACTAAGTCTTCTGACTTTTTTTTTCAGGATGTTTCTGCGTATGGATGTTTGGCCATTTTGCTCAATTAGCGGAAATGGAATATTACCGTGTAATTAGCATAAATTATAAAAACAGACCTTGACCACACGCACACGTCTACATGTCTATCGCTGGCGTAAGATTGCATTTAATTCTATGAGGCTGCGTTGTTGCTTTTCAGCTCGCCGGTGAGCTGCGCCTAATCTCAATGCTATGGCTATTTGGAAACTAACACGATCTGTAGAGGCTAATGGATTGACAAAGGACTACGTTTTTATTATTATAAATTCCAAAAGTGCTACTGGCAAGGAAGACCACGGCCAAGACGTTACGTGACAGCAACACACCGTGGGTATGCTCCTCAGCCATGCTCAATCCACTGCTGAAAATTAATACCTCCCCAAGTGTCGGTCATCTCTTGTCGTCCTGTTGTGTGACTAAACGCTGCTTCGGGCGAGTCAGGCTGCACCGAGTCGGCATTGGCATCATCTCTGCGTTGTGTGTGTGTGTGTGTGTTTGCGAGCGCATGTGCGAGTGTGTGCGCGTGAGCGCAGTACTACAGCGCTACCAACCTTTCAACCAGAATTCCGTTATGGCCAACATTGGTGACAAATACCTAAAGCAGTCCTGGGCCTACACAAGGTTGACTCTTTTTTTTTTTTTAAACGTGTACCCGACGTGCTGTATAAATATCAGCACTAGGGAGACAAAGGCGACCGGGTGTGATGCTGACCCCGCCACTCCCTCGTGTACACCGTTCCGGCCTTCATAGGTGCTTGCTAACAGCACTTGCCCCAACAGCCTGGTGTAGGCTACAACGGGAGATCTTTTTGTTGTGCGTGTGTGTGTGTGTGCGCGCGCGCACGAGTGTTGTCCATATTGAAAATACGAGTGTGCGAGTCGTCGGACAGAGGGACAGAGACGGAGAGAACTGGGTCCACAGATTGCTTCCGCTGCTCCGATGCACATGTGCACATGTGCGTGTGAGCCCGCAATTTTGGCACCGTGGGGAGAGCGAGGGATGGTCGGAAAACGCGACTGCAATCTCGGGAATTCCGTGGACGTGTGCCAGGCAGCCGGGCCTTGGCGACCAAGCGGTGTGCGTGTGTGCGTGCACTGGGTCTTGACAACCCATGCCACCTGAGCCTCTCACATAACCTCCTTTACAGCGAGATCTTCGACACTTCACGTGGCCTCAAGGTGCACTTCGGCTGGCACAAGCGTCGTGGGCGAACTCGCTGCCACTTGATGGAAAATGTGGCTGCTGCTGTTGTTGTTGTTGGGTCTTAACGGCAATTCCTGGTGGCAGTGGAAGGTGCCAACTGTGACACACGGCGTCCTGTAAGCCTTTTGATGAGGGCATTAAAAGGTCAAATTTGGCTTAAATATCACGTGGAGAATGATGCCTTTTATGCACGCCTGCAATTTGTCACGATATACAGGGTTGTGATTGGAACCGACCGGTTCAGTCTTTTATTTTGACATTGCAGTGAATGGCATCATCTCCTGTAATGTGTATGTACGTTGAACTTCTTTGCACCGTACCGTAGCCAACCATGCTAATCGGAGGTGAGGGTGAAGGACAACAACCTAGTGGCTATCGGGTTTATGTGAACTAATCACATACAATACAGTGTACACAGACATAAAAAAAATACCTTGATTCTTAGGCACAGGAATCGATGTATATTGTTAGCTCAAGATTCGGTATTAATCCATGAATAGTTAGTATTGATTCTTGCTTTCACGTATCGAATTGTGCGTCTTAAGAATGTATTTACGAGTTATGAGTTTTATATAAATATGCTACGTGCATGTTCTTTTAACGAGAGCGGAAAAAAACACAAATGTGACTAAAAAACAATACATTGTCGTCCGGATCTGGTGATGATTCATCCTATCGGGAACAAGACTCGCTTAACTACCAACCAGCATTACCTTGTATAGGTAACTGACACTAACCAAAATTCTATTCCTCTTATGCCTGTTTTAAACAGTCTCCAGAGCATGGAGTTTTTCTGTATTGAAATAAACACTTTAATACTGCTTTTACTAGCTTTGTGTTTTATATGTCGCTTCGTATTACTATATGTCTACGGAGAGTCCTCCCCCTGCTTCAAGTGCTCAGGGGTTAGCAGTCTGTTAAGCCACAATCTGATTAAGCGGTGTTGTATGTTTGACTTGGGAATTAAGCGAGCAGGAATCTTTTAATCTCCTTGTGAAAATGTTTGGGCAAACTTCAGTCCCCCACCCCGTTGAATACTTTTTTCATTTTTTAAAGTGGCGAGCAAAATTCCTGCACGCATTTCGAGGGCGGACTGCAGACACGGAGTGAAACGGAAACGCGGGCAATTAGCGCGAAATGTTGACCTCTCTTCACAAATGCGTTCACCCTTATAAATATAATTCCGCGTTTTCATCGTTTCAGCCCCTACGCCCCCCCCCCCTCTTGTTTGTCTTGTCATTTGTTTTTAACTCGGTGCAAAAACAAACTGTGGTCTGAGCGTGGCAGGGGGGGAGGGTGAATTAAAAAAATGTAAAAAACCAAGCCACGCTAATGGGCGATGCTGCGCCTGCCTGCTGTGATATCCGATGTCGTCTAAGAGAATGGATTGTTTAAGGGTCGCAGAGTGTCCGTTCGGACAAATTGGATTGACGTCTGGAGGCGTACTGATGCCTCGTTCCCTAATGGGGTAAATAGGGGGGGGGGGGGCACTGCTTAGAGCCATGCCATTTGGTACATTTGGAAAGGCCCTCGCCCGTCGTCGCCAGCTACCAGCAGCACAGATCACGGCTCTGCCGCTGGCCGATTCCCTGAATAATGAGTCGTCCTAGTGACTCAGAGGTCAGTGCGCTGAGCTGGCTACGCTGGGATAATGGATTCTTGAAACAGAAGGTTTGGCTGTCATGTGGCGAACAATAATCTTTCTTTGCATAGTGGGCAGGGAAGCGCTGCCCCCTACTGTGTAGATCAGAGGTCACTTGAAGGGGGGGGACCTCAGCTTTAGCTCCGTGATATCCACAGCAGAGTTATGTTAATGCTCGAATGGTACGAGATCTCCCCAAGGACTTTGTGCAATGGTATGGCAATACAATCGCGCCCGGGAGAAGCGGTGAAAAGGGGATAGAGAAGAAGAAGAAAAGAGCGGAGAGATTTCAAAAGAGCAATGGCAGGAAGAGGACGAATGTTGCAGTGCAGGGATTATTCATAACCTCTGTATTGGGACGGAAGCCTCGTTTCTGAGAAAGACATGGGGTTACCACGAGGAGGGAAAACATTAAATATACAATAAAAGATTAAAGAGGCCATAAACCTGCAACAAAAGAAAAAATAAAGGCCCGAAATGCAATTTACAGTTCTACCTTAGTGTACCACAGGCACTCGTTGTAAATGTTTACATTTTGATCTCAATTGCTGGCATATTGCAACAGCTGTAAATTTGATAGATGCAATTTGCATAAAGTGTACCTGGTACGGCAGTTTAAGACTGGTGCAAGTTTCCTAAATCCTCCCGGAACTCGTCCACCCAGCAGTAATAAATGAGTCCACCACAGTTTGTCAATGTGCAGGTCGCATGCGGTGGGGTGAAGTGTGGGTACTCCCACAAGTCGTCCAAATATCCTCTAGAGCTCCAGCAGTGGAGAAAGAAAGACATTGCAGGGCTGCACCTTTACCACCACCTGTACGCTGAGTAACTACTGCTGCTATTGCTTTTATGTGGACTATCAACGTCTAAAGTAATTTAGTGTTGTTATCCATACTCTTTAGTTCTTTCGGTAAAGTCACATAGGTATAAAATAGAATAAATCATGCTTTCCCACCTGTTGACGGACGCTTGTGTTGCGCCCGAAACGTCGTGATTTATGGATTCTTGCAGTCACGAAAGCTTCAAATCAAGACTGTTGTTTTCCAATTTAGGCATTCGAAAATCAGTTCTGAAGAAATGTTGATTGGAGAAGGTGGCCCAGTTTCAATGCCGCAGTGTCCTTTATTTAGAACCGGGTGAGAACATGTTGAGAACAAATTATTTATTTCTTACCTGTCGGTGCCCTGCCTTTGTTAGCACATTAGCCTTCTGCAGAGCGAGAAAGATCTCACAGGCACTTGGGTGCCCTCCTTACCTATGATACCATAGGGGACCCCTGCCGCCCTCCCAGGAGCCAAGGAGTGTGGTCCATACAACTTGGGGAAGCAATGCTACCCATAATGCACCATGGGTAGTGTCCATCATGGGCAGAAAGCTTGGGTGGCATATATTTGGGATGTTGTTGCCCATTTTTTTCAGCTTCACATTAAAATCGGGCCTATTTATGAAATTCCCGGTGATCGATTTTTTTTTTATCGGAATTTGAAAACCCGAATTGGCGTCACTGATGTGACATCGCTTCCCTTGCTTTTACAGCCAAAATTGGCGTTACTTGGCATGGGGGTGATGTCACAGTTGCTGGCGTGACGACATTTTATACAACTACAATGGAAATAATGCAAATATGTGAAATGGATCCTAAATTGTCCTTAAAAATCCAATGATCCGAAATGTTTCAATACATACTTGTCAACACCTTCCCAGTGCCTACCTTACTACAGACCAATTCAGAACTTATTGGTCACCGCGTGCCCTTATACATATCAACGTTCATCCTACAAAGTCCCATCACAAGGGGAGAAACAAAAAATATACATTTGTTTTGCCTGTATTGAAACTTCTGTACGCCGTATAGACCTGAACTAAATTTCCCTGTACAAAGATACGGGTAGACCATGTGGGTTGACAGGTACGTGAATATGAAACTCATTCATTTGCGTATATATTCTGGCTGTCGTGTGCAAGCTTCTAATTTGTTTTCATATTCTCTGGATGTTTGGTGTGATATACAGTTTTTTGTTAATTAAATTACATTATCTCCTTTAATCACCCTTTTCTCCAAAAAGGCTGCCACAGTCACATTGTAGAATTGTTAGCTTGAGATAAAATTCTTCAGGTTACATCATTTTGAGTATTTGCCACCCTGGCTGGTACCAACAAAAACCGTATTTGAGCCAATGGCTGGATGGTCATTTTTAGCACCATCAGATGCCTGTTTTATAAGTCTAGTCTGTCCCTGCATATGGCAATATGTTCAGGAGCTATATGCCAGTGTGGAGATTTGCTACCCACAACAGGGCTTAAAGAGGATTCGTGTAGTTTTGCCATTTTTCCTTCGTTGAATGAGCGCAGACTACAGTGATTTACTACGTGGTCCATAGTTTGGGTTGCATGGCCAGTCACACACTGTCTTGTCTGTATTGTATCTCTATGCATCTGCATTGGTATCGATGCATCTCAATGAGTCTCTGTATCTCTGTGGGTCTCTATGACCACAATCGCGCTACTGTGGCTTGTCTTTAATTTTCCATTTATGATGGAGATGTGTGAATCAGCCTGTTGATGTATTTATGTTGAACCGTGCTAATCGGAGGTGGGGGTGAAGGACAACAAACTAAACACAACAAGCAGTTCTAAGGAAAACACATTCCTGCGGAGGGAGCTGGTAGGAACGTTGGGTTGCTCGGTCAATGGCCAGGGTCAACGGCGGCGTGGTGTATTCCGCAAATATGCCCGACTTGTGAGGGCGGGAAAGCCGGCATGAGTAGGTTAAACGTTGAGTTTTATAAGAGCACCACGGGGTGACCAACCCCTCCCCACCCAGCCCCACCCCTCCCCTCCCCACCCAGCCCCTCCCTGCACGACGGACGGACACAATAATCCCCTGTGGGCTGGTGTAACCAGGAGGTTCCTACCAGTATTATTTTTCAATATAGATGTAAAAGTGCATAGCTCCAGTGGCTTCCTAATATCGGAAAGAAGAGGGTTCCAGACAGTCGCAGAAGCGCATCTGAAAGCGTACGATGCAGAATTCGTTCGATGGCTAGCCAAAAGCCGCTGCGAGGATGACCAGAGTTTGCGTGATTTTTTTAATGCTCCTTGACGAGATGAGCAAGGTATTGTGGATCATTTGTAGCAAGCACTTTGTGTATAATGGGTAGGATTGTCAAAGCACAGTAGGAGGTGCGATGATGTTTGGGTCTGGAATAAGGAGGTGTTTATTCTTGACCATCCATCCGCGTTGTTCCACTTTATTCGCACAGCAGCAGCGTTCTTCCGTGATCTGGCCGGTGAGATTCTAGGATGGTGACAGCAGCACAAACCCCGGAAGGTTTTAAGCGATGTTGCTGTGCCTATGTCCGTCTTGCGAGAGTCTCGCAGTCACAAACAGTTCTCTCTTGCTCGGAGTGTATAACACCCATCACCATAACACTCACTGAGGCATGGAGACGCATGTTCAACAGGCCTCTATTTTTCGGTTGTCTGGCCATTTTTGTTTGTGTTTGGAGGGAACCAGATTGCCCAGATAAAACCCAAACATTACAAGTAAAAAATTAACCCGTAAAAACAAAGTTTTTCACTATAAATCTTTTATATGCGTGGCGGCTAGAGTCCTCTCGTCCTCTGGCTTGAGATGGCTGCCACCTATGGGTCAGATGATTGCATGCCAGCATTAAGCAATTGGTAATTAAATATAATAATTTTGTCCTAAAAAGTGTAAAATTTTGGAAAAATAATTTCACGAACATTAATTGTCACGCACAACGAGTCTGTGTGGAAAATGTCAGCTCGATTGGATCACGGGAAGTGGGTTAAAAAACGACCGAAAGATTTGCACGGTCGTAAGCAAGCAAGCAAGCGCGCAAGTGAACTTAATATAAAGGATTTAAAAATAAGTCACACTTTTTACTCGCCATACGATGTTGGTCATAGGGGTTATTTGACCATACTTCTCCACACTGGTTCAGTGCCGGTTGGCGATGGGGTATGTGGAGCCATGGCCGAGTTCAGAGAATCATTGACCACCGATGTTAGCCCGTAGCCAAGAATCGGTCGTCGCACGGCGCGCCCAACACCTCTGCCCTGTGCCCTCCGCCCCACCCCTTCGTGAAGACGGCACCCAAAATATGCAGCCTGCTTGGGGTAATGCCAAATTCTGGCTGTGTTTGCAGTCTTGGTGGGCTCCACATTGTCACACAAATGATGAACTAGGCAAGATCCACTATCCACCGGAAAGTCCTGTTGATTGTCATCTTGTTTGTATTTCACTGTTATTTGCATGGTGGGGGAGGGGAGCCTTTGTGTTGCGAGTAAATAATGTTGATGCCGCGCCCGAGCAGTGTGGTTTTGCTTATCTGTGTTTTTGTGTCTATTCCACAAACATCTCAGGAGAGCAGTGGTGGAATGATTCACCATCTCACCACCCCACCACCACCACCCTTCACCGATCCCGCGATTCCATGCATTTCCCATGGTCGATTCAATTGCACT
Source organism: Entosphenus tridentatus (assembly GCA_014621495.2). NCBI lineage: Eukaryota > Metazoa > Chordata > Hyperoartia > Petromyzontiformes > Petromyzontidae > Entosphenus > Entosphenus tridentatus. The sequence goes on along the minus strand of CM025624.2, from coordinate 5,735,452 downwards.
GTTACCAATGCATGTACAGCTGCCTCTCAGTGCTTGCAGGAGACACATGAATGCATTCTCTGCAACATAATTACGAATACATTTACGGCCATTTGGAAATCTGCTAATGCACGCCGCGTCGATCGCGGGAGCTTCTTTTGGGAGCTCCCATTACCGATTCAGATGTCGCTCGTGACACGCCAGCCGTGGCCAGGAATCAAACTCGGGTCGGCCGGATATCCAGCGCCGTGCCCTAACCACTGCACCGCCACCCCTCGCTCCACCTCGTGTCCAACGTTTTGTCGTCATTGTCAGCCGTGGCCAATCCACTGCTGGATGAAAACTTCCCCTAAAGCTGTCCGCCAACTCTCATAATGCTGCGATGTAGCAATTTGCCGAGCGTCTACCCTGCAGCCTATTCCATCGCTCCACCCCCCCGTGGACTTTTTTTCTGTGACGTATGGATTCCTCCTCCTCATCCGCGCGTGACTCGACGCATGATTCGGCCGTGGAATAATCGTCGGGACGATTTGACGGTCATTCCCCCCCCCCCCCCCCCTCGCTGTCAAGCATCTTTCCTGCTCGGCGATGTGTGCTGTGGTTGGGCTCGTGGCCCAAACACGTTTCGGCCAGTCCTGCGCCAAATTCTTTATGGGTTTCTGTCCAAACTGTTTATTATTCAGGGGTGAAGAACAACGTGAAATGGATAAATATTGCGGTAAGTACACAGTGGAGTCGCCGTCTCGCTCGCACGCGGGTCCAATGTGTGCTGCCCTGTTTTTGATCCACTGCTGGATGAGGACCTCACCACACCCGTGCAGGTCAAAGGGGGTCATTTGACCACACTTTACCATGCTGGGTCAGTGCAGGCTTTGAGGAGGGGGGCGCACAGATGTGGAAGCATAGAAGTACAGTACAACAATGTATTTTGTTGCACTGCCTTCTGGTGGCCCAATATCTTGCTTTTTTTTGAATTATAGTTTTGTTTACATTGTAATTTAATACTACTTTCCATTTGTAGGGCACATTTCATCCACAGATCTCAATGTGCCCATGTGTATGGAAAGCAGGAAATAAACAAATCCAGGGTAAACGGGCCAGACCTTGGAGGTAAAGGCCAGTTTAAAGAGGCGAATGGATATACAGCAAAACCTTGGATTGCGAGCATAATTCGTTCCGGAAACGTGTTTGTAATCCAAAGCACTCGTATATCAGTTGTGATCACGTGACGCTCAGCAGACAAAGCGTGTACACGTGCTACTTGTATTGCAAGACCTCGCTCGTTTATCAAATTAATATTTGTTGAAAAAAATTGCTCGTCTTGCAAAACACTCGCAGACCAAGTTACTCGCAATCCAAGGTTTTACTGTAAATGGATTTGTGCAGGAAAGGTCATGACTAGAAAATAGTCCGATGGACGAGAGGCGAGAGGCCGGTGACCGAATGGCAGCCAAACGGGGGAAAACTCGCCCGAGATGGTGACCGCCACAGACGGATCGTCGAGATCAGCTGACGTGAGATATGAGGGAGTTGGATTGTGGTATTCCAAAAGGCCGTGTGGGCGATGACGATGACGGCCTAGGGGCCTGGGAGGAGAGGGGTGGGGTTGACTTTATTCCCGCAGGGGATAGACCATGGCTGATGATGATGGAAAATGATGAAAACCCAGTAATTATATATTTTATTTAATCGTATTTCACAACATCCATCATTATTACGATGATAGGGAAAGAGAATTGGATGGAAAAAAAAAGCCTTGCGCGCTACAAAGTATAAAGAAAAATGTATAGTTATGACCGATGGGGGGTGTTGGTGCAAACATTCAAAAATAGAACACCCTTTGGATGCAGAAAAGAACACGGTTCATGCCAGGGCATCTATTTTGGTTCTCGGATGCCCAATGGATTCATGCACCTGCACTAAAATTTGAACCGTGGCTGCCATGGTATGTGCATTGTAGTGTACATACTTTGAACTTCTTTCGCACCGTACGTAGCCAACCATGCCAATCGGAGGTGCGGGGGAAGGACAACAAACTAAACACAAAAAAGCAGTTCTCAAGAAATGAGATTTCAGTCCAGATTCGAAAGCGGATTCACCTCTGCTGTGATTTTTCGTCGGGTATTTTATTGCGAGGGATGTTGACGTGGCGTCAAGGTGAGCACATTGAACGTGCAATCCCCCATCCAGGGGTCACTGATTCCGGTCATTCTTCGTCTTCTCTGCTGCCGTCCACCGACGATGAGTAATGACCAACTAGCAACCAGTGGACGGTGCGATCGACTAGTAAAAAACACGTTTTTCACCAAGGTACAATCATACAGTCTGTTCTCCTATAATGCGGTAGTTGCATTCCTGAAGAACACCGTGTTGTTGAAAAATCGTGTTATAATATGTAATATAGGGTCAAGCACAGTCCGTGATAACACGTGAGATGCATATGCAGGCTGAAGCATCCAGCAGCAATCCCGCTTTGCGCGATGCTATGCCGAGGCAGCCGTGCAACCGCTTATTCCTATTCGCGCGTCGTAGTTGTGTTCACTCGGTCGCGTTATATCCCATTCGCATTATGAAAACACGCGTTTTCGGAAAACAAGACTACCTTATAGCTCCCAAAGTGACTGCGCAAGTTTCTTAAATCCCTGACCGCCCCCCCCGCCCCTCCCCACCACCTCGTTTGTCCAGCGAGTGGTCTAAGTGGGTACGACTATAGTTAGCTGACTGGGAGGTCACGTGCGGTTAGAGTGTGGGTCCTCCTACCTCTTCCCCGAGACATCTTGCCCGTGTGGAAGGGGTGTAAGTAAGACTCGGTTTTATTTCGTGCCATTTGTGGCCGGGTCGCTTCTGAAAAGTAAGTTAATGTCAGATAACACCTTAGTGGGCTTTACCCGGTAAGATTACAATTTTTTTTTAATTGTATTTGTGTTTTTTTTTTAAGTTAGGTTATTTGTTTACCTTTTCTATACTTTGCACTCCTATCGTGTTTTTTGTATTTTTTGTTGCAACGTTCTGACCCCTTTCCCCTAACGACCATCTGTGGAAAAGAGCTGTAATGGCTCATTAGATTCCTCCATTATAAATACATATTCTGATTCCGACTCTGAATTGGGGAGGCCCTTCTGACAGCTGGGTGGCATGACCAAGCAATCGCAGGGATGCACCTTTTTACCCTTCGCCTTTTTTTTTTGTAGCGCGAAGGTCGAACGGCGAGCGTGCGCGCATTCGTACCACGTCGGGTAATGCCCCAGCTGGGATCGATTGCATCGTGGGTTCCGCAAAGGTGCATCATCCACTACACCATGGCTCGACCCCACAATCTCGTTGGCCTTATTCCACTGCCGCTGTCCGTTTGCAGTCTGAAGATACTTCACCCGCCGTTTTTGACGGCCGCTTGACATTTGGCGAAAGTATTTTGCCACCGGGACGAGACTCGCGGCTGCGTGTTGCGCCCGTGACACACGCTGCACCGACACCCCCTGCACCCCACCCACAGCACCCCCTGCACCCCATCCACTGCGCCTTACCGTGCATGATAAGGCCGAATAACATTGGGCAACTGTTAACCGTGGCCGACATTTTTGACACTGGCAGACGAATTATAATGGGATGTGTTTGTGTTTTGAGTCCATCCAGGTTTGTGGTTGTGCAAGAACAAGGGTTGATGAAATCACAGGATCCCCTGTGCCAGGTTGCGCACAAACAGTGGCCATTAGATCGCAGTATTCTCTTTGTTTCTCTGTTAATTGGGCCAAGATGAGGAGACACAAGGTCAGCTGTATTTTCGGGAAATTGAGACTGCGTAATTCTTCACATCCCTAGTATTGTCTGCTTATTCGTTCTCATAATTTTGTTTCTTTATACTCTCCGTAACGACGCAATGATTATTTTGCGTTACACATCCCTAGCGATTTGATGAATTGCCACGATTCTGGGTTTGGGAGTTGATTATTTTTAGTTTGTTTCATTTTCACCGTGACGTGTTTTTTTTATTGTTACTCTGAATATTTGGTAACGTCATAGGCAACAGTCCAAAACTCGCCATGATAATACGTTGGCTGACATTTCCAAGGTAGTAATTTATCTATATATGTTTGTTTTAAATCAAATATAGGCCATGTGTTAAATAATTTATTGGCTTGACACACACACAAAAATGAAGCCACCCTTGCAGCTTGGTTTAAAAAAGTAATGTGTCTGTGTACATCAGACACCATAGTATGTATCACTCTCATCGGGGGCGCCGTGGTGGCGATAGTTTAATGACCTCGCCTGGTATGCAGGAGGGCGTTGGTTCGATCCCGACCCCCGACGCCTGTATATTTGTAGTTTACGAGTTCTCTTTCCCCATGGACACGTGGATTTTTCTCCGGGTCCTCTGGTTTTTCCCTCCACATTGGCTGCGAAAAGTTCCATGTGATAAGCCACTTTGTTGGGCGATCATTTCTGGCCAGGTTGCTTCTGAAAAAAATGCTACATAGCTCAGTGGGTTTTACCTGGTAAAATAAAACAAAAATATGTTTTTATTTTAGCTTATCGGTTGAGATGGACAGATTGTATCTGTCCAAATTACAATGCAAGGTGGTTGACATACTGTGCCAAAGTAAGCAAAAAAATCAGTCACGACATGATTCTACTTATAGTTACACACGCAATTTAAAGTGTCTGAAACAATTGCACGTATAAATTAAATGGTGACAATGCCCCAATCGTAAGCCGCCACCCCGTCTGGTGGCGGGGTGAGATACTTGGCTCAGAACTTGACAAACATGTTGTCATCAACACCTCGCATTACTGGCCACGATCCCTGGGTGCCATCTCTCTCTCCCCACATGGCACGCTGGTTCAGTCGCACCGCAGGTGCTCTTTAAAAGCGAGACTCGACCAAAAAACAAACAGATCTTATTGAGTTGCCCCACGGCTATAAGCTTCGTTGATGAGAGGGGGGGGAGTTTAAATCGCAGCCGTAGTCCTGTATTGATGACACTACGTTTAAAATGTACGGGAATGATGTCACGGTGACATCACCAACCCCCCATTAATGGTGCCCTGAGGCTTGAGTAGTACAGAACGACTTGTGTAGGCCTAGGAATCGACAAAGAAACCCACCTCCGAATAGCACCTCCTATTAGCGTGGTTGGGGACATACGGTGCGAAAGAAGTTCAACGTACGTACCTACAATAACAAACTGTTATGCGTGGCCGTCACCCTGCCAAGCATTGGTACAGACTCAAAAACCTGCTTGGCTTCCGAGACGTGATGAGATGTGGTGCTCTCCCGGTGATTTGGTTCACGCGTAAATCTGAATTGTATTGTCATTTACCGTCGCATTCGCTGCACCGATGCAACCTTTCCACTTCCGCCTACTTTCATTCGCCCTTGACCCCCCCCTAGCCGTGCCTTGGCCCAGTGCTGCCTCCCGCACCTGGCAAACCCCTCCCAGTGGCAATCCAAGTTAAAACCGCATTGGTTGCGTGCAGCACAGGAAGGCAAACTGATGGAGATAAATAAACAGGTCGATGACAGTTCTTTCCAGGCATGCCTCTTTTAGATAGGGGGGGGCCCCTCTGTCACATGGTGGCATTGTAGATTGAGCTCGTTGTTTACTAGGCCGGCTAGACGGTTGGCTGGCTTGTGGTTAAGATAGTTTGGCTGTTTAGTTGGGTGGTTGCTTGGCAGGTTGATTTGCTTCTCAGGTTAGTTGGTTGACAGGTTTATTAGTTGAGAGGAAAGTTGCTTCGTTGATAGATTGGTTGTTAGGCTGGCCTTAGTTATTTGCGAGACTGGTTGCTTTTATTATTTGGTTGGTCACGAGGCTGATTGGTTGGTTGCTTGCGAGGCTGGGTTCATTGGCCGCTTCGCTGGCTATCTGCTTAAAAACATCAAACAAGTTGAAAGTGCATCTGAACCGGTCCAGGGCCTCCCCGAGGTTGACTTGGACTCACATGAGTACCTGGTGCGGTGTCTAATCATGGCCACTCGGGAGGCAAAGGCGACCGTGGCATGGTGCTGGCCACTCACCCTCCTCTCGTGTGCCATGCCGGCGTGCATAGGTGGTTGCTGATGGCACCTTCCCCAAAAGTCTGTTACCGCTTGTGTTGCGATTGAAACATCGTGGGTTTATTTAAAAAAAAATTCTGTGTGACTTTACTGAAAGAAGCAAGAATATACGGGGGATGTTTGTCTTTGTTCGGGGGCATCTCCTTCAGATGGGCCAGACTCTGTGAGAGGTCGCCGCCACCGTGTGCGGCCTGGGCGTTCAGTGCTGCCAGCGCCAACGCGACTTGCCGGACCGCATTGTTTACGCTCGTTGCGTGCCTGGGCTGGGTCATTGTACAGCCTCGCCACATTGTCCTTCAATAAATTGTACGTCTGCACCCAGGGTGGGGGGGGCCCTTACAGTCCTTCACCACGCATGATCTTGAGTGCTGCTTGACAGTATAGAATAAATTGGACTCGCCAGGCCATGACAGAGAAACTGGATAGATTTGCGCTTGAGATAGACCTAGTGCTGTTGCTATTATCTAATCTTCGAATTATTTCAGAGCTGGCTTCTGGGGCCCTTGGTTGTTTTCGATGTTTAAGGACTGGATTACGAAAACAAACCTGGAACCCTTCCATAGCATTGTTGGGTTAAATGGATTTGGTAGATGTGCATGTGTTTGTTTGTGCCTCTTAGTCCGTGTTGTAATGCATTGTAACACAGAGAGCAAGCCCTTTATCGGTTTAAAATCACCTAATTGAATCGTAAGTCGTCAAACTTGATTTGTAGCTGTTTGCCGAAGCGCCGAATCAATTTTCGCTTGGCAGCGATTGGTGGCGCTGATGCGCGCGGCATGCCCCGCGTGTGTGGACCCGGGCGGCACAGTCTTCGTCTGAGCGCCGGCGCGTGGTGGCCTTCGAGCGAGTCTCATCGCAACGTGGGCCTTGCCGTTCGCGCCGCTTGCGCAAGCACGCGGCGCCCGATGCTGCCTCGGTCGCCCTCTGCACCTTCGTACCCGCGAAACGGTTTTGTGCACGGCGACAGCTGCCGAGACAGAATGGGTGACAACAAGCGGGAATTGCTAACAAATGTGATAAGAATGTTAAAGGGAAAAAATACCTTTCAAAGTGATTTTCTGCTCAAATGAGCAGAGATGCGGTGCTTAATCCCCTGACTCGGTGGTGGTAATTCCCCATTCCTATGACAGGGGAGAGTATTTATAGGATGACCACTGCTGATTTCCCCACCGATGAGAATGAAGGTGACAATTAGGGTAGACGGATGTGATTCTGCAAAGGGCGAATGGAAGGAAGGTGGGAAAGACGAAGGAAATGGATTTGCTTATGAGATGGTGTAAGAAAGTTAGTGGGACGGTGATGGGACGGTGTGAGAGAGTTGGTGGGACGGTGTGAGCAGTCGGACGGGGTTCGCCATGAGAGACGCTCAAGATCGCGAAAGATGGAAAGCATCTGTCATGGTCATCAAGCCTCAGCTTGGAGGATGATACGATATGGAGAGAAAGCAACAGCAGCATTGTGGCTAATGGGATTGACTCTTACATTACAGCCATGGATGCTAGAAGTGCATCTAAGTTGCAAATTTTTTCGCCTGGATTGAATCACTTTGTAATGTATTTATTTCAATGACAAACACTGCGGCTGACTTAAAACCCATGAAAATTTGAAATTTTCTCTGATTTCAACTTTGTAACGCAAGTCTCTCAAATTAATTAAAGGCCAATGGCTTTTTTCTCGGAATGTGTAATAATTGACCGCTTTGCCAGTCGTTGTTTACTCATGACTACTATTTTTAAGCGAGGCAATTTCTTTTCATACTGGTTCTGTGTTGGGAGGCACCGCCAATCTTCCGAATTATTTTTCCACGCGATTGCAAACTGGGACCGCAAGTTCAAACTATACACCTACAAGGGGAGGACGCTCAAAACACTGGAACAATAACCTGGAAGTGTCTTATTTTCTGTACTCATTCTGCCCAAGGTGCCATAGTGATGAATACTGCCGGTGCATTAAACCATCATTCTCACAGTGGATGTTAACGATCTCCCGTCACGTCAATCACAAGAGTAGGCCATTGTACCGACTTCATGGTCCAGATTTTAAAATAATCTATTGCTCAGTTGCACTCTGCATAGCAATCACCCCTTTCCCCCCCCCCCCCCACTGTGAAAACTCGGTAGGAGCCCTTTTGAAAAAGAGCAATGAGGTTCAGTGAGGCTTTGCTAGAGATATTCATGCAAATATTATCGTGCATAACAGTGGATGGATGTCTGTTTGGTTGGTTGGCTGACTGGTCAGCTGATTGGCCAATTGATTTGTTGTCTGCATTATTGGTGAGAAGGTTGGCAAATTGGTTGTAATATTAGTTGACGGGTTGGATTATTTGGTTTTTAAACTGGTTGCTTGTTTGGCTAATTTGTTTGATTGGATTTTTAGTTGGTTGGTTACAAGGTTTGACAGTTGGTTGTAATATATACACACACACGTTGTTGCCTGGTTCGTTTCGTTGGTTATCTGCTTGCTTGATTAGCTGTTTGGTGTTGGGTAATTAGTTGATTGGTTGGTCGGATTATTAGTAAGTGAGTTGGCTGGTTTGTTACAAGGTTAGTTTAGGCCCCTTCTATATTATTGCTTGTCTGGAGGGCTGGCCGACCAGGAGGCAGGGTAGGCCCCCTTGAGTTTCACGCCCTGACCTTTGTGTGTGTTGTTTATCTTGTGGGTGGTGGCTTTCTGGCTCTCGGGCACAGTCTAGAAGTAAATGGTTTTAGAGATTTTCTTGTTTTACAGGAGACTAAAAAAAGCTTCATTTGCCACGGCATGCGATTTACCAAATGTTGGCATTGTGCTTTAGCAGGATCGGCATTATTGTCACATTTCAACTCCTGCTGTGGTTGCACACCATTGAAAGAACGTTTTTCTATATTTTTCTATATAATATATCTTTTTTTACTTGTTGATTGGAAAAATATAATTTTAAAAAAGTTCTGGTGGATTGCTGGCAACAGTGGTTAGCAAGTGCGCGCTGTATTATAAACCCGGCAACATAAATTTGATACCTCTCCTCGGCAAAAAAAAGTGTTTCCGGACATTGCCAACCAGCGTCTTGAAGTACGGTCAAACTAACCCTACGACTGTGGCACGGTATGGGAAAACCATCCAGCATTAGCTTGACAAAATGTTGGAAATCATTATCATTCAATTGGATTCTTCCATAACTGAGTGTAATCATCATTATTCATGCCTTTTATCATAGTTTTTCTGCATTCTATCTGTATTGCGAGTGTAGTTATCATTAGTGTCATTATTATCGACTTTTACTGTTTCTACTGGATTGTACCTCTACTTGTGAGTGCACATATAAATTTGTGTTTATCTTTTAATGCTACAGCGCTCTGAGATATTTCGATATTAAAAGTGCTTTATATAATAAAGGCGATTTTTTTTGTAGATCTTAAAAGCTTTAAAACACCTCCAGTCGTTCCTAACCATAAGACAAATATTTGGCAAGAACATTAGTCATAAAGAATCATATAACCACGTCCGGGTTCCCACTTGATGTTCATTCTAAAACGAAAATGCGCTAACCGTAAATAAAAAATCTCAACAAGTGGGGCCAAAGCCAGATGTTGTCGTTCCACCGTCAATGGTGAGAATTAATGTCAAAAGAAAACGGATGCGGCCGGCTCGAATGTCATCGGGCGAGTTGTCTAAAATCAACCGCGGGTTCCATCTCCCCAAATCGCAGAGCCTCGCTTTGTCGAGCGCGCAGATTTCTAACTATTCCCAACGCTCTCTCTGTCGATGATGAGAATGCCCCTCGCAGTGGGAAATTGCATGTGGGCTTCAGACATTTTTATTCGGCAACACACAAAGGTGATGCTGCTGCTGCTTCCAAACAGCAGCAAGGCACGACTTCCACTCCATAGGCCTTGCGAGTGTGTCATGTTCTCAGCCATTGTCTTGAGCCAGAAGCTCGACAGAGCTCACAATGGCTGGCTGTTTTGTTGTTTAGGCCATCAACTCAAAGATGCAAGCGTGTAGGTTGAACTTCCTTCGCACCGTACGTAGCGAACCATGCTGTGCGAGGTAAGGAGAGCAAACTAAACACAAAAAGCATTTCGAAAGAAATGAGTCTTAAATTTAGGCGAGTTTGCGACGGCCGCATTTCCTACCCTCGTTGTGTTTGTGGCCTAAATAGTAACACCAGCAGCTCATCCCAGCTGGTGACTTGGGCAATGTTCTGAGAGCATTGCACATGCCATGTGGTGGTCACTTGACATGCATGCAAGGCATATGGATGGGAATTTGTGCCACCTTGTTGTTTGTGAGCAGCACACCTTGGTGTGGCGCATAATGTGGTTGATTTTCGATTCATTGCAAATGTCACTTGGATGTGATTCAGATGTGTGTGGGATGGGCTGGGGCACTGGGGTGGGGGGTATTGGGGGAGAATGGTTAGAGTTATGTGGTGCAAACCAGGGCTGACAGCGGTTGTTGAATGTGTTGGGGTAATAGGAGTTGTCCCTATTTGAAAGCATTCATTGGCCCGTGATGCAGTCCATGAAAGGAATTCGGCATGAAAAGCCTTAGGCCGGAAAAGCACTCTTACAAACCATAATGTATCACACAGCACGACAGTGGCACAGGCAAGCTTTGTAGATGTAATCGGGAAGGAGCGGTAGCGATGGGCGGGACACGTATGGATGGAGCAGGGCAGGTTACCAAGACCGGAATTGAAGTGCCACCTGGAGATGCCACTGCAATTCCGTAATGGCCAGACGTTGGTGGTGATGAGCTTCCAGTTTATTTTGCAGGAAATAACTCCAGAGATAAGGATAATTATTATTTGTAAGAGTGACCATAAGTCTGTAGGTAGTGGGCAATGATTGCTATGTACAATATCAATTGAGTAGCATTTGTTTTGGCAAATTTGGACCTTGACGCCGGCACACAATGGCCTACTCTTGCGAACGACGTCCGTGGACCTTTCACGGCGTAGAATCTTATTATGTTCTTGGTTCTTTTGGTAAAGTCACGTAGAAGGGAAGTAATAAAATAATACAAATAAAACATAATAAAATAATTCTCACGACGTTTCGGCCACAACGCAAGCAGCCTCAGGTGAAGACCAGGTCTGTCGGGGAGACAGCGTCTGAATTTAAATCGAAATCTTATTATGGTTAATAAACACGCAGTAATTATCGTGGCGGCCACTGGATTCCTACTATGAACTTCTGCAACCAGTGGCAAACACCTTTCCGATTAGCACATTTGGCTCCATATGGTGCGAAAGAAGTTCAACATGTATTCATTTAAGATAAGACTAAGAGCTGTATTTAAACTGCATAAGGAGAAGACCTAAAGCCAGATGGTGGTGATGCTCAGGCTCTTAAGAGCGTTCCTTGGAGGTCCAATATCAGCTGCGCAAGAGAAGGGAGATCTAGCACGAGGAAGGAAGCCACGATGGAGTGTTGACGCAGCTATGTGTCATCTTAAAATTAAATTTAAAAGCAAACGTATGATAATAATAGGATCCATGGTGACCCTGACATTTGCACAAAGCTGAGTTCCTCTAGCATCGTCGTTTGCTTGTCCCGCGAATTACATTTACGTGAAACAACGGCAGGATATCATTCCCTCCATCAGGACCACCCCACTGCCCCACCCCTCACCCCCTGTCCAACACACAAACAATTTGTCTCCTCCCATACATTGGTATCTTTCGTGATGAGAGCTGTACGTTTATAATTTAAACCTACGTATTTTGTATCTGCGCATAGCCTGGGACAAAACGCTTGGGGACTCTTGCGAGTGAAAGAAGCAAAACCAATCTCGGCGTCTGAGAACGTGGTCTTGGGGATCAATCATTCCCGTTGCCACCTATTTTTGTTGTTGTGGCGGACGCACAAATCGGTGCTAAGCTTATTGGGGATTAGGCCCGAGTCGCTGGGCTTGCACAATTGCGATAGTAAACACACAGGGGTTATGGGTGACGGCTGAACTGGCAACATGAAAACACTGCGAGGCCCTGGTCGTCCAAAGCAAAGGGTTTGTTTGCTGTTTTAGCGTTTTGGGTGTGGATGAATAGATATAAATATAGAGATATAAAAAGCTCAAAAGTGCGCAAAGAAGCATGCCGAGATGACTGCTTGGGGCTTACAGAGAGAGAGGGGCACACGTGGGTTTTTCTTCACGCACCATGATGCGCCAAGCGCGCGTCTCTCCGAATGAAAACCTGCAACGGGCCTGCGGGTCACCGGCTCGCTGCGGAGGGCCAGTGGGTCGCGGGGCCATGCATTGGCAACCGCCGGATTAGGTCGAGAGCTCGCCACACGCAGCTTACGTATATAATTTTAGGCTGTTGAGTTAAGTAGAGCGGCGGGCTTGGGCTCGGACATGCTGGCCGGCAGGGATGATGGCGGCACGCTCGACAGAGGCAGAAAGCAAATGAAACAGTCAAACAAGCAAGCAAGTCGGCACTGGTTTTAAACCGGGTTGTTATGACGTGCTCCCGCATTGATCCTCCACCCCCTGGGGACGAGTCACTGGTAGCCCGTGGGCAAGCATAGATTTCGGTAACACAGAGGTGGTGGGTGGAATGTAATTATATATTCCAGTTTTAGTTTAATGCTTGTAAAAGTGTATTATTACTCTAAATTGGTTATGAAATGAAGTTATGGCACAATTCACTTTTCACTGGTGATTTAAATTTGTTGGTACAACTTCAGTTTTTACATCTCCGGTGGTACCAACAGGTGAAATATTTGGTCTGGCCCCATGATCTGTGAGCGCCTCAAGGACGCACCTTCACTTGGCTAAAGCTATATCAGATCCCTTGTTTTGGCCAGAACGTGCCCAGTCCAAACCATTTTCCAGTTTCAGGAATTCGTCCTCGTTTAAACAAAACTTCTGGCTTGGTGCCAGGCCGATGATGGATATGCAAGGGGGCTACCTGTGTAGTGGGCGTGGTTGGCAGAGGAGTAGGCAGGGCCCAATAAGAGGGGGAGGGTCTCGTACTTTGTGGGAGGCGACTAGTGCACAAGTGGGCGGGGCTGTGTAAAAGTGGGCGGGCAATGTGTAATTGTTGATCCTCCTGAAGACTAAGGCCCCTCGCCCCCCCATATTTTTTTTATTAGCAAGCACAAATTAAGGCTGCCACGATGCCCTCGAGGGTGGTGTGGATAGCACCGCACTATTCCACAATTGTATCCCCCTCCCCCCCCTGTGCTGATGTTTACACTATGCAAAGGATGCTTATTCAATGCTTCAGTTGAACTAGGTGAGGCCCAGTACCTTTTCAGATATTCGCCACTCAACTTGGCGGTGTGGGGGGGAGGAGGCAGTGCGGTGCTGGTTATAAGCCATGTTAAAACCTTTCTTGTGCTCGTTATGCTGAGCCACTATCAATTAATTCCATCACCATGGTGCGCGTCCTCTGGGGAATGTACCCTCTTTCGGCTGTTCAGCAATGGCAGTAATTGAATATGGTAATAGGGCGACTTAAAAAAAATAGTTTCAGTAATTGGTTTTATGTAACACAAGTTCATCTTTGAGTGGCTAATGTGGGTCCCCTTCAAAAGAGTCTCCATCTTTTGTTGCTGACAGCGATCACATGGCTTCCAGAAGCCGCCCTAAAGGCCACGGCTTGAACCATCTGTCGCCCCCTTGACACTGACACTTCGTGGTCTTTTTGGAGTTTGCATGTTCTTCCCGTGGTCGTGTGGATTTTTCTCCGGGTCCCCCGGTTTTCCCCCCCACATTTATAATCAACATGCTGTTTAGAGTATTTGGCTACCTTAAATTTCCACGTGAGAAGCCACTTAGTTGAGCTATCATTTGTGGCTTCTGCAAAAGAGATATACAGCACAGTGGGTCTTACCTGGTGAAAAAAAATAGAGGCTTACCTGGGTAAATGCATTACAAAAGGATCTAACACGTGGAGAGAGGGTAAGAATAATCCAAGGTTTATATTAACACTCGGCCCATTCTATTTCCATTATCCCTTCGCTTGAAGTTGGACTTGGTAATTTGGTAATGTTTCACGTTTTAGTGGTCTCAAGGCAATCTAATATTATTTTTGTCAACACTGTGGTGAATGTAGCACCACTAGTGGCTGCAGGGGACCATATGAACAACATTACCTGCAACGTATTTTATTTTATGTATGCATGTTTACCCAGGAAAACCTCGCTGGATCCCACGATTCTCTTTCGGCCTTTTTTCTCGCAATAGTCGGCAAAGTTTCCACGTCTTATTCCAATGTCGTAGTGTTCAGGTAATCTTTAAACATTGAAATGTTTGGCCAATACCATTTACATAATGTGTGTGAGTGTGTGTTTTAAACTTTTTTTTTAACGATGGGAGGAAACCGGAGAACACATTGGAAGCCCACGCAAAACAGGGGGGAGAACATGCAAACTCCACACAGAATGACACAAGTTGGGATTTGAACCCAGGCCCTTGTTGTGGTGAGACACCAGTGTTACCACCACCGCGCCGCCACCCTGCCGAACTTGCCAAACTCGACGCTCGGTTTGTTTGCCCGTTGCGCACGATTGATACATGCGTGGTGGGCATAACAGCGGCTCTTGAATCGACGAATCGAAGTATCGTAATAAATGCATTCCTCTGACTTGGGCTCGTCGGAGCGTGCGTAAGCGGGGTCCATAAATCAAGCACGGTGACACCTGCCGTGCGCACCATTACAGCAACGCGCGGAATTGGTTTTGATTGAGGAAACGTTTTGGGATGGCCGCACAATGGTTCGTGCAAGGACACGGCATTGATGGGCGAGATGCATTGCCCTACGATACGTGGATTTGTGACCCGTAGTCCAAAGAACCTGGCACGGCCCGTCTGATTACGTAAAGCGGAGCACGGGTGTGGTGGAGGTGCTGGTGGGCAAAGGACACGCGAGGCTCTCACGGCATGGTTTACTGTAGCTCATTGAGGGTGCCCGCTTGTTTGATTGGCCGATTACGACGCTGCCCATCTGCCGGTGTCTATCTCTGTGAGCGCGTACCTGTGGGTGGGTGCAAAGACGGCGCGGCGCGCTACGAACCCAGCCACACCCGAGTTTAAATTCCCGCTCAAGGCCAACATCAGTGGCGATTTATCTGAACTTGTCCTGGGCCCCCCCTAGGACGCCTACATCTCAAATGAGCACCTGGTACGATGTGTAAACATTGCCATAGGTGTGCCGTGCCTGCCTCCCTAGATGCTCGCCAGAAGTACTTGCCCCAAAAGTCTGTTTAGGCTGTATTTGTGTATCTATTGGTGTTTGTCTCCTGGTATCTGTCTCTGTTCTGTCTGTGTCAGTGTGCCTATCTGTCGGTGTGTCTGTCCATCGTCTCTCTTGTGTAATTCCTAAACGGGAAGATGTTAAATGGAGACAAACCGCATGCAGTCACCAAAACTATTGGGGATCGTCTTTGCAAATACTGTACTACAGTAGGAAAACGAACCGGTTTTTGCAAATCCGAGAGCAGAACATTGGTCGCCTCACGTTTTGAATCGCATTTGCAGATATACGCACACATCGAAAGATGCAACCGATAAAAATCATCATGCCATAATCAACAGTGTTTGTGCGGGTGTGTTATATTTCTAATAATGTTACGTAATTTGACAGAACTACTAAACCACACGTGGCCTGTCGCCTTTTTTTGTGTTAAGTCACAATGCCCTTTGTCGTCATCAGCCATGATGGATAGATCCACTGCTGGATGAAAATGAAACAAATGATTTGGTGATCTTGCGTTTGCAGTGGTGTCACATTCCACGATTAACTCAACAAAAACTCAAGTCCGTCAATAGCGCTGTGGCCTGATGAGAAACATCTTATATGGTCGGCGACGTTTTGGGCAATGGCCCTTTTTCGGAGTACGCGGATGGAGCCTTCCCAGGCCATCGCCATTTCTCACGGTCTCTCGCGATGCACCAATCCACATGGCTCCTACACACGAGCGGATTTCAGTGCTTACATCTCCGCGGAGAGTATCCTCTTGGGCAGTGTGTTCCCTCCACAAAATGCTCCCACGCTTACATTTGTATTTGTGTGTCGATTTTATCATCGTGTTTTCTGTGTCGTGGGTATTTCCCCCAAGTATTTATTGAATGTATTCTGTTACTTTGAATCGGTAATTTGTCTTGCTTCAGCGTTGTGTTCCCATATCGTTTCTTTATTTTCTGAATTGTGAATTGTTTGCACTCTTAGACCCCTTGCTGTTACAATAAATACATTTTGACCCAAATCTTCCGTGAAAGAAAAATAACTACTGCTCTCAACGGGCTCTTCTCTGTTTATATAAAAACTTATTTTTATATCTCACGTCGAGCAGTCAACAGAAAAGACAACTTAATTGACCCGTAGTAAAGGTTGTGGTCAGTGGCATCGAAGGAATATTATAGCTTCGGGAATTGAATCAAGACTCTTCCGCTGGCATGTGCAGTGAAACGTTAAACATCGTGCCAAACAACTACAGCAACAAAGCGGTACAACCCGAAAAATGCAGGAGGGAAAGCCGGACCCCGCAACGCAAACGCTAAAACCTCCACAGTGATCTCTGACATGTCCGCTGTGGGTGTCGTCACGGCGGTGCAGCAGGTAAACCTAGCAAGACGACAGAGACCCCCCACCACCACCCCGGTTGTGACAGAGGCAAGGTGCGATGATGCCGCAGGGCCCTGCCTGATACAAAGCCCTCCACCTCCCCCCATTCTCACTGGGCTGTTTTCACAGAGGGATGAGTTGGCACCATGCGGGGGGGGGGGGGGGCTCTTCCTTCTCGGCCGCGTGCGTGCGGCCGATGGCGTTGCTGTGTGGGTGATTGATGGGTTATCCCACTCCACCTGCCCGCCGTCGCTTCTGTCCTTTGCGGGCTTCTGCCTCGGAAAGTTGTTTTTGGATGTAATCGAATCGTGGACCCCCCCCTTCCCCACCACCTCCCCCCCCCCCCGAATTTGTAACAAGTCATCAGGTCGTGGGGAGCGCTACGTCGTTGGTATATGAAAGGAGTAAAATTTTCGCTGCCATAGCTGGAGATGCACATTCAAGATTCTTGTCAGGGGGGAGGGGTGGGTGGGATGTGTTTGGGGATGGGTGAAGGGTTGTGAAGGCATGTTAGATGCCTGCGCATTGAGAACCTTTCAGAAGCGCGGGTGATGAATTGGATACCATTGCTGACGTTGCGTTTGGGCCGCGGCGACGGGAACGATTTAACGATTTTGGTGGCCCCAGTCGAACCGCGAGCCTGGCGGTGGCGACCTTCGCCGTCCCTAACCTCTAACCCCTGCGCTGCCACCTGAGTTGCAGCTGCCACATCCGTGCAGTGTGCTGCGGTTTGTCGGCGTGTGGGGGCGGAGAGTGGCGCTAAGCCTCGAGTGGCCCCCTGTTGCAATTCTGATGTGCTCATTATTTATTCCGCTGTTCTTTTTTTTCGTGCTGAATAAATACATTGCGTGAGATATTGCGTCGGAGCAATGAGCCCGCGCTTCTGAGATCCTAGATTCGCATCCAGGTTTTTTTAAGATGCCTTGTTGAATAGGCTCTGTTCTTCGGCAGAGTGAATCGATGGTCTCAAGCCACTTGCCAACTGCTGCACCAAAAAGAAACCACAAGAAGTACGGTAGTCCAATAATGTCCTCTCCCAGGGCGATTGTTGACACGGCTTGCTGCAAGAATGGCAACAGTATATATATATTTTTTCCATCTCAGGATAGAAATAACACCGAAATACGCAAATGGAGTCATCACCAACATCATCTTCGATGTCGTCAGTCGTGGCCAAATCCTCTTCTGGGGTGTAAGCCTACCCAAGCTGTTCGGACAAATGGATTATAATTGAGGAGGGGATTTTACTTCCTTCATTAGAAAAAGGTGGCCTTGACCCCTATATTTATAGCTCCCGAGGCCTCTCCTATGAAAAGAAAAGCATTGTCTCAATGGACTGGCTGCTGACTGGCTTAACTCAAGGGCTCTGGGAAGTAATTTTCAAGAGTAGACCAGTGTATCCGGCTGCCTTGGGCCAATTCCAAAATTAGAGAATTGTATGCCCATGGAGTAATTTTTAAACCCCCCCCCTCCCACCATCATCATACTCCATTCATTGTACTATAACAAGATGACACGATTAGCCCACACCTGGTTAAAATAAGGCCGATGGGTTCGCCGTGTGCTGCTCTGGGTGCCTTAAATAACAACAAGAGATTGGAGTATTGTTAGGTATAGTGCTGCGGTACAGGGATGTAATCAGGACCTGCTTGCTACAGCTTTAGTTTATCTTGATTAAGCGGACAAAAAAGCGTTAACACTCACTGCGGATTTACTGGGGTTGGAGGGGGCCTGCTATAAGTGTGCAAACAACGGTTTGGTAAACTAGCAGAGTCGCCGCTATTTTTTTTTCCATGATCGCCGGATTAGTTTCCCGTAACTTTGCAGTTATTGTGCGATGTTTTTCTGTTTGTTAAATGCTTGTGACAATTCTCCACCTCCTCCGTGGACGCGATTCGGGGGAGGGGGGTGGGGGTCCACGATCGTAAGCCGATGGTATTTTAGTTGAATTCAGCGCCATATAGGTTTTTTTTAGCCTTACCGTAACAATGCCCTCCCCCCACCCCGCACCTACCCGTTTGCTTAATTGGTAAACTCCTGACACATGCGTGATGTGATGTGATGCGTGAACCCCAAGTGTAACGATCGTCGTCAGCAGGCATCATTGCTCTCGGTCCATCCTTGTCAGAGGGCAACCCTCCTTCTCCTCCCCCCCCCCTTCCACTGTGCAGGTCGTATTCTTAATCAATGAATTTGCTCGTCGTAATGTTTCTGGCATTGGTCCTTTTGACGACGACGACACCAATGTGTGTGTGTGTTTCCGCAGGGCATATTCGTTGGTGGACTCCAGCCAGGTGTCCACCTTCCTCATCTCTATCCTACTCATCGTCTACGGGAGCTTCCGGTGAGATTTACTCGCTCGCCGTTTGTCGTTGTCTTTGCTGCTGTCCGCTGGTTGCTCGTTGAGGCGAACTCGTGTACAGTGGACGGTGGCATAGACGACAAAAATAGGTTTTTGATCAAGGTACCAAACCTTAACACTCAGTTGCTCGCTCTCACTCATTTTCTCACCTTCTCGCTCGCTCTCTCACGCAATTACTCACTCACCTCGCTCGCACACGCGCACTCATGCTTGCTCGCTCACACACAAACACACATTGCACGGGCACCCATGTGTGCTCTGCCCACATCTCCTTCATTGGCCGGATTTACAACCCCGAAAAATCTTTCTGCGTCCATGCCGCCGAACACCCACCGTCCACTTAGTTCATCTCAACAATTAGCAATTCCCGAAAGGCTCACGGAACGTGGACACGGAGAGAGTTTTTGGGACGAGAACATATTTTCCGACCTCTAGAACATTTTCTATGCCCGATGGTTTTTTTTTTTCACACCCCCCCCCACCCACATCTCCACCGCTAAAATTCAAGCGAGCCGAGTTAGTCGGCCCTGTCAGGCGGTGCGGGGACCTCTCCATTGCTCAATGAATCCCGTCGTTGAGTTTAATTTATGAAGTCATGGAGCGCGCGCGCGCGTTGACTTTGCACGGGCGTCACAGAGACGCAGGCGCAGTCCCGCAAAGTCTTGCTTTACATAAACCTCTCAATTCATGGCTTATAATAGCATCTAGTTTCCTGGGTTTACATAAACCTTTCTATTCACAGCTTGTAATAGCATCTAGTTTCCTGGTGGGGGGGGGTCGTGCGTGCGCCTGTAATCATCACCAGCAGCTATAATGTTGAGAGCCAACCCTCTCCTGTTCCAATGGTGCGTTTTTGTTTTTTTTCTGCCTTTTTTAAATTTCCAAAACGTGGCATTAATCAAAAGGGCTCCAGCACAATAGGCCGTGTGTGCGTGCACACATGTGTGTGGGGGGGCGTGTGCGCGCAGGCCTGTGTGCATCTGCGCGTGTGTTTATTTGTATGCGTGCATCCATGTGCGAGCTCGCTTGTGGGGATGTGTGTGCAAATTTGATAAGTGCATGTGTCTTAAATGAATAATCTGACACAGCGTTTGAATATCAGCACAAAGGAGACTAAGGTGGCCGGGCGGGGTGCTGGCCACCACCCACTCCCTCGTATGCCGTACCGGTCTTCAAAGGTGCTCGCTAGCAGCACTTGCCCAAAGAGTCTGGGAAGGCTTTACGTGGGATCTTTGTCTTTGTGTGGCACAGTGGGGAGTACAGGTGGTTCACTCATCTCCGTTAACTTTAAACACCTGGCTCTGTCCCCGTAGCCTGCCAGTAAAATTTGGACACCTCTCACGTGGTCGCAAAAGCACACCTAGCCTGGCGCAATCGCTGTGGGGGTGACATCTCCGTCACTCAGTGGCGAACGGTGGCTGTTGTTGTGCGTATGTGTACGTGTGTGAGCAGTTATGATTTTTGTGCATTGGTGACTTGTCCCTGTTTGTGTGTGCGACCGCGGACAAGGGCCCATCCGTACCGTCCCAGCTGGCCGCCACACAGGGGATCCATTGGCATCAAAGGGCACTAATGCCTTCGCCTGCTGTCTGCCGCGTAATGGAAACCGTTTAAACCTCCTGTTCACCGAGATCCATGCGAAATGCTTTTCTGTCGGAGCGGGTGATACTCATTCGCTCAGGAATTAAGGGCCATGCTTGTGTCGGGGAAAAAAAATTCCTTCTACTTTTTATTGGGAAATATTTAGACGCAATTATTTAGGTGGGTTTTTTTTACATGCACGCTATTACCCAGAGTTTTCTTGGCTCCCCCTTGCGTTTTCGGGTTGTGCCATGTGTTGTTCGTCATGTATGGTACGTTGAACCTCTTCCGCACCGTACGTAGTCAACCGTGCTAATCGGAGGTGCGGGAAGCGTTCGTCGCATGACTATCAAACTCATGATTTCTTCTCGCATCTGGACATTTAGTTGAATTCAGTGCATTGCCAAATTAAGTTTTTTTGGTGCGGTCATTGGTGACCTGGCCAAGACCGTCAACTCACTGCACTTGACAACTCGGTTGTAATCAAGAGGCCGATGAAACCTGGATTCGAACCCAGGATTTTGGCGATGCCAGCTCCTCAGCGTTCTAACCTCTGAACCACCTGCCCACCTCTTGTCCCTCCCACCCAACCTCCCCACCAACTTCAATTCAAAGATCTTAGTTCATGTATTTCTTCGAGAACATTTTGCCCCGCTAACTAACGTTTGCGCCGCCTCTCGGGAGATTTATTTGTGTTGTCCCTCTGTGCAGGCTATTGTGCGAAGCAGGTAAACTGGTTCACAGTGAGCCCTATGCTCTCTCTCTATTAGAGTTTGCAAATCTGTTTACCCGAGATCTTGTGCCCCCACCATCCGCCCCGTGTGTGCGCTTGCAGTCCCAGTGGTTCCACTCTTTGAGGTTTTGTAGTTGCATCCGTCAGCCCCTGTCAGACGGACGGAACGCGATGTTACCGATGTTACCGATGGTTTGCGTAGCTCTGACCCTTAATTCTCACATTAAACACGCTTTGTTAGGTTCAACCCAGAACTGGTGGAGATTAGAAGGCACGGGTGGGGGAGGGAGGGGGGAGGGAGGGGGGGCAAGTCTTTTGAACATATTTACTCTTGACCTGAATGTATGGAGGTGGTCTGGCTATACTTGCCCTGGCAAGATATTTTTACTCTATGCACTATTTAAACTCCTTTGAAGCTGTGCTAATGCATGTTATATGTACATATGTTTTGGTGGGTCTCGTCCCCAATATAGGATGCCACGGTGGCGAGATGTTATTTTCCTCGCTTGGTATGGAAGGAGGTTTTAGGTTCGATCCCAAACCCTTTCACCTGTATATTTGGAGTTTGCATGTTCTCCCCATGATCACGTGGATTTTTCTCACCTCCACATTTATAAACATGCATTTAAAGTATTTCGTTGCTGTACATTTTCATGTGATAAGCCACTTCATTGTGCTATCATTTGTGGCCAGGTCACTTCTGAAAATAAGCTATATAAATCAAGTGGGCCTTACCTTGAAAAATATAATATAGATTATTTAGTTAAATTTTTCCATTTGGTGTACATCATGTTCATAAGACAAGGCATACATTTGCGCACTCACAACAGCTCTGCTGCTGTTGATACAGATGTTAATACTGCAGTCACTAGGTGATGGAGCCGAGGCTATCCACTTGCTGCATTTCATCACCTGGTATAATCACAGTGCGCCTGAAACTCAAGGATTGTATCCCACGATCTCACCCGTGCTGACTCACAGCTCTGACACCTGGGCCGTGCCGCCACCTCATTGCAAGTTTGTTTAAACGTCAGCTTGTGCATACGACTGTTAGCAGAGCATCTGTGCCAGAAGTCGGGGCGATGGACCTGCGACCATCAACTTGCTCAACTTGAGCGCTCGGTGTAATCACAGGTGGCTGAAGTCCAGACTCGACCTGAATCTCAACACTGCCTGCTCATTGCTTTGACAGCCCCACTCATCCATCACACTTCACTGCTGCATCTGTTTAAGCCTGAGCATTTGCATTTGTTAATGGAGCGTCTGTGTCACTGTCTCTCCCGTGCCGCCACCTCTCCACCGGCAGCTCCCTAAACATGGATGAGCCGGGCCCCGGAGAGAAGGACAAGGAGGGCGGCGGTCACTCTCCCAACTGCACGGGGGCTTCGAGCACCAACAACAGTACGCAGCGTATGCTTCGCGCAAAACATTCCACGTCGCGCGTACACACTGGGAACAACCACAAGCAACCGCGTGCATCGGCGTGCAGCCGCGAGCAATCGCGAGCATCCGAAAAAAATGCCGTGCCACGGACGAGCTGCTGGTGCGGGGGCCCTCGTGTTAACCACGGCAGGGAGGCCGTCGTGGTTAACCCCCCGCCCCGCGTGGCTGCGTGTTCATGCGCACGCGTCGTGACCCGCGGGCCCCAGCGGTCCAGTGGTGCGAGTGGTGCCGTTTTATTCGTGGCGTTCGCACGGAACGTAAACGCAGCGCCACGCCGGACGAGCGGTTGCGCAGAGGAATGGGTCAGATGGAGGTAAAAATAGCTCCTCGTGAGAGCTGCCTTTTAGTTTGTTTATCTTTGCTACATATGATATCGAGTCATCCCGGGACAAGGAGATGGTGTACGTATGTGTTGAACTTATTTCACACCATACGTAGCTAAACCATTGGCACAAGTAGTAGCAGCACACTCGGCTAAAAAAAACCCGGCGACCTGAATTTTTATCTCAACCACGGCTAACATCAGTAGCAGAATGCTATTGGAATCGGTCTGGCCTTCCACCACTCCCCTCCCCCACTACCACCCATTCACCATTAACCCACTGCCCAGCATGTTCTAACGACCGATGCGGCATGGTGAGGCTTTCATCCAGCAGTGGATTGACGAAGGTGTTGCACGAAGGGTGATGTGGTGGGCCGCGTAAGACACCCAAGCGGCACTTGAACCCCCCGAACCTTTGAATTGCGAGTCGCTTTCTCTGCTGGCATCGCCACTTTTGCAGGAGGAACGGTAAAGCATTTGCCCCTTGGGTTATACAGGCAAATGAAGAGTTTACGAGAGCTTGAGTCGACCAGTGAAAGGGCTGAGCGCGTTTCCTGATTTTGCGAGCATCACATGGTGTCCATAAAAAAAATCGCGCTCGCTCGCTCTCACCTTCTCTCACTCAATTACTCACCTTCTTCGCTCGCTCAGTCACTCGCACACCGCACAAGCACTCACGTGCTCTGCCCCACGTCTCCTTCAGCGGCCGGATTTCTCACCTCGAGAATAGTCTCTCCATCCATGCTGCCGTCCACCGGTCACTTAGTCCATCGCGACAATTATCAATTCCCATGAGGGTCACGGAACGTGGATACGGAGAGAGTTTTTGCGGCGGCACGGTGTGCCCCGCACCCTCTGCCACGGTACTTCCCCTCCCAAATAACGTGACATCCTGCGAATGCTCTTTCAATTTTCTTTTCGTCGACGTTGTCAATTTCATTCGTGGTGTATCTTTGAAAGCGTGGTTGAATAAATTTGCCAAAAATTGTAAGAAGAGAAAGAAAATCACGTTTCATTCCGTCTGTAATGAAACGGGTTTTGCTTTGTCTCCCCCGTTTTTGTGCCGCGCGTGTTTTTAATTAACGCCGGCGTTTTTAATTTTCCGCTGTCGTTCGCTGCATTGTCACCGAGCCGTTGTTCTAATTCGCGAATAAGCCGAAAAGATTAGCAGTGACATCATCGCGGGACGTACTGGCATGCGCCACCTCGTGGCTGCCGCGGTTAGCCCGCGTCACCCTTCCACCGTGATGAGCGATTGATTCGCCTTTGGTTGGTGCTCTTTGCCGTCCGTCAAACGTCGGTGTTTTTTTTTCTTCTAATTTGTTCGATTTCGGTGCCGTCCATACGTCTGTATGTTGAACTCCTTTCGCACAGTACGTTGCCAACCGTTGTAATCGTCGCGTTGAATCGCGCAAATAAGAATAACTTATTTACTGTGTATGCACGTTAGTCACTTGCAAATGTCACGTTTTTAGGATGATGCAACTAATGAGAGACACCACACGGGACTTGCGTTACAAACAAGGCCCAAAAGAGAATCGAGTAATGTAACGAACTTCAATTCGTGTAGCCTGACAATTCATATAAAGTGGTCCCTTGGTTAACAATATTAATTGGTTCCATGACAACCATCGTTAATTAAATTATTGTTAATCGAATATAGGAAATACATGTTAAAGGCTTAATTTGTTCCAAGACGATCATAAAGCTGATCCTTTTTCACCCTAAAAACATAGTTTATCATATTTAAACACGCAATTTAATAAATGAACGCGAAAATGACATTAAAGCATTCATATGAATAGAAAATGGATAAACAATGAATAATAGAGCGTTAAAAGGTGCATAAATAGAGCACAAAATAAAAATTCTTACCGGAGGCTAAGAAGGATGGGTGGCTTGAGGGGTTGATGGAGAAGTTGGGGTGGGAGAATATTTATTTTTGGAAGGAGAGTCTTCACCCATGTAGAACCGCTGGAGATTCAGGGGTGAATACTTTGTGTTTAAAAAAAAAGTTACGTAATCAAGATAGCTGTTTTGATAAGCAACGCACATTAAACACTGAAAATCTTAGTAGCCGATTGCTCTCCAAACGCTCATAAAAGGGCGTCGCTGATTGGCTTAAGTCTGCTGTCTAGTCCACTTAGGAGCGCTGCCGATTGGCCGAAATTGGCGGGTCCGCATGATATCGTAAACATATCGTTAATCTGAAATGTATCGCTCATAGAAACAATGGGACCCCATGGGAGGGCGGATGGTTAGTCGAAATTTCGTTAATCGATGGCATCGTAAACCGAGGAATCCCTGCAATCACTGGGTGTGAGAGTGGGAGGGGGGTTCATTATTACATGGCTGGTAACTTATCTGAACAGCTGTGAGACGGACCCTTAAATGATACAAAGTGAAGTCAGAGGATATCCATTTCACTACGTGATACAAGACACGAAGCCACGATGCACAACAGCTGATGAACCAAAGCCAAATGGCCGGTTATTATTTTCTGCGCAGGTGGTGGTGGGTTTACTGGGTAAAAAAAGAATGGGGCAGGAACTGCCTTCCCACCGACGCACATAAATCTTGGTCAGTGTTTGGCTCTGTGCAAATGTAAGATGCGACAATTAGGACATTTCAAAAATAAATAAAAACCTATGACTTTTTCAGAAAAATAAATTAGAGCAGCTTCGGTGTGGACCCTAATGCGGTGGCACAAGACGACAACAACAAAAAAACCGCCCTCGCCAATGTTTCCATCATTATTGACGCTGCTTTAGATCAGAAGAATCTGTCTCGGCGGCAACTCTATCGATTGAGTCGGTGTTCCTCCCTACGCTGCTGCCGAAGGATTTGGCCATCATGTGAAACATTAGCCAACTTTATTCCCAGTTTTTTTTCTTCCCCGTTACGAGGCAGTGCGTGAGTAATTCAGGCGGCGATTTGCAGTTTGTTCTTCGTCATGGTCTGTGCCCGCGCCCTTCGCAGTCAACTTGGACCATTCCCTCCTGTGATTACTTGCCACCATCCAGATACGAGCGACTTCACAAAGCTTACAGCTTCGCCGGGTAGATTTCCCGCGGGGATTTTTACAGAGTCGACAAGTCTCCCCATCATCCTGCTTTTGCAGCGCACAGCGCGCGCCTTGCGATGACAGCGCATTCGTGCTCCGGCAGTGGCGCCGCTATCGAGTGTGTAGGCGGTGCAATTGCACCAGGGCCCCCGCGGTCCGAAGGGGCCCAGGCGCACTGGGCTAAGGAGAGAAAGGGGGGGTCGGGGTAGTGGGCGGTGAGGTGTGGGGGGGGGGACGCCCATTTGATTAAATACACCTGGGCCCTTTCCAGACTCGCTACGCCCATGCACTCGCCATATCCGCCGACCCAAGTCACAGCAGCCAAAGCAGCTGTGTTGTCATTTTAGTGATTAATGATAATTAATCCTGGTAGTCGGCCATGCTACGTCACTAACGTCTTCCATGTCCACTCTCTACTCCTGTTGCTATCCCCTCTCTCTCTCCCTCCGCTCTGCTCTCCCCCCCCCCCCACCCCCGCCCTTCCCCCCCGTGCCCCCCACTATTGGCCCCCCCCCCTCCCCCGTCTGCAGGCATCCAGACAATAGACTCGACGCAGGCGCTCTTCCTCCCCATCGGCGCGTCCGTGTCACTGCTCGTCATGTTCTTCTTCTTCGACTCGGTGCAGGTCGTCTTCACCATCTGCACCGCGGGTAAGACAAAGGTGTCCGCCGGCTCTTCCTCGCTCGCTCGCTCGCTCACTCGCTCGATTCTTCATTGGCGAGGTGCGAGGTGTCAGGAGAGCCGACCAATGGGGCAATTGCAGGGCTGCGCCTTTTTCGCTAATTTATTTTAAGCAAGTACGCGAAATGCTTGCGTCCGGTTGTGCGTATGTCTGTGTGTTTTCGCACAAACGCCTGTCTTGTGAGTGCAGTCAAATCCCCTCGCCAAATTGAGGCCCCCCCTCCCTTAATGGACCTACTCGCCAGCTTGTTTTTAATGGCAGTGCTGGCTTTGAGCTCAACGAACAGATGCATGTTAAATAACTGAACCTCCTCCAGGCGTTGAGCGTGGGCGCAGCTGTTTTTACCAGTTCACCCAGACACGGGTTCTCACCTGGTTTAAACAGAATCGTCACCAACTCACAATGTTTGCACCATGAATAAAACTAATTGGAAAACATTGGCGTCTTCACCTTCGTCGGCGCTCCTAAGCCAGTCGTCATTAATTCTCATTTCCACAGGGCAGGGGTCATTCTCTTTGTAAGACGGGCTACCGTTCACTTTATATTCGTTGGGTCTTTCGGAAAAGTCACGTAGAACAAAAAAAATATAACGTTCACTTATTGATCCCAATACGCTGATGAGCTGGGTCAACTTCCCCCCCCCTATCCCTCCCTATCCCAACAGAGGTTTAACCCGTAACATTGTGATTACAAGCCAAGCAGCCTTAACCACAGTGCAATAAAAAACACGACTGAAGCGGTAAAGCATATATCCGACTTTTTTTCGACAAAGTCAACAGGGAAAGTGGTAATAAAGGAGTGCCTGTGTAAGCGTTAATCTTATTTTTTTAATACGTCAACACAACCAGAGTGCCCTCCGCTGCCTTTCGCCGAAGCCCGAGTCCCCCTAGCCGGCGCTCGGGTGACCGCGAGCGTAGTTAATAATCCCCGAGGCTCTTCCTCGACCATTGCCCGAGCGAGATGGAGATTACGCCGCTCGGGGATAATCCTCCCACCTGCTCGGGGACGCACGTCTCGTCCGTGCGACAGGCGAGGAGACACCCTCCGTTCACGGCTTCGCTAAACTCGCGAGCTGCCGTCGGCCGCGCGGTGTTTTGCGGCTCGACACCCCCCTCCCCCCCCCCGCGCGCCTGCCTTGCCGCCCTCTCGCCGAGTGGCGGTCTACGTCCGATTCAAGGTCACGCTTGATGTCGTGTGACCGCGGCGAGAACTCAAGAGGAGGTCCGCGATGGGTCTCGTTTTGCAAGGCTCACCTGGGTCACCGAAACGACGAAGGCAAAACCGAACGAGGTTAAGTACGGCAATGAAGGAAATCGATCGGAAACGACAACGAAAACTCCCGGCGTGCGTGTGTGGCGAGTGGTGGCGCGCGCGTGGCTCGCGGACTGCGCCGCAGGCTCGCCAACTCGTTCGGTTGGGCCCCCCTCCGCACGTCCCCGTCGGTCTAAACCAGCGGTACCTTTTTGGCACCAGGGACCGGTTTCGTGGAAGACAATTTTTCCACGGACCAGGGGGAGGGTTCATCATTGGGTCTTTCCCCCTTTTCAAAGAAGCTCTCCAGCGACGTTTGTTTTTTACTCATTTTGGCTAGGGGCTAGAGCTTTGTAGGCTCACCAAGACTGTGACTGAGACAAGTGCGCAGTGCGGGAATAAGGCGCGGACGGAAGTTGTGAATAGAACAATAGGGGCGGGCCACGCGCGGACTCACCGCTCACCTCCTGCAGTGCCGCCCGGTTCCCCTGGTCTAAACGGCACGCGTCTGTCTTTGTGTGTTTTTTTGTGCACCCACTGTTGACCGGCGCCCCTCTGCAGTGCTCGCGACCATCGCGTTCGCGTTCCTGCTGCTGCCCATGTGCCAGTACCTGACGCGGCCCTGCTCCTCCCAGAACAAGTAAGCGTCGCTCATCGCCGCCACCATCGCCACACTAACCACGCTCCGGCACGACCTTTGAACCTTCCTTGCCTGTCTTGTACGAATCGCTCGGAGCAACAGCGGTGCATCGATTCGTCAAATAAACATCTATTCTATGCATATACAAACACGTTATTTACAGCACCACCACCAGCATCATCATCGGTCGTGAGCAGTGGAGATGGTCGGGTGATGCAGCGGTAACACTCGTGGCCTTACAGGACAAAGGACCTAGGTTTGATGTTTAACTTAGTGGCCTTTCTTTGTCGAGTTTCAATGTACTTCCCCCTGTTCTGCATTGGTTTCCTCTGGGTTCTCCAATTTCTTCCCATGGCTAAAACATTACAGGGTCTTCAGAAAAACATGCCCGAATGTTCATCACATTGTTTCCTAAAATAATACATGCACACAACTTAATATTTTAGCTGCCAAAAGAAGTTTGGGAGTTTTAGATCATGTAAACACAAAGACATGTAAACACGTTTTTATGTGTGAGCGCGGATGCCGCACTCACTCGTTGTGGTTTGTAAACTGTAATTCCAGTTGTACGTGTATTATTTTAGGAAACGTAATGAAAACTCGGGTGTATTTTTGAGAAGATCCTGCACAGTCTAATTGGTGGTGTTATTATCAATGGCAGAGCAGAATCATTACCATTGATTAAATGGCTGGGTTAGGGTGAATTATTACATCCGCAAATCACTAATGCTAGGATTTTTGCACGGTGGTCACAGAAATCGTGAATTCTAACCGATATCTACATTGCGAATAAACACAAAAGCGAACGACACATTACATATTCGGCACTTAGTTTATTTTATTTCAAAACGGTGTACGTTGGGAGATGCGGTGGGCATCGCCCCACTTTGTTCCGTGTCCTTTCTGTGGATTACTTTGGGGGGGGGGGGGTGGCTGATTGGTTTTCCCCCTGGCACGTGGGCCGTAAATTTTATGAAAAATTACCGTTGCTAATCACCAACTCCAATACCTTCGCACTCATCGCCGCCCGCCCACACTCCCTCTCTCCTGCATCATCGCCCGTAGTGCTTGACCTATATTTTTGCCCATAAAGATGTAACGCTCTTCTGATTTATTTGATTTATTTTTCTTCTCCCTGATAACGCAACACGTTCAATGCGACGCGTTTAACCCGCCTTTGCACTTGAAAGGCGGCTGTCGGGGAGGTGTATTTCCTTGAAGGGTTGGACGCTCTTCCTGCCTAAACAATCACAGTGGAATCTATTATAACCTGATCTAACACCTGATGGATAAAAAACATCATCCAGATTTAAAAAAAAATCAATGCCACTTAACAAGGCTTTAGCCCATTGAGAATTATAACCTCGTTGGAAACGGGTATCTGATTAACCATGGTTACACCAGTCCGTTGTCATCGGCGCGTTTGCAATTCTCCAGAAAGCTGGCAAAGGGCACTGGCGGCGTGACGACCTCATTTATTTTTTGAGAGCGACCGTTTCATCGACCGCGATCAAATCTACTGTTGGATGAAGGCCTCCACAAGCCATTCCCGTTTTCGCAAGTTGCTGCGATGCAACGATCCGCCTGGCACCGCACGCACACACACACGCACACACGCGAGCTGACTTTCACCGCTCCACATCCGTGGTGGACGCCCTCCCGGGCACGTTTCTTGCTTCGGCTTGTCGCTCCTTCGTGAGCCTTGGCCATTGTCTCTCGTCCCTTTCCGTGGCGTGTCCTACCCGAGCTGGAGTCCACGTCGCTTGGGAAACACTGCGAGACAGAAAGAGCAATCGCAGGGATTAGAGAACTTATGCATGTTAGAGACATCATGGCGGTTCACGTTGTACAGGACATCATCGGAGGCACTTTTTAATGCCTGCTTTCTGGAAGGTGGCACGCTCTGGTACACCCGCACACAAAGCCTGAGGAAGGGGCTCGGTTGGGATTTTAACCGTCAATATAGTTAGGTGACACTTGTGGTGTCACTTGTGTGCTTTTTAAACGAGACTATTTTTAAACTTTTTTATTTTTCCAGGTAAATCCCACTGAGCTATATTGCTCTTTTTCAGAAGCTACCTGGCCACAAATGATAGCTCTACGAAGCGGTTCAGTACGTGAACATTTATTGCAGCCAAATACTCCCAAGAAGCATGTTGATTCTAAATATGGAGGGAAAAAACCAGAGGACCCAGAGAAAAATCCACGCTACCACGGGGAGAACATGCAAACTCCAAATATACCGGCGTCAAGGTCGGCATTGAACCCCACAACCTTCTGCGTACCAGGAGAGGTGGTTAACACCTTGCCCCACTGCCCTCTCAGTTTTTACCACTGCGTAAAACCCGGCTTGGTTCAAGAAGCTCACAATCTTGAACCCCACCACTGTCTCGAACCCCCACCGTTCTCACTCGAGCGTCCATTCTTTCTGGGAACTTGGCATTTGAGCTCGTGCTGTCAGATCTTTAGCTGTGATCAAAATATATATTTTACGACTATGCTTTCCAGACACCCAGCTGATTGAATTTGACATCCGAATGTTACATTATTCACGATAGATTTTTCCATAATGCACTTTGGTGATATCATGTGATGGTGCAAGGCATGCTGGGAGCATTGAGCTCCCAAGAGGCCCTCTTGTTTGTCTATAAATCCCTAGTATCATGACCGTTATTTAATTCCAGCCTGCATGCACTTTTTCATCTGATGAATGTCTCTTCACGTACAAATATAAAGTGATCGAATATGGCTTTACAAAATTTGGTCGGCGAACAGTGAATGGGTGGAGACGATTCCCTTGCGAGGCGCCATCCTCTTTCCGTTCATCCCCCGGCTGAACCGACACCTTCCTCGGTCCGTCCCTTACCTTGGCGCTGGATTCTTAAATTAACATTTTTCTCTCTTCTCGCTCACAGTTGCGTGACAGAGAATTTGCGACTCTCGGCTCTTGTTGTTGCCGTCAAGGGACCTTCGTAATCATTCCCTCGCTTGTGTTTCGCAACCGCGCACGCTGTACCGTGCACTACCGATCACATGCTGCCACGGTGTAATGATTAGCGCCGCTGGACTTGCAATCTCACTTGTCCGCCAGTTTTGGTTTGATCTCCCGGCGCAGCAGTCGAAAACAACCGTGCATGTTTTCGTAATCATGCCCCATCCCCACCACCCACCCCGCCCCCGCCTCTTGTTATCCACCCAACAGTACGAATGGGTGCATCATGGTTAGTCGATCGACAGGTACTCCCGTCTCTTGGAAGACGCCTGGTCTCCATGGAGGAGTAGGCCAAAATGTCCACTCGAGTGGCTTTCTAGAGCTCCCTTTAGTGGAGGCCCTTCCACCAGCAGTGGCACGGGCAAGCAACTGCAGGGCTGCACCTTTTACCAATCGTCTCTCGCCGCGCAACAAAGACCACCCCCCGTATAGCCTCTAACGGTCTTTTGGGGCAAGTGCTGTTCGTGAGCACCTATGTAGGACGACACGGCACACGAGGGGATGGGTGGCCAGCACCATGCCCAGCCACCTTTGTCTCCCCAGTGGCAATGTTTTTAAACCTCGCACCAGGTACTCATTGAGGTCGAGTCGACCTAGGGGAGGTCGAGGACTGGTTCAGATAATCGTCACTGGTGTTGGCCATGAGCAGGAATCGAACCTGGATCGCCGCTACACTACCACTCGTTACACTACCACTCGCCTCCAAAGACAAAAGATCCCCCATATAGCCTTAACAGACTGTTGGGGCAAGTGCTGTTAGCGAGCTGTCTATGAAGGCCTCTCGCCATAGACTTACTCACACACCCTCACTGCATGCTATGGTTTCCTGCACCCACCCTCCCCACATTTGCCTCCTCCTCCTAGTAATCCCGTGGATCTGGCTAAGACTCGAAAGCATCAGGCGTGATGATTCGCACAGCCTTGGCAGCAGCCCAGCACAGCTGCTGGTCAAAACAAATCTCCCATCATCCCTTAAAAAAAAGATTACATGGTTCTTAAAAAAAATACATTTCCGATTTTTTTCAGCGGTCAAAAAGATCCACATGGGGTGAGTTATTCAGTTAATTCATGCCGGGCGGATTACTCTGCGCGTGAGATGTGCGATTTCGGTGGATGCGGTTTGATTCGGGATTAGTGTGTGCGAGCGCGTGCCCTCGTGTAAGGGGATGACATGCTGCGAGTAGCCGGTGGAGATTGCGAAAGGTAACGGTAAAGGCGCAGCCCTGCAATTGCTCGCTTCCTCTTCCACGCACTATTCAGGATTGGCTCCTCCTTACGTAGCATCCCAGATCTGACACGATCAGGGAGATTTCCGGCATGATATGGTAGCAGGCCTCGATAAGGATGGCCGCTGTTGACTCTCCACTAAAGGGTACTCATTTTACTGACTCCGGGGAGGGATAATGGATCGTGGAATCTTGAACTCGCACGCTATTCACTCGCGAGCCGTACTCTGCAGCCCGTTTTTCCCACCTGGCCAACGTGAGCACTGCATAGAAGTAATTTCAGATGTCACTTTTCTGCCAAATACAAAGGCGAGTTTTATCGATGCACTCGAGTGGCTCTCGTGTGGTGCGGCCGCTTTTCGCTCTGCTTGAGATTTCGGTCTGAAAACCGTTGAGACCTGCGTTTACAGGAGGCCGTTTTTCATCGAGCGTGCTGGAGCTCGCACACTTGTGCGCCCGCAACGCATACCAATGTGGCCTCGAGCGAAGAGTTCTTAATCATTTCGTACTTCCCGCTGGGACGTGCACATCGTTCAGAAACACGGTCTTTTACAATAAAAAAAAATGCATGAAAACTGCGCAAGGAAGCGTGGAGAGAGGCAATTATGGCATTGCAGTATCTTACCGAAATTCTTTGACTTGACTGCGCATGGGGAGATGCACATTCATAGATAGAGGAACGAATGGATTCGATGACATACGCAGGAAAATTACTCTGAGCGGTTAGCAAAAGTGAGTGGACTCGAGTGCGTCTTTGTCGCTGGAGGAGACAATGGCAGAAGGGTAATGGAGTGGCCACCAAAGGAGGGAACGAGTCCCAGAGCACATCCACTAGAGAGAGATGAGCAATGAAATCAGCTCGTGTGCAGGTGCCCTGTGGATCGTTATTTCGCAGCATCGTGAGTGATAGCAACGGCTAGATGAGGTCCTTAATCCGCCAGTGCATCACTGGTCATAGCTGATGCGGCTGCTGCTGCTGATGATGATGATGATGACTGGAGCACGCACGATGGGTCAGGGGAGGCGTCGCACGCAGATCGGTATGCGGGACCCCACGCTGCCGATATCAGCTGTCGCCTCTTCAAGGTCGGCCCGCCAAGGAGACATTAAATCCTGGGCTTAGCTCAGTCTGGAATTCCTACTCGGATGAATGCAAAGAAAGCTAATGGCTCTCGAAATTGAAAGCAAATGTTGAGTAAAACAACATTCTTGCGGAAAATGTAAAAACAAAAAATGTCGACACTGTAATCGCAAGTGTTATGCGAGTGCGTGCGCGCAAGTCGCAGCGTTATTGGCGGTAGACGGGTATAGACAGCAAAGCCAGCCGTGGTGGCGGTGGCGGCGTTTGCCTGTAAACCCGCACTGTGATAGGTGGAATAGGCGTGTGACGCGCAAACTCTTGTCATGTGTGGGAGACGCTCAACGTGTCGAAAAGCGATATGGCAGTACAGCAGCAGGCAAGGCAGCGTGCGTCACTGTGACATTTCTTGGCGCATTCTCCCTTCCCGCACATAAACATCCCCATTGATGAACGTGCTAAACATCCCAATGCAGAAAAAGAACCTTGAGACTTCCACCGGGCTTCTGTTTGATGTGGCCGCTGTATCACTTGGTCAGTGAAGGACAGTGGCATAGCGTGGTACGCATGGGCCCTGTTGCAAGGACTTGAATGGGACCCCCCCTCCTCCACTTCACCCATTAATCCAATTTCCCCCACTGCTCATAGCCCCGGTGTCTCAGCCCCTCCCGCCCTTGGGCCCCGGTGCAGTTGCACAGCCTGCACACTCGGTGGCTACGCCGCTGGGTTGTGATGTGATGAGATGGGTTGGCGTGCGGAGCTGAGTTGTCTCGCTCGCCGGAGTTGGGTCCGATTTGATCCGCGCGTTGTCTTCCGTGCGTTGCCCCCGCGCCCCCCTCCCCCCGCAGGAGGGCGTTTGGCTGCTGCGGTCGCTTCACAACGGCCGAGCTGCTCTCGTTCTCGCTCTCCATCGCCCTCGTCCTCATCTGGGTGCTCACCGGACACTGGTTGCTCATGGACGGTATTGATCTTCGTGCGCCGCTTGCAGTCGTTCTCGCGTGCTGTCGGTATCGTTTCTCGCTCTCGAGAGACGGGGAGGCCGTTGGGAACTCTCTCGCACCGCGCTCCCTGTTAGAGGCGAATGGCCTCACGGTGGAGATTATGATTTTGGCCATGAACATTATACAAATGCTTCTGCTGCTGCTGATGATGTTTGTATGTATGTCGAACTTATTTCGCACAATATGTAGCCGACTGCTAAATCGAAGGGGCGTTGGAAGGACAACAGACTAAACACAAAAAGCACACAATGCAGTGATCGTCTTTGTTCGATGGCTAGACAAAAGCCACTGCTAGGAATAAATGTTGATGATGCTGTTGCTGCTGCTAATGATTCTGTTGGTGGTACTTCTGTTACTACAGCTGCTTGTGACGATTAAGATTCTATAAAAGCTGCTGCTGATGACGATGCTGATGTTAATGACGCGCACCACTCCGACAGTGGTGGCAGCCGCCTGTTTAGTGATACCAGATCAGGGCCGGGTGGACTCCGTGAATGTGAGCCCATTAAAAACATAACTTGTGAAGAACACATGCAACGCGCCGTTAATAGTCCACGGAAGAGTCGAAACACAAAGCACGGGATTCATAGCGCGCTACGGGAACAACTGCACCACGGGCTCCACCCTGTGCGAAAATATAAATTCCAAAAAGATACAAAACGTTCTTTTAAACAACACACCGTAAACACGGGGAGGTGTGTGAAAAGAAATCTGCCATCATGTCTCTTCATGGTAACATAAACCTTCGCACAGCATGCGAGCTTTTATGGCGGCCCTGCTCATGAGAGTTGGGGTGATGCGAGTGCCTCTTCTTCCCTTTGCGTCCGTGCGTCTGCGTGCGCAGCACTAGCGATGGGCCTGTGCGTCGCGATGATCGCGTTCGTGCGACTGCCCAGCCTCAAGGTGTCCTGCCTGCTGCTCTCTGGCCTGCTCATCTACGACGTCTTCTGGGTACGGCCCTCGCGTGTCCTCGCGAGCACGCCGCCGTACACCCGTCGATTGTCTCCGTTGTATATTTTTTCGTGTTCGTGCAGCGCTACCGACGAGGCGTTACCGCAATTTTTCGTGATTGGTTGAGGTCTGTTAATTGTCGCCGTGGCTCGTCTCTTTCAGTAGAGGCGTGTCGGCGAAAGTTGGCCATGTAGCTGATATCGTGACAATGGTCACACCGTGAAATATAATGTAATATATCATATATCGTGAAACATGAACCCGAGGAGCGACGTAGTTTAACCAGGCGGGAACTCCAAACCACGGTTAGTCCCATTTGCTAGAGGGACGCTTGAGGCATTAGTTTTGCCAGTAGAAAGGGGTGATAATTGCTACGCATACTTTTTCGGTAAAGTCACGTAGGTATAAAATAAAATAAATAAAATCACGACGTTTCGGGCGCAACACAAGCGTCTGTCATCAGGTGGGACAACCACAGCAAGAAACAATTGCTGAAGTGGGCAACAGAGGTGCTTGTATCAAGAGTCCCAACGTATCGTCCCAATTGAGTGACATAGCGACTCATGTGCCTGTGCATGGCGCCCAACGGTCGGCGCTCTGCGCTACAAACCCAGCAACCCGAGTTCGAGTACCCGGTGCGGTGTGTGAACATCGCCACTCGGTAGACAAAGGCGGTCGAGCGTGGCGCTGTACCGTGCCAGCCTTCATTGGCGCAACTCCATTAACAGCACTTGCCCCAACAAGGCTTTAATGGGGGATCTTTGTCTTGTGTGTGTGTGTGTGCGTGCGAGCAGGTGTTCTTCTCCGCATACATCTTCAGCAGCAACGTGATGGTGAAGGTGGCCACGCAGCCGGCCGACAACCCCATCGACGTGCTGTCGCGCAAGCTGCACTTCCCGCAGGGGGGGCGCGACGGCCCCCGCCTCTCGCTGCCCGGAAAGCTCGTCTTCCCCAGGTGGGGGCGGGGAGGTGGGAGGGGGGGCTTGTAGGGGAGGGAGGTGGTTGGGGGGGTTGGGGGGAGCAGCATTGATGGGCAGCGCGGACTGATTTATTGAAATTGGACGCAAGTACAATTCGTTTTTTTGTTGAGAATATACTTGCCTTGCCATGAGACGAAGAATCCGTTCAGATCTCTCCCGTGGAGCGACGCGCGCGACCCCGTAGTGTTTGACGACAGCCCCCTCAAGTGGAATACCACAGAGCTGCCTCTGAGATCCGTTCACGTGACCTCCGCTTCATGGAGAACGGGGCGGCTATTTTCCCGCCAACTCTGCCTGAGGGAAATGCTCGTCGCGTTACATTCGACCTGATATTTTAATCCTTGGGCCTGAAATTCAGTCAAATTAAGTGCTGTAGCGAATGCAGTGTAATAGGGGGTTAATTGTACAGTCAATGACGACTGAGCCGAGACCATTAACGCACCACGCTTGACAACCCTGGTTAATCATAGGCGACTTAAATCTGGATTCGAACCCAACATGTAAGCAATGCCGGCTCCCAGCAAACTATAAGGCTTGGGCGCTATGGTGGCGAGATGTTAACTACCTCGCCTGGTATACAGGAGGGTCGTGGGTTCGATTCGGATTCTGATGCCTCTATATTTGGAGTTTGCATTCTCTCTCCCCGTGGTCGTGTAGATTTTTATTTGTATCCTCTGGGTTTTTCCCTCCACATTTAGAATCAACGTACATTAAGAGTATTTGGGTGCTATAAAATCTGCATGATAAGCCACTTCGTTGAACGATCAATTGTGATAGCCAGGTCAGTGGGCCTTCCCTGGTAAAATAAAAAAATAGTTTAGTTTAGTTTTCTTCACGTGGCATCTCCGTGCGTGTGCGCGCGTGCTCAGTTCGAGCGGAAGCCACTTCTCCATGCTGGGCATCGGCGACATCGTGATGCCCGGGCTGCTGCTGTGCTTCGTGCTGCGCTACGACAACTACAAGAAGCAGGCGAACGGCGTGGACCCAGACGCAGCGTTCCCCAGCCGCATGCAGCGCGTCTCCTACTTCCACTGCACCCTCATCGGATACTTCATCGGTAACGCCGCTCGAAGCCAACAGTGGATGCTGCCGCTGGTGCTCTTGCTGCTGCTGCTGCTGCTGTTGCTGTTGTTGCCAGCCTGAAACTTCCAACTGCTGCTTGTCTCCCCATCACTCTCCTCTCCCCCAGTTGCTCCTGTTCATTCGCGGCTTCTGAACTTTGCGATGTCGTTTCGCCACTACCGCGTTTCCCGCTGTCTTCCTCCCTGCTTCTCTTCTCTTACCTCGGTCTCCTCTCCGCTGTGAAGTCGTCTCCCATCTCTCGTCAGTCGCGTTTCATGACCCGTGCTGCCCGTCTCCCGCTCGATTTATTTGGCTTTTAATGACGGGCATAATCGGTGGTCACTGTTCTGTCCAAAATGTTTTACTCAACCCTCTCTCTCTTAGTCATTACTCCCAAATACGCACTTAGCATGCTGTGCGGGCTTGCGTTCGATGAGCAGTGCTCCAGAGCACCTCGGGGGAGCGCCTTGCCATTGAAGGGCCAGTGTAGCCCGGAGCGCATCGCGACATCGGCTAACGGTCTCAAGGGAGCTGCCTCGCTGAGCGGTTGGGTGGGCGTGTCGGAATCCAGCCAATCGAGAGGCAGCCACGCCATTACCTTCCCGCGAACTCTCCGTTGGCGCGCTCGACGCGCGCCCCCATTGGCCGAGCCGGGCGAGTCACGGCATCGCACCACCAATCGCGAGCCCTCTTGTGTCCAGACGCGCCGTTCGGCAAACAACCACCGGCCGCATCGCATGTTGGGAAGCGCCCGCGGCACTTAACAGACTGTTGGGGCAAGTGCTGTTAGCGGGTGCCTAATGAAGGCCGGCACGGCACACCAGGGAGTGGGTGTCCGGCACCACGCCCGACCGCCTTTGTCTCCCTAGTGGCAATGTTTACACACCGCACCAGGTACTCATTAGAGGTTGAGTCCAGGCTCAGGACTGGTTAAAATATTCGCCACTATTATTGGTTTTCAGCGGGAATCCAAATCCAACTCAGGTGACCGGGTTCGTAATGTAGCGCACTGACCGCTACACTACCGCTCCCTACCACTTGCACACACGTGGGCGATTGAGTGTATTTTTCCAGGGGACGCCCTTTCAATCGTCGGATCATTGTCTCGGTGTGCGTGCGTGTCCGGTGGCCTCTGTGTGCGTGGCTGGGTTGGTGGTGGGGGGGGTGGTGTTCAGGTCTCCTGACGGCCACCATCGCGTCCCGCATCCACCGGGCCGCCCAGCCCGCGCTGCTCTACCTGGTGCCCTTCACGCTGCTGCCGCTGCTCACGATGGCCTATCTCAAGGTGACTGCTCTCACTCTGGACGCACACACAACAACGCACTCGCAACAACAACGCACGTGCAACAACAGCGCACGCGCAACAACAGCGCACGTGCAACAACAACGCACACACTCAACAACAACAACAACAGCAACAGCTGCTGTTGTTGTTGGCGACGTTACCATGGCGCACGCGCCAGGCTTAGGTGCACTTGGAGGCTACGGCAAGTGCCGAAGGCTTGCTGCACTCTGCGATAGCTGGCGCCAAACTGTGCCACGCCCTCCTGCAT
Organism: Entosphenus tridentatus; assembly: GCA_014621495.2. Classification (NCBI taxonomy): domain Eukaryota; kingdom Metazoa; phylum Chordata; class Hyperoartia; order Petromyzontiformes; family Petromyzontidae; genus Entosphenus; species Entosphenus tridentatus. Next base: position 5,695,942 of record CM025624.2, on the reverse strand, counting down.
GACCTTGTGGGATCTTCGGTACGTCATTCGACCCTGAAGACGTACCGATGAAGTTGTTTTATTTTTTTTTCCGATTGCAAGAAATCGGAAGAGAAACTGATGATGTCGACGTACGTCGTCGGAATTGGGGAAGGGTTAATGTAGCACATTTCAGCTCTGGGAGGCATGGCCCTGGGAACACCGGTGGGGGGATGGTAACAGTCTCTCTCCAACACGTGCAGGGCCCAAGTGAAATTCCATCCCCTCCCCCCCCGACGCCGCCCCCCCTCCCCCCCTTGGTGACCCCCATGCCCACCAGCAATTTGCCCTCTTCATCTTGAAAAAGCTTTCCCACTCGGGCACAGTAGCGCCACTGCCGAGCGTTTCTGGCGAGCGGCTTCTGTGAAGTGACTTGAGGGGTAATTTCCGCTCGGTCATTTTTCCCGGGCACACCACCACCCCCCCCCCCCCCCCCCCCCCTGTTTTCTGTTAAATGTCAAGAGCAGCGAAAGGAATGTTTCGTTCCTACATAACACGTACGTGAACTTCCGCTCGTTGCCAATTTGAGAGCACGTTGGCGCACGAGATTGCAAGGTGATTGGCTGGCGTGCAGAAAAGTAGCGTTACAGTACAGATATCTCACTTTGTTTAAAAAACATTTTTTAATCAACAATTACACGATGCTCATGTGCAGCACCTAACACCCACCCGCGCTTGTGCGTGGCTGTTTGCTGTCCAGGGCGACTTGCGACGCATGTGGTCCGAGCCCTTCCAAGCCAAGAACGGCGGCTCCAAGTTTCTCGACGTATGATGGGAGCTGCGTACCCCGTCCCGGAATGCTGCCAGCGCCGGCCATTGCCCTGCCCAACCCGGAGCCCCGAACGTCAGCACGCACACAGCGCCAAGGCCTGGACTGTCTCCCCTCCAGCAGTGCCCGACCGCTAGCCCGACCGCTAGCCCGACCGCTAGCCTGCCCGCTAGCCTGACCGCTAGCCCGCCCGCTAGCCCCATACACCTCGGGCCGGTGGCATTGGTCAAGAAAGTCGTGCTGAATTTATTTGTCCACTTACTCCGCCACACCCACAATGCCCAACCAAACCTCGAGCTCCTTCGGACCATAACTGACGTGCACAACCCATTGGTTTGGAAGTTCTGTTTAGTTACATTTTCCAGTTTATTTTGTACCGTTTGTATTTCCTTCCCCAGTCGTTTTTTTTTAATCGTTTCTATTTATTGCTTCGTTGTTATTTTTTTTTTCTCACGCGAAATAAGAATGAAAAAAAGGGACCCCACTTTGACCGACGCCCCCTCCCCCCGCCCCTGTCCGGGCACCGTCGATCACGGAGCGTTCGTGGCCACCCTTGTGGCTTCTCCAATTCGACCCGCCACTGCACCGTCGCATGCACGGCGCCGTCTGTGTGTCACACAAGCCCCCAGCCGTTGTAAAGTTCAGGGTTCGTCGTTTGTGTGTTTTGGTTTGGGTCATGGGGAGGAAGGGTGGTGATGGTGGTGGTGGTGAGCGATGTAGGGGCTAGGTTGTTCCTGCTTTTTTTGTTGTTTTTAAAACAAGACTGACTTCTGATCGTTGCTGTGCACGCGAGCCGTGGATGATGCGCGAGATCCCCCGTTGCTCGTTTAGACGGAGGAGCGATGGGAGCCCTGGCGACCGATGCCTCAGGTTGATTCCCCCGCATCCCGCACATGCCCCGCTAATCCCCGCAACACCCCCCCCCCCAGGCCCCTTGCCCACTGGGACTCATGATCAGTGGCGGCAGTAGCAGTAACAGCTGCCACCACTGTCCCCTAGCGGCAAGACATCCGCACTCTATGTTTACAATGAACACGAGATGAGTGGCCACCGGTCTGCCTCTACCCTTCTGGGGAGGGGGGGGTAGGGGAGGACCCCCCTCCCTCTTCTCTCATCTGACCCCATAACCCTGGAACGCATCTTAACCCACCGCGAGATCAGAAGCGTGACTTCTTAACGCGGAGCGGGAGGGGCGTTTTTTTACGAACGTCTTTTACAGGTTTTGTAGTTTTGTCGTTCCATTGTTTGTGTCGTCACCGTCGTCGTCGTCGTCTTTTGAGTTGATTCCCGCCCCTGTAACTACGGTGGACGCTGCTGTGTGCAGCGGTAGTGGAGCGAGAGGGGTCAGAGGTCGTACAGAAGTGATGGGGGTGGGGAAGAGGTCGCTCATTGCCATCGAACCACTGTGGTCCCTCGGCCACCTCACCAGGGCGTCTGGTGGCCACGTGGCCCGTCTATTTAAATGGCCTCTTGTCATTGCTACGAATATTGTTGTTATTAATAAGTATATATAATCAACTACTGTACATTGAATCCACGGCACTGCCAGTGGCTGCTTGCGGTGTGTAATGCAGTGCCAAAGGTGACTAAATAGTGCAAATTAATTTGCGGCAGGGGTGGAGTTGGGTGTCTGGGGCGTGTAAAATGACGTTCTTGGTCAGTTGACTCGTTGCGTTTTAATTAAAATGTTCTCTGGCGGCTCGGCCGTTGGCGAACCGTCGAGACTCGCAGACCTCCATCTCGGCAAGAACGCGTGCACAGACGAGGAAAAAGCTAAGCGATTGGAGAAAGGTGCGGCGAACGTCGAAAGCCTCTGCTGTCGTCACCCGTGTAGTCATCTTGACGACACCAGCGTGGCAGCCCGTGGTGCCAGACGCTGGTGCTGCGGAAGTACAAATTTCGTTTGAACGTTTTTATTTTTGAACTTTGCACGTGGTGTGCGCGTGCATGCGTGTGACGAGTCCGACGCGTGCACGTACGGCGTGCGGTTCCAGTGGGGTTGGGAGGGGAGGGTGGTTTGTGTTGCTTCTTGCGCCAAACCAAGTCTCGCCCCCTTCTTGATCTTGCCAGCCTTCCAGCCGTGCTGCTCCGCTTCATTGCGAGCCCACGTTCGGACACTTCGTCCATCGCAGCTTCTCACCGAGAGCACGTTTGAAGGCGTGTACGGATTACGTCGGTAAGAGGCTAACAAACCCGCGTTTAAAAAAATAAATCGTACGAGGACAGCTGGAGCTTGCCCTGGCTCGGATGCTTAACGCCGACCTCTGCTCAGCCGCTAAGCGGAACGAGTAATGCGTTTTGCCGTCCTGAGCAAGGTTGACAACTTCACCCTCTTATAACCCACGTGACTTGACCTCGATCAAGGTGTGCGGTGAGGGCTGGGTGGGTGGGTGGAACCATTGCGGATTTTGGAGGGGGGCAAGCAGCTGTGGGGTAATCCCATTGTCGAATAATAAGCAAAGGGGGAAGGGGTGGGGGTTGGTGTTTCATGATGGCTATTGTTATTATTCAACATACGTGAACATTATTTTGAAGCATTCTTACATGCGTGTCACGGTGTGTAACATGTATGTACGAGTGTTGTACAGCGTGAAGTTATTGCGACTTTAACATTGATTGTGCGGGGGGGGAGGGGGGGGGGGTGGGGGGGGGTGCTCCCCTCCCCATTTAACTCTGGGATTCGCGTTTGAATTGTCCTGGGGCAGTTGGTCGAAAACTGTCGCTTGTTGCGTCCGGATTAGAGCGGCGTGTCTCGGTAACGCGTGTGAATATGCCGGTATTCTCTTGAAAGAACCAACAAACGTGTCGCCACTTCAGGTTCTTCCGTGGGAAATCGATAATAATTTTTAAAAAAATTATGGGGCGCATTTAAAAGTAACGCAAGACAGTAGTGAAACGGTAATCAAAAAAACGTTACGATTGAAAGTGACCCACGTCTCATTTCGTGGATACGAATGATGAGAAAGTGAACCGGGGATGCTTTGTTTTTATTTGGAAACCAATCTCAAAAAGTTCAACTGGCACGAGGATTTATGAATTCGCCTCTTGTGAGAAACAATTTTAATAAAACGCGATCCGGGAGAGAAGAGAGAAAAAAAAGCCCCCTAAACAGATGATATTACACATCGCCAGTGTTAGCGGCCTCCTGTCAATGTGTGGTGGTGGCGCCCCCCCCCCCCCCAATGCTTCATTTGAATTCCACACCGATGCCACCAACGCACGCTTACTGCCCCCCTAGACGGAAACGTGCAGATTGACTCTCGGGTCCACGAGATTGTCTTCGTGCGCCTGTAATGGATGAAGATCGGCGGCACAATTGGGGTTCAGTCGTCTGATTGAAATCACCGGCCACTCACAAACCTCTTAGCCAACCCTTCTCATCAACCTGTCCGCTTCCCTCCCCCCGTGCGCTGCACCCCTGCAGAGAGGTCACCCAGGTCCGGGAGGCACCGTGATATCACCCATTCGAGAGACATCTCAGCAGAGCGGCGGCGGCTGCGCCGAGATTGGCTAATGGCAGTGTGAGCTAAGGAACGGCTGGGGAGGTGGGGGGGGTTGTCGGGGGGGGGGGGGGGGGCGAGTTCGGTGCATGACGCTGATTCGCACCCGGGGGGAGAGGGGGGAAGAATTAAATGTTTGAAATAAAATTCGTGGAAGATTTGGTGGGCTTGGGTTGATTATTATGTATGTTGAACTTGTTTCGCAGCCGTGATGATCGGAGTTGCACCTGAGCGCGTGCGAGAGACAGAGGCACGCACGCGGCCGTGTCTGCTGCACCCGCATTTCATTGTTTCATTATCAACGCGTTCACGATATGTGAACATTCTGTCGTTATCGGTGTTGGGGGGGGGGGTGTATTTTATTTTATTTGGCAAACGAGAATTACTTGTATATGACTTGAAACGCAATGGCCTAAAATGCCATTTAACCGCCATCATCAACAGCTATCAAATGACAACATCAGCCCCACAGCCCCCCTCCACCCCGTGACTCGGTGGTAGAGACGACGACGATTACCCTGTTCGAGACGATTAGAGTACGGCGAGAATTAACGGCATTTCGTTTTGCTTCCGTTGACAGCACGCATCCTGCGCGACTGCGGCTTTAGTAAAGAAACAAACAAAAACCAAGAGCGAGATTCGTTTCTCGCACAGGGTTCGAGTATCAAAAAAAACATTCTCCCGCCCCCTGTGTGTGTGTCCTTTTTTGGGGTCACGGATGGGGGACGACGTTTTACTCCCCCCCCCTCCCCCAGCCACTGCGACAGGCTGCGCGAGACGTGTCGTCACAATGGCAACAGCGTCATACAGACTTCGAACGCACACACACGCACACAAAAATGTCAAAGAAAACGTGTAAATATTATACATAGGAAGTGTCAGCGATAGAGAGGCCCCCCATTTCCCTCTAACTCATCCTTTTTTTCTCTCGAATATTTGTTTTGGGGGTTCGTTTGGTCAGCGCGCGATTTGGTTCACACTTTTACATATTTTAAACGAAAACCTCATGGCCAGAACACGTTGTATGATAGAGCGGACGGGGAAGCCCGTCGCAGTAAATCGTTCCTCGTTTTTTGGTTTATTGGCGGTGCGTGGACTGATGTAAATAACGTGTCTTATTTCGTTGTCCTGTTTTTTTGTTTTTTCCCCGTTGCTCTTCCCTGCGTGTTTATATTCACATTGCGTGTACCGTCGTGGTTGCGACGTGATGACTCCGTGTCGTGTTTATTGCCCGTCTCGTAAATAAAAAGAAACCCCGACCAACAAAACACGGGAACACAACGACCCCCCACCCCACACACGCGAATTAGCTCGATGTGCAGGTCCACGTGGGAAGTGCTCACCGACTTTCCCGACCATCCTTACCCCCTCCCCCCGCCGCCTCTGTTAACTCATCCCAAACATTACCTCCATCCCGAATGTTTGCAACAGCAACAAAAAAAATATCTTTAAGAAATGTACGAGGGTTATATTCGCCGCCCCGTTTTCATCACCACTACGATGCTCGATTCAGACTTTCTCCGATTGTTATTTTACGTTGCGTTCCTTATCCTGTGTCGTGGAGATGACGTTGGCTTATTTGCTGCCCGGCGAGCTAATTGGAGCGAGCCGCGAACGATAGTGGTAGAGATTCGTGAAATAAAAACCGCTGTTTCTGAATGCAAAACTGCCCGAGCGCAGTGGCCACGCCTACCCCTCCCCAAGCGAACATTCAATTAACCCTCAATTGTCCGTGGGGTTGACGACGATCCGCGGTTCCGTATTCGCTCACCTCGAACTTGCACGCCGGCTTAAATCGCCTAAGCAGCTCCTCCACCGCTCGAAGGGTCAGTGACGCAGCACCCCGACGTGACCACACACAAGCTGGCGAGCAGACACCGAGTAAGAAGCGATGCAAACGGGGCAACACTTTGTGTACATGGATCAACAATGCATACGTTTTTTCCAGCCTAATATACATGTTTTGAATTATCCGTGTTTTTGCTTTATCCAGGCCATCCCTTGCCCACCCCTTCTCCTCCCCCGCCTCTGAACTCCTGGATAATCGAGAGTTGCCTGTATTTTGTTCTAAACCTTTTGGCTGGGGGAGGGGGGGATGGTGTTTTGAAGTTCGGCAGTGACATCACAGAATAAAAAAAACCTCCCGCCCGGTGAAACCGCTCCGAAATGTTCAAAGGAAGCCAGTCTGGTTTGTGGAATGCAGCCATAATAATATTGTTGCACGCGCGGGCTTCAGCCATTCGGTGTCCCGGTAGTGCGCGCTCGTGTGTGTAGGGTTTAGAGCAACGCCACCAGGGTTCCACACGGCCGCAGTGTTCATCCCACCGTGCTACCGCCTTTCTCCGTTTGCATCCAATATTTTGCAAATGCAAATCGCGGCATCTGCTGCGCACGTTGCCCGCGTCGGACGGATTTGGTAAAGGCCGGAAGAGCTGCGCCGTGCGTGCCTGTGGGTGGCATTGCCATGGGACCTGCCTTCGTGATGCCCCCCTCCCTCCCCGTGGATTCGAGGATCGTCATCCGGGAACGACTTGCTGGTATAGCGTGGGCTTGTACCAAGTCCTGGCGTGCTGAATATAAAAAAATGAGCATTAAAAATCACACTGTCGAAGGCCAGAAGTGGAAATCGTGCCAAGCACGGCCGAGGTGTTTGCCGCGTGACATCTCCACGCCGCGTGGAGATGTCACGCGGCAAGTGCAGTCGCAGTTTGGCACTGAGACTCTGCGGCAATGATTGCAGCACTGAGTGGATTGCGCGCTCCAGAATTGATGTTCCTTATATCAAAATCGAATTATGTAAATTGGGATAATTTGGTCTTAATGGAAAGAATAGAGGGTTTAGTTAATCAAATGGGTCTACCAGCGCACCCCACGGACCCCCTGAAAGAGCCCCGGGTATTTATAGAGGACACGGGGTGGCCAAACCGCGGCTCGCGAGCCAAGCGCAGAGCCTCTTCCCAGGCAGCTCGAAGGAGGCGCGGATACTTTTTTTTTACATTTTCAAAATCACTTTAATTTTAAACGGGGGAAAAAAAAAATTGTTCTGCGGGACCGGCTTGTGCGGGCGCTAATTCGCCCCCCCCCTCGGCAAGCGGAGCTATCCTTGAGCACCCCGGCAGTGTTGCTCCTGCGGATTTCGAATTCAAAACTCCACGGCCCAACCAGCCGACTGGAGCGTCAGTCAGCGCGAGAGAATACGCGGCCCTCGGCCAGGGGAAGATGCCTCCGTGTGGCTTATAGGGTCAGTGGAGATCTGTCCACCCGCATCCCACACCGAGGCTCCTTTAAGAAGAGCCCCTTGATACCACAACAAGGGTGCAATCGGAATTTCACAGGGTTCCGGTGTCTGGAGGTGTCACTGCCCTGCTGCTTGTGGGGACCGGGGATGGGAGTCTGACTCAAGTGCGGCGTCGTGGGGGTCTCGGTGAGAGTGCAGTAGTGTTTGTGGCAAGCCCTCTTCCGCCCCCCCCCCCCCCCAGTTTCTCCTTTCTCTGGAGGTACCCCCTCCTTTTACTAAAGTCTTATAGTGTAGATGCTTGCTGCTCAAAACTGTAAAAAAAAAAGAAATTACATGCGATGAAACAACTTTTTTTTGTTATAGAGTAACACCTACTTCATGACTGTCGTTACGTTTATCGGTCACCTGATAATTAGACAAACCTGGAATAATAAATCAATAAAAGGACAAAAAAAACATTACGTTTGAATCGTGTTTGGCGAGTTCTTTGTGTGTCTGTTTAATGGTATTCGGTATAGTTTCTGCTAATTGTCATTCAGCCATGGTCAATCAGCTGCGGTATGGAGACCTCGCCAGACTGTCGCAATCTCTCTCACGGTCTCGGGGGAATGCAACCACTGGCGGAGCCAATGGGGGGTGGAACGTGACCCCCCCCCCAAATGATTAGTAATATATCGGCATTTTGCGAATCCCACTGCCACTGTGTAGCATATTATTACGTGCCAGGGACTCTATGAGATGATAGGACAATAGTCTGAGTCTATAATTGGCAATAAGTAACGGCAAAGCGGCTATAAGTGACTCAGAATTGTGCGCAGTTGAGTATACAGGACACGACTTCCCTGAAGGCATCAACACCTTCAGCGAGCGCGATGCCGATCACACAACGCGGTTCGAATTCGCACACGCGTCGAATAAAAAGCAAGGGACGAGTCCTCACTAACAACTCCTCTATCATTTTTCATTGCTGGAGGGGTTGCCCCTCCCCCTACCGGAAAATCCTGGCTCCGCCATTGAATGCGTCTAACTCCTGCACGCGAACTTATTTAATCACTTCTAGATTTGAAGCTTTCGTGACTGCAAGGATTCATACTCTTAGTTCTTTCGGTAAAGTCACGTAGGTAAACTTGTATTTAAGAGCTGGCATCTTGAATCCCTGCCTCACTTGATGCAGCAAATCTGGCTGTGACGGTCCCACCTGATGACGGAGACTTGTGTTGCCTCCGAAACGTCGTGATTTTTATTTTATTTTAATTAATTTTAATTTCATTTTTTACCTACGTGACTTTAGCGAAAGAACTAAGAGTATTATTTCATCACCCCACCTCTGCCGTGGACAGCCACCACTCTCAGGCATTTCCCGTCTTTGGTCTCCACTCCGGTGCCACGAGTGGGGAGCGGAGGTGGTACGTCTGCCCAGTGTTTCCCGTTTCGTCAACCCCTAACTGAACTCTTAATTTTGTTACCGGGTTAAGTCACACTGAGTTATACAGCTCGTTTTTCAGAAGAGACCTGGCCGCACATGATGGCTCAACGAAGTGGCTCACCACGTGGAAATGTCGAGCATCAGCAGCCAAATACTGTGAACGCGTGATGATGATTCTAAATGTGGAGGGGAAACCCGGATTACCCGGAGAAAAATCCACGCGACCACGGGGAGAGACACGCAAACTCCAAATATACAGCAGGCGTCAGGGTTGGGATTGAACCCACGACCTCCTGTATACCAGGCGAGGTTGTTAACATCTAGCCACCCGAGTCTGTCCAGTGGGCCTAAAGTCTGCGATCCCTCGACAACCTCACGTAGCCTCAAGGTGCACCTAGCCTGGCACAAGCGCCGTGGTGGCGTCCACCGCCGCTTAGTGGTGAACGGCGATTACTGCTATTGTTGGTGTCTCTGGTGAACATGTTGATGTTTATTTTCTGTTTACATTAAACCGCTATTTGAGTTTGAACTGTGTCATATATCGGGTCTTTGTGTGGGGTTGGGCATCGTTTGATGGGGCTGTTTGCCCCAGGGACCTGTTCAACCGGCTTTGGAGAGTTCTGGCAGGGCTCACCGCAACCTCATAGCCAAGGTTGCATCCACAGGACATCGATGGGGGTGGCGGGGGAAAATACTCAAGAGACAGAAAAAATTAACCCGTAAAAACAAAGTTTTTCACTATAAATCCTTTATATGCGTGGCGGCTAGAGTCCTCTCGTCCTCTGGCTTGAGATGGCTGCCACCTATGGGTCAGATGATTGTCTGGCAGCATTAAGCAATTGGTAATGAAATATTTATTTATTTTCCCCTAAACAGTGTAAAATTTTGGGAAAAAAAATTCACGAAAATGCATTGTCACGCACAACGAGTCTGTGTGCAAAATGCCAGCTCGATTGGATCACGGGAAGTGGGTTAAAAAACGACCAAAAGATTTGCACGGTCCTAAGCAAGCAAGCAAGCGAACTTAATATAAAGGATTTAAAAAGAGATCTGACTGCACATTACAGCTACCAAACCTGCCTCGCTTAAATTGTGGTGGTCCCGTGCTAAATCCATACGGGAAAAAGGGGCGGAGCTACCTGCGTAGTTAGTGGGGAGTGGTTACCCGAGCGGTGGGAGTGGCTCACCTGCGTGGGAGTGGGGTGGGGATGTCTTGGCGGGTGGGCGGGGGCTACATGGGAAGTGGGGCAGGGCTAAGCGCGAAAGAGAATCGGGGAAGCCGCTGAGGGGCGTGGCTAGTGACTTAGTAGGCGGAGCTGTGTAAAACAAATGGGCGGGGCTTAGGGAGGGGAGGGGCGGGGCAGGGAGAAGGAGGGGCTAGCCAGGTCACCACCCCTCCCCCCCCATAAAAGGCGCAGTGGTCTGTCGGTGTAAAATTTGGTTTGTTTTTAATTTTGTCATTTTTATTTTCTATCTAACTGACTTTACCGAAATAACCAAGAATATGTAAAATGACAGTTGTGCATCCAAGTAATAATAACCTGCTCTGGGGCACCGTGTCAATAGGCTCATACAAATCTGATCTCGCACACCCCTCCCCGATTATAAGACGCACCTGCCAACCTGAGCCTTACAATCTGGTGGATACGGAATAAAGGGACGTTATGGGGCAATGTTGACTGTGCGCAGTAGAGAGCAGTGCAGCGACATCTTATAAGCTGCCCGCGCCTTCACCATCCCGCAGTGACCAGCGTGGTGAGGCATGATCACATATCCCCCCCCCCACGGTTCGCGTGGGGTGGGGAGGTACTCGTCATCCAGCAGTGGAATTCAAGAGCCGAATAGCTCACAGGGCGATACCTAATAAATGAACTTGAACTTGAATGACTAACGGGCTGTGCGTGTCCGTTGCGTCGTAACGATGTGAGCGCGTCGCAAGCCTCGATACGTTACAAGAGACCGTGCTGCCACCTGCTTGTAGACATTTGTCATTGATGAGAACGCAGAATCCGACTGTATTTATACTGGAAGAATCCGATGAGCTACAAAGCGTTTTTTTTCACGGATGTCCAGTAAAGTGGCTCAAGGGGAGGGGGGTGGATCATGTTTCATGGACAACAAATTTAGTTTGGACCAAATTTCGCCTCGAATTCAGATCTTAATAAACCTACCACGCAAATCATTCATATGTAACAAACCCATAACACAAACCGCGGTTGACTTCCCACAAACTGGTCCTAGTTGTATCGACCCCAGAGGCATGATAGGCTGAGTCGAGCGCTTCCAACCAAAGAGCGTGGGGAGAATGTACGACATAAACAGCAGCCATGCTCTCTCCACTGCTGGATGAAGCCCTCCACAAGCCGTCCCCCATGTTTCGCGGCGCTGCGATGTAACGACGATCCATCTCGCTCCTTGCACGCGAGCTGATTCCATCGCTCCGTCTCCGCGATGGATGAACCCGCTCAGCCGCGTTCCTTCCCTTGGCTGCCACTCTACTCGGGGCTTGTGGGTTCAGCTGCCCTGGAGAGAGAGGTTCGAGGGTGGGGGCGGAGGAAAGCAGGAGAGGTTGAGCGATGAGATGAGAGGCGTGAAGAGGAGAGGGGGGAGGAAAGGGGAGAAATCGAAGGGGCGGGGGGGAAGAGATTGTTGGATGGGGGAGAGAGGAACGAGCGGAGAGGTGAGAGAAGAAATGAGACGAGAGGAGAGATGAGCAACAGACGAAAGGGAGGGGGGGGGTGGAGAGAAGCGAGAGTCGAGGAGCGAAGTGAGGGTACACAGGAGAGAGGGGGAAGAGGGAGGAGGCTGATAGCGGAGTGCGGATAGAAGTCGTGAGTGAACGAGGGGGGGGGCCGCTATTGATCCGCCATGGACGCTCTTGGCCAACCACTCAGCAGCCACTCACCGGGGCTATTGAGATCAGGGTGGGGCCACACACACAGAGGGCAGGGAGCTGGGGTACACACACACACACACAGAGGGCAGGGAGCTGGGGCACACGCTCACACGCAGAGGGCAGCGAGCTGGGGCACACACACACACACGGAGGGCAGGGAGCTGGGGCACACACACACAGAGGGCAGCGATCTGCGGGCACACACACACACAGAGGGCAGCGATCTGCGGGCACACACACACACATAGAGGGCAGCGAGCTGGAGCACACGCAC
>CM025624.2:5650921-5681143 GCA_014621495.2 Entosphenus tridentatus | reverse complement strand
CCCCCCCCCACGTCTGCCTCTTCTCTATCGCTCTACCCTCCTCCACGCTATCTCTAACCTGTCGTCTCACTCGACTCTCCTTCCCTGCACTCCCCTGCCTCTCGCCTCTCAGCTCGATCTACTCCCTTCCACGCACTCTCCTGCCTCTCTCATCTCACTCTCTTCCACGCACTCTCCTACCTCTCCCCTCTCATCTCACTCTACTTCTCTCCACGCACTCTCCTGCCTCTCCCCTCTCATCTCGCTATACTCCCTTCCACGCACTCTCCTGCCTCTCTCATCTCACTCTCCTCCACGCACTCTCCTACCTCTCCCCTCTCATCTCACTCTACTCCCCTCCACGCACTTTCCTGCCTCTCCATTCTCATCTCACTCTACTCCCCTCCACGCACTCTCCTGCCTCTCTCATCTCACCCTCCTACACGCACTCTCTTACCTCTTCCCTCTAATCTCTACTCCCCTCCACCACGTACTCCCCCCTACCTCTCCCCTCTAAAGGTTTTATTTGAAATGTGACATCACCCCAACTCAATGTTTTGATACTTTAACGTGCTCAATGTTCATATTCGTACAGTGTTGTTTCATCGTGCCGAGGACCCTCGAGTGTTGAATGAAGGCACTTGCTGGTGAGGCAGCGATATTAACCCACGGCTCGCAAACCGCTCCGTCTCCCCGTGGATCTGCCCAGGCTACCTGCGGAGAACGGCCGAGCTGTGGGTGGAAGGGGTTAATTTCTACCTGGGCGTCGACCCTCGGCAAGGTGGAATGTGCTCACCTGTGCAGGTACAGGGGGGACAGCGAGGGCCCCAACAGCTTGCCTCCCGCGTAGCAGCCGTGGCCTCCGAAGGGCATCGTTCAACGGCGGTGGCGAGCGGATGTTATCTCCCTCGCCTGATACGCAGGAGGTCCTGTTACGGTGTTCATTCTCGGGACAGCTGTTCAAGTCTTGTAAATGCTTTATGCACGATTTATATATGTATATTATGGTTTGTTTGTTTTACTAGAGCTATAGGATTGCCTGTATATTTTTTTCCCATCGAGTCAACTGCATTGTCATAGTCTACAAAGGCCAGGCATAGTTGTAACTGATAGTAATGAATTAGTTTCGTTCAGAATGTGATTGATGTTCAATGTACGGTCAATGGTGTCTATGCACGCCGTAATTCAGCAGCTCTGTGGAGGCAGCAGCGAGGGTTGGTGGATCACGTGACCTTCCCGTGGCCGTCTAGGAGGTCCTGTACCATGTTTAGGCAGTCCAGTACAATGTGGACTCTTAACTGTTCCATCTGTACGAGATTAAACTATAAACTATTGATTATAGATTTGAAGCTTTCGTGACCGCAAGGATTCATACTCTTTGGTTTTTTCGGTAAAGTCACGTAGGTAAAAAAATGAAAACAACTTGTTGCGCCCGAAACGTCGTGATTTAATTTAGTTGTTTTCATTTTTTTTACCTACGTGACTTTACCGAAAAAACCAAAGAGTATAAACTATTGATTTAAAATTTCCCAGGTAAGGCCTACTAAGCTATGTAGCTCTTTTTCAGAAGCGACCTGGCCACAAATGATAGCTCAACGAAGTGGCTTATCGCGTGAAAATGTATAGCAAGCAAATCCTGTAAACGCGTGTTTCTAAATGTGGGGGGAAAAAAACCCAACACGGGGAGAGAAACACGCAAACTCCAATTATCCATCAGGCGTCAGGGTCGAGATGAAATCCACGACCTCCTGCATACCAGGCGAGGCAGTTAACATCTCCTAGCCACCGCGGCGAGGCAGAGCGTTGCCTCCTCGCATGTGTGTGGGCTTCCTCCGAGTGCAAAGATACCCGTTAATGTGGCCGGTAACACCTTCAAGTAATCTAGAGGATCGCAGAGCTTAGGCAATTGTCGGCGCCGGCTCATCGCCAGGCTGCTGCTGCTGCTGCCTTGCTGCTCGTGCGAGGTTCCTCCTCTCTCTGTCTCTCTCATCGCGCTACAAGATGAAATCACCATTGTAAATTACAATTGCAGAGGAGGGCATCCGTTTCAGGCAAGGAGCGATACATTCAGCTCACGTGCCGGAAGTCCGATGGATTGTTGCATCGCGAGACCGCTCGGGGGAGGTGGTGGGTCCTTCATCCAGCAGTGGATAGAACCACGGCTGATGACGATTTCCGGCTGTGTCACAGGTGCCCGGGCTTCGATGTCGCCTGTGCTCCTGCCGCAGTTGCCAGTACGATCCGCTCATGGACAACGGCCTCTGTCTTGTTTGCCGCCACCCGGTCCACATGCACACACCTGTCACGGACAGAGGTGATTCGCCGCACAATCGAGCGCTGCATGCATGAGTAGATGCAGCGGCTACAATTCATGAACCGCCCGAGTGAGATGGCAGGAGAGTTGTGTACAGGAGAGAGAGAGAGAGATGTAGTGACATGAGAGAGATACAGACTAGAGATGGGAACGATCAAGTCAATCTTCGTGTTGTCTCATACTCATTTGTATCTTAATTCAAACTGGTATTTGGTGTATCCATATACCGTATAGTTTCATTAATCCTGAGCCCCTTGAGTTTTTTTTTGGGGGGGGGGGGCAGGCACTTTGACTTGCTTTTGCACACGCCGAGTACCAGCTGTTGCCCCCCACCCAGCCCACATGTGAAGTCTCAAGTGGCCTGCTGGGAAATTAGCAGCCATCAGTTGGAGTTGGGGGTGTCGTTGATTCACTCATTGGTGGTGTTTTCTGGCGCGCGATGAGTCCGCGGAAGCGCTGATTTCAGTAGAAATGTTTCCTCGCACCCCCCTCCGTGCCCGTGTCTCCTCTATCTCCCTGTACCCCCCCCCCCTCTTCTTCCCCCCGGCTCACTCCGGGCATTGCACAGCAGCCAAGGCTGGGCCGACTTCGCGCCAACCAACAACAGCTCCTACTCCTCCTCCAACCCCCTCCCGCGGCAAGGTTTGGCATTCACCCTTCCCCAATGATTGCCATCTGAGACATTGGTAGAAATCTGGAAATTCCACATTCGTATGACGGAGGCGAGGACAGCCACTGCTCACTCGGCCACAAAGCTGAGTCAACCCCCACTCCCCCCAACCAGAAGTTGAACTCTCAACCTCACGACTGCGAGCCGCTCGCTCGCTCGACTGCTGAGATACCTGACCGGATGTCAGTAGTCCTGTTGTCCTCGTCACGTTGTTGAGCTGCGTGCTGCACAAGGATTAACGCTGCCCGACTCAGGTTTAAAGGATTCGTGCATTCATGACCTCTGGGGCTTCGTTGATGTTGTTGTTATTGTCTTCGCTCTTGTTGTTGTTGTTGGTGCTGGGCTGCGGTTGCTCCATCCTGGTCTGTGCCGCGGTGTTGCGCTCTCTCTCCCGTATTTTTCCCTTGGCCTGACCCTCCTCCCGTCATCTCCCTGTATGTACGCTCGAACTTCCTTCGCACCGTACGTAATCAACCGTGCTAATCTCTCCTCCAATGTAATTGTCACTTTTGCTGAAGTGTCTCGAGATGAGATTGCGATTTTTTATTTTCAAAACGCGATGAAAATTCACCGCGGCGGTTTTGTCGCGCACAAAGCGAGGAACGATCGCCGAGCGGTGAGTTGACGCCCGGTTTGGACTCGCAGGAGCTCCGGTCTCACGGGAGGGGAGGCGTCGTCAGCTCCACGAGGAGGAAGGGGCAACTCCAAAAACGCGGAGCGGGAGCCCCGGTGCCTGCAGCCACCGGCATCTCGGACGTAAGTGGAAGGAAGCGGCGTCAGTGATGGTCTCACTGCTCCGGGTTCGGGGCAGGCGGTGAGCTTCCATCTCGGGTTTTGTCCTCGCAGTACAAGACACCACCCTATTGTGTGTTTCATGCTGCCGTAACTTCATTGTAATTCTACAAGAAGGTAATCTTCCCGAGCCCGACTAATGCTACAGGGAATGTATTATTTAGCATCGATTTATGTTTGTGAAATATTCTTTAGACTTGTATCACGTGACAATTGTTTTTGCCTCGATTTCTATTTGCTTTATTGGCGTCACGTTTTGCTTTCACAATTCTGGTGGCCCAGGCCCGTTTTGCACTTGAGACTATCCCCGGTCTCTTAAGTTCTCACGCCGGTGAAACAAAACAAACTCACCCACTGCTGGATGAGGGCCTCCCCGCACTGCGTTTGTCGCGGGGGGTTACGTGACCATACTTCACCACGCTGGTAAAGACGTCGAAGCGTGGAAGGTGGGAGCCCAGGAGCACAGCGGCACGCTCGCCGCACGCTGTCAAACACAAAGTGCGTCGTGACCCCCACCCAGGACGGCGACAATCTCTGCTGAACCGCGGTTGGCTACGTACGTTGTGACAGAAGTTCAACGTGCAACAACAGTTGCTCGCCCGAGCCGTCGCCATCTCTCGCAGTCACGTGATGCGACAAGCCATATCTCTCGCCAGTGTCTCTCCACTTTGACTGCCGTTCCATCGTTCGTCTCGACCACCGGCCGTCCAGTGTATTTCAGTTGTAAACGGGTAGGGGACCCAGAGAGGGCGAACCTATTAAGTACGTAAATAAACAATCATAATCAATATTTATTTTTTATTTTACCAGGTAAGGCCCACTTGAGCTGTATAGCTCTTTTTCAGAAGAGTCCCTGCTACAAATAGCTTAAGGGGGTGGCTTATCGTGTGGAAATGTATATCAGCCAAATACTTGAAATGCATGTTTATAAATGTGGAGGGAAAAACCAGAGGACCTGCAGAAAAAAATCCATGCGACCATGGGGAGAACACGCAAACTCCAAATACACAGGCGTCGTCAGGGTCGGGATCAAACCCACGACCTCCTGCATACCAGGCGAGGTAGTTAACATCTCCTAGCCACAGTGATGATAATGAGAGATGAGAGAGAGAGACACGCAAACTCCAAATACACAGCAGGCGTCGTCAGGGTCGGGATCGAAGTCACGACCTCCTGTACACCAGGCGAGGTAGTTAACATCTAGCCACCGTGGTGCCCCAATACTGTACTGTACTTGCCGAGTCTAGCGACTTGAGCGAGTTCAAATCAGGTGCTCAATTCCCATTGGCGGTCTGTCACGTGGAGAGCCGATAGCGCGTTGAGCACACGATCTTATTGGAGGGTGGTGAAACAACTCCAATCCCATTGGCCGAGAGGTTAATTTGAAAAATCCAGGGAAGAGTGAAATGTCCACGAGGGGTTGGTGGGCGGAGTGTGAGGAGAAAGGGAGTGGGATAGGTGGAGAGACGGAGAAGGTTCCAGAAGTGTTGAGAGAAGAGGGGTAGCAGGAGCTGATGGGGGGAGTTCGGGGCCTGAACGGAGCAATTCCCGGAAGTTGGTTCGTGCTGCGGGTGGTGCGTGCTGAAGAGGAATAAAGAACGAGCCGTGAGACTTCGCCGCCCGGGACTTATTTACAAACGTAATTTGTGTTTCTACTCCAGGAGACAAGGCCATTGGGTGCAGCTGAATTGGGAGACTCCGGTCGCAAGCGCGACGGCGACGACGGTGGTGGTGTTGGTGGCGGTGACCGTGTCTCCAATGCTCTCGCCGGCGCCGCTGGGACCTCGCTGTCTGGCCAGGTCATTCCTTGACACCGATGACAGCACAACCGACTGAAGCCAGGTCGATAAACAATGAAAACAAAAACTATAAACGATGTATATTTTATTTTACCAAGGAAGGCCCAATGAACAATATAAATATTTTTCAGAAGCGACCTGGCCACAAATGATAGCTCAACGAAGTGGCTTGTCATCACGTGGACATTTATTGCAGCCAAATATTCTAAACGCGCGTTCATTCTAAATGTGGAGGGAAGAACCAGAGGACCCGGAGAAAAACCCACACCACCACAGGGAGAACATACAAACTCCAAATACACAGTAGACGTCAGGGTCAGGATCGAACCCACGACCTCCTGTATACCAGTCGAGGTAGTTAACATTTCGCTACCTCATATTGATAAGCCAGGGGCTTGATATAAAACAATCAGTAATTTTCTCTACGTCGTCACCATGGGTGTAGAACATGTTGCAGCAGGGCCGGCTACAGCTCACCACTACGGAGGAGCGTGAATGTGGGTGGGGGGGCCAAACGGACGTTTGGTGGTGCAGGGCCAAACGGACGTTTGGTGGTGTAGGGCCAACACCATCAGCCCCGCTCGCACCGGCGCTGGTATGCAGGGTGGAGGAAGGCGGGTTACTGAGTTTGGCATTGGAGTGGCACACCGCAGAGGTCCGTGACCAAGGGGAACACACAAAGGCATTCAATGTGGTGGTGGTGAGATTGTAAGGATTGCCCTCGAAGGATGTATTGCCAAAAGAAATTGATGATTATTGTGAGACTACATTTCGTCCATAAGCTGGTTTCCATAGGAACCCAGGCTTTCTGGTCCGGTCTGCTCCCAGCCCGTCCCGGTCCCAGCCCGGCCTGGTCCTAGCCCATCCTGGTCCCACCCCATCTTGGTTCCAGCCAGGCCTGGTCCTAGCCCTTCCTGGTTCCAGCTAGGCCCGGTCCCAGAACAAAGTGAGCACGGCTCCAAGTGGCCGTGGAAAGGTGCAGGAGCGATCGCTGTCATTGGCAGATTGGTGACGGACGAGGCGGTGATGGCGGCGATGACGGTCCGGAGTCTGGGAGATCGCTGTCGGCGCGGCGAACGCGGAGAGGCCATCGTCAGGGCGCGGTGGCAATGGCCGGTGACTCCTCGTCAGAGACGGATGCTGCGAGCATGGGCAGTGGGTGCAGGGAGACCCCTCCGGTAGCCTCCATGGTGAGAGGCCTTGCTCCCAGCGCTCCACACAAGCTGCACACCAGGAATGTGCAATTATAGAGGAATTTACTTGCTCCGCCTTCTAACCAGGAGTTGATTCAGCCGCACACTCCTCCACTGAGATCCATTGATCGTGCCCTACCCAGCCGTAACCCTGCTCCAGGCTGCCACCCTGGGGTGACCACGTGGCTTTTGTCTGCACAGCACCCAGGCTCCTGGAATTCCCTGCCTTTTGGGGGATCAGGAACTCACAGTCGATGGAGACGTCTAAGTCCCGGCTGAAGACCACACCACCCGTTCAACAAGGCATTCTCTCTCTCCACTTCTCAATCTGGTCTTCTTAGGCTCTCTCCCCGGTTACTTCGCACTTCTTTATCGTCCTATTGTACGTATGTTCTTCTTTCGTACCGTACGTAGCCAACCGTGCTAATCGGAGCACCAAAATCCATTGTTTAAGGGCGCCCCATAAAGCTGAGTTGCTCTCGAAAATGAAAGGGTAGCTCACCGGCGCTGCTCGCACCTACGGTGAACGGTTAGCGCACCGCATGCCCAGCGTGATGAACGTGAAGCACACGCGTGCGGTGGCAACCCTAATCCACGACCCGGCGCCCGTGGGCTCATCTTGGTGTGTGTCGCGCGTCTCTCCTATCAGACCGGCGGCGAGACGGGGAGGCCGGATGTGCGGCGTCCGGGACTCAGGTTGCCCCCGGTCACCGTCACGCGGCCCCCCCCAGTGAAGCCGCCCCCCACTGCGAGTGTGGCATCCAGGATGTGAGAAGCGCACTTCCCCGCAGCTCCCCACCTCTACAGTTGCGTAGCGGTCAGCACCGCAGGGACGGCTCGAGCGTCGCTCTCAATCAATCGATCGATCGATGATTATTTTACGTGACGACATCGCCCTCCATAGAGTCAGCATCGGTGCACATTACAACGGGACGGGAACGATACAGGGGCATAGAGCAACAGGAATGAAAACAATAAACTCATCATGCCCTCAGTGACTAATACCGACTGAGCAAAGTAAATTGCAATCGTGCACAAAATAAAGTGCAACCGTGCACTACAAATAGCATAAGAAAGGTAAGTGGTAATTTTTTGATTTTATGGGAAGGCGAGTCTGAACAGGTGTGTCTTGCACGGACCACGGAATTGAGAGACACTCGGGGCATTTCGGACGTCCGGTGGCAGGCAGGCAGGCAGGCAGCGGGGGTGTTCCAGATTTTTTAAGGCTGCGTTCGAGAAGGCTCCGTGTCCCCACTTGTTGGGACTGGCTCTGGAGCGCGGCCCGCGAGTGAGGCGCGCGTGCGTGCCTGTCGTTACAGACGGGGGCTTACGGAGCGGTACAACCTGAAGCAGAGCCGCGAGGCCGCAAGCAAGGTGGGATCACCGCTACTGGCAGCTCGGGGCTCCAGGTCGAGGAGGCTACAAACTCCCCCTCGGGTTTTTTCCAGTCGCGCGCGATACTGCGTGCAGGTGGAGTCAGCGATGGTCGGGACATGAAGGCAACATGATGCTTTTTAGATTTAAAGCTTTCGTGACTGCAGGGATTCATCTTCTTGGTTCTTTCGGTAAAGTCACGTAGAATAAAAATAAAACATAATAAAATAATTCTCACGACGTTTCGGCCACAACGCAAGTAACCGTCCTCAGGTGGAGAACAGGTCTGTCGAGGAGACTCTGTCTCTGTCTCCTCAACAGACCTGTTCTCCACCTGAGGACGGCTACTTGCGTTGTGGCCGAAACGTCGTGAGAATTATTTTATGATGTTCTATTTTTATTATTTTATTATTTCCCTTCTACGTGACTTTACCGAAAGAACCAAGAAGAACATGATGATTGTTTTGATCTAGCTGTTGATAATGATGCTGAGTGCGCTGCTGCTGCTGCTGCTGCTTATGATGTTTATTGATGATTATTGATGATGACCTTAGTGGTGATTCCCTGGATTGTCTCTGATGTCGGGCGTTCAAGAGTTTACTGTCGCCCCACGTGGTTCGTGTTGTTGTTCACCTCGGTCCGCTTGATCGTGTTTGTGTTCCGTCTTTGTGGAGATCTCCCAATTGTTTCGTGAAAAATGTGGTACGCAATTTTGAACGTTTCGAGGTACAATTTGCATGAACGAAGCGATATATATTTGTATTACCATCGTTGCTATTATGATTACAATTCTGCTGCTGGTCAGATATGCGTTGGTCACGGGTTCACATGTCGCTCACCGCTGAGGTTTTATCCCTGGCCAGAAATTCGAAGTTGGGGCGAGTCGCTGCGCGTTGTTTGTCTGTTTTACCCGGCAGAGGAACGTGAGCCAAGAGAGAGCCGCGGAGGAAACCGCCGTCTCCCTGGGGCAGAGAAGAGTCTCGGTTCAGTTCGGAGAGAGGGAGTTTGTCGGATACTTTCTCCCGCACGACACCTTGCAGGTCACACCGCACGACGCGGCGACGGTGTGTCCTTGCGTCATTAGCCCCGTCCCTGGCCCTGCTTGGCCCCAAGCCAGATTCAGTGTGCCCTGTAAGGTCAGCGTATCAGTTTGGTTCGAGGAAAGGAACAGGGCCCCAGGCTGCCACAGCTCGTATGTGGCGATGGAAAAAGGGGGCATTGGGTCACCACCTGTGCAGTGTTTCCAAGGATCGTCCTCTTTTGTTTATCGCATACACGATACACAAGTGCGTCAGATAAATGATCATTTACCCATTATGCAAATCGTATGTAATGATGTTGAAGCCATTGGTTATCCTTGAAGCTTATCCTTGAAATAAATGAACACACCTTAGCATTCATTTTACAATGACGTGAACAACAACGTTCGTGTCGAGCTAGTGTGAAGATGCCCTTGCAGCGACGGAAGCGACGCAGTGAAACGCAGCTTTGTCAGAGAGAAAACATTCCCTCTCCAGTACCCGATTAGTGCCGATGAGATGCTCGCAGCGACGGATAAATATTGTGTGCAGGCCGTTTCAAAGTGGGTGGGCATCATGATGCCGTGGGCCGTATCCGGCCCATGCGGGCTGTGGTTTCCTCTACCCCTGGATTACAGGAATTAGATTACTCCCCCTCGACTACAGTGATCCAAATGCTCCCCGATTCCTTCCGTCGCTGGTGGCGCAGGCCGTGTACGAGTGGCTGGGAGTGGCGGCGGCGGCGGCAGGCGGCTCGGAGGAGCTGCCCCACCGCTTCTCGCTGGGGCACGCAGGGCGGCTCTTCCCGCTGAGGCCCGACACGCGCGACACGCCTCTCACGCACGTGCCGCTCCGCCTCAGCGTGCACGTGGACACGGTGCCGACTACACACAACAACAACAACAACCGCCATTTGCCACTAAGTGGCGGTAACGTCACCACGACGCTTGTGCCAGGCCATGTGCACCTTGAGGCCACGTGAAGTGTCGAACGCCCGCTGGCAGGAGGTCACGGGGCAGACTACACACGCACACACGTACACACACAGATATACAGAGAGGCAGACACAGACATATAAAAGACAAAGATCTCCTGTATAGCCTTCACAGATTGGTGGGGAAAGTGATGTTCGAGAAGACCTATGAAGAGCCGCATGACACGGTTCAGAGTACACACACACTACAAACCTACAAACAGGTATACAGAGACATGCACACACGTACACATAGAAAAGACAAAGATCCCCCGTACAGCCTGAACAGATTGGTGGGGCAAGTGCTGTTATAGAACACCTATGAAGGCACGCACGGCACACGAGGGGGTGGGCGGCCGTCTTTTTCTTCCGAGTGGAGATGTTTACACATTTCGCAAGATATGTATTTGAGGCTGAGTGGACCTAGGAGAGGCCCAGAACTGGTTCATATAAATGCCACTAGTGTTGGCCATGGGCGACGATTGAACTCGCGTCGCCGGGTTCATAGGGTCATCGCTTCCCACATACACACACATAAATCTCCTGATGAATCGTTGGAACAAATGGCAATGCCCTTTGGCTAACCAGCAAAGCCTCAACGATTCTCTACCATCGGGACGTGTTTAATCCCCTCGTGTTGTGTGCTACGTTATAAATCCCTCAGGACGGGAGCGTCTCTCCGGGCCTCGGCAGGGAACCGCTCCTCCTGTCCCCACGTCAAGCACGCTTTGAGCTTCCTGTCGACCTCCGGGAACTGGAAGGTACGACCTCTCGACCTCTGAGCTCTAAAGCCTGGGTCACGGCAACACCGCGTCGTCTATACACGCGTCACGGCTCGTTCACGGCTTGGGTTCCGCAGTGGAAAAACAAGCTGGCGCCCGAGCGAGCCGTGCTGGGCTGGCCAGGGCCACGGGCCCGGCCACGGCTCAGCCGTGCGGTGGAGAACCTGACCGTGTGCCGGTGCTTGCGGGCGGGGCGACCGACCGTGTCTCAGGGATGTCGGCGCGTGCCTACGCCCGCCGGCGCTGCCGCTGCGCCCCGGAGTGGACGGAGCTGTTCGTCGCATCGTTCCGGAGCGCGGATCGGGACGGGGACGGCTTCCTCACGCTCCCGGTGAACCCTCCTGAACTAGTGACCTCGTCGCAGTGGTGGGGGGTGGGTGGGGGCGTACGAACAAAATGGTGAAGGCAAACGTCCGTGGATTTTCACTTCTATAATTGTGGTGATGTTCGCTGAATCCAGCAATGATGATGAGGGCTCTATTCGTGGAGGAGTCACCGAATCATCACCCTCGCCAGTTGAAAACACGGTCGGAATTTCCATCACCAAGAGATTAATGATGAGTTGCAGCAGATATCATAACGAAAATGATTCCTATTACCATGGCGCCGATAAAGATGATGAAATGATGACTATAATCACGAAGACGATGACAACGGTAATGTTGTACTACATGTCAATGAGAATGTCAATGGCCATATTGGTGATGAAAATCATGATTATGGAGACATTGATAATTTCAATATTTCTGATGTTTATGGAGACAATGTCTTTGATGGTGATGATGACGACGATCACATTGATGTTGATGATCCTGGCTCGTGGTACAGGAGGCGGAGGAGGCTGCACGCCTCCTGTGCAGCCCCAGGTCTCCCCTCCTCGCTCATCTCGTCTCGCTGCTGGGACTGCGCGATGAGGACCAAGGCGTCGATCTGCCGCTCTTCGTCGCCATGTGCGTCATCCTGGGCCGCCGTGGCCGGTGAGGATCCCGTGACCTCAAACCATGACGCTAACCCTGAGCTTTTGACCTTTGCCCGTGACCAAACCCCTAAACTCGTAACCTTGATCCCTGCACCCAACCCTCAAACCCTGACATGAATCCGGTGACCTGAAACCCTGACTCTCACCCTCAAACTATGACCCCCAACACTAAACCAAATCATGTTTAATATTTTAACTGGATGTCTAACCACAATTACTAGACTAAAACAAACTCTAACCCTATTGTCTTAACCGGATACTAATCCTAACCCCGAACACTAACCTTAAAGTCGGTCAGAGAAATACAAATTAAGATGAAATCGAAACACTATCTCTCATTTAGCGCGACATCACCATCCCTCCACACGACGTCAGCACACTCGCCAGACTTATCACGCCGCCCGGTAAAAGTATATCGTTGGAAATAACCTGGCCTACGTTGACCCCTGACCCCAACGAAACTTCGCGGTTCAGCAGCGGCGTCCGCTCTGAAAACCCGGAGCGGTCGCCACCTGGAGGCGACGAACCCGGGCGGAGAGAATGCGACTCGGATGAGCAGCTCGAGGATAAAGAGCGGCGGGCAGCTTCGGCAGGAGGGCAGCAGCGGGGAGTGCAGCAGCGGGGAAGACGGGGCCTGCCCCATGCAGGGCAGGGCTGCGACGGGGAGGAGCAGGAACGACTGCTGGAAAGCGCCGACTTTCACGGGCTCCAGAGGAAGCTGTCGGGGCTGCGTGTGCGCGAGGATCTGCGGCAACTGCTGCTCGAGCTGCAGGAGTCGGGGTCAGGGTGACCCGCGCGTTCACTCGCTTGTCGTTACCATCGTTACGATCGGTCACATCGAGCGGGGAAGCCTTCGACGCTGGTGACCGCCATAAGCCAGTTTCTATCCGTTGCTGGATGAAAGTCTGCTTATGCCGATGCCACTGCCAGTTGTCTTGAGCCGTCCGCGATTTGTGTGCGCGTATTGCAGGTACAATGGAGTGTGCAAAAACAAAAGGTGGATCTCTGCTTTTGTGGATATGTTGCGTCCTGGAGCCCTCTGATGCGAGTTGGAAGATTTGTCGACGGGCACAAAAATCCGACAGATGATAACATATTTTATTAGTTCATAAAACAAAACGTAAATCCAGTTAATTTAACTGACATTGCATCGCAGAATTAGGAAATGTGTAATAGGATTAACTACACACACACGAACAAAATCTTAGTGCAACTCTTTACAATTACAGTGTCTTTGCTGCACAGTCGTGGCAGGGCCCAAACACATTAAGGCGGTGGTTCGTGTCGTTGACCATACGCGGGTCGGCGGGACGACAGCGGATTGGCCGAGTGCATGGACCTTTAACCTCCCCGCCTTCACCACGTGGCTCCAAGCCGGCGAATGACTGCACTTGACAGCAGGTGGCGCCGTGGGCTCAACTCGCAGACAGGAAAGTCGCGAGTTCGAATCTCCGTCCGCTCATCGTCATCGTCCCCTCTAGGGTTGTTGAAGTGAGTACCGCTTGGAGGGAAGAACTGAGTGACCTCCCGTCATAGGAACGAGGAGTTTCCACCACTGTTCGCTCTCCAGGTCGGATCACGCCCTCTCAAAAAAACACAAACTTGTATTTTGAAACAACAAAAAAATTGCATTGCTCTTTCTTTCGTTTCGTTCTTGAGATATAAACAGAATGATGGGCGTACAGCTCAATAAATCGACTGTAAAAGAATGATGGCGATGATGACCATGATTACTGCGCAGCTATCGGAATTGCATACCTGCCAACCCCTTATCATTGCCAACCTTATTACAGACCAATTCAGACTTTATTGGTCACCCCGTGCCCTTATAAATCTCAACGTTCATTCTTCAAAGTGCCATCACAAGAGGGAGAAACACAAACAAATAGACAAAAAAATGTTTTTGTTGCCCGTATTGAAACGTCTGTACGCCGCCGTATGGACCTGAAAACTCAACTTCCCTGAACAAGAAAACGGATAAAACGTGTGGGTTGACAGGTATGGAATTGCACTGTGATCGGACCCACAGCAAAATACGCAGAGCACTCGGCCATCCACGCGCTGCCAACCCTCGGCCTTGTGGTGGATGCCGGTTTGCGCCAGGACAAGGTTGATTCAATGTCGGGTGACGTCAAGTCAGGTCGCACGGACAGTATCAGGGGTAGGGCAGGAGCGCCAGCTGACTGCTGCCTGGGGAGCTGTAGCTGATAGGTAACTCACCAGTGGGGGAAGTTACCTGTCATGGCCGGTCCATCCCAGTGGGAAGTTACCCCCCATTGATTTTCTTAAATTCACTCCCTATTCACGTTCACTCTCCCAGACGTCTGTGAAAAAAAGCTTAGTGGCTCAACGGATTCCTCCAGTCTAAACAAAGATTCTGATTCTGAACTCACTCCCTTGGTTTCGTCGTGGCCAGCGGTGGCCTCCGAAACACCTCGCCACGACGTTGCTCCTCGGCCGCCCTCCTCTGCTCCTTCTGCTTCCTCTCGGCATCCGCTCCGTAGTGAACCCAGGTCAGGTCGGGTCAGGGTCGGGGTCGGGTCAAATGGGCTCCGGGTGCTCACTGCTCGGGCGGGTAGAGGCGCACGAGGTGCTGCGCCCTGGTCGGGTAGCCCGTGACGGGGCAGCGGCCGTGCTCGCGCACGTAGCCGTACGCGCACGGGTAGCACAGCACCACGCCTGACGTCGCCAGCGCCGTGTCGTTGGTGCGGCGCCGTCGGCACAGGGGACACACGCCGGGCGGCACGGCCGGCACATCCCCCAGCTCCGCATCTGCCGGGGGTTGCGGCGTCAGAGACGGCGAGCGGGTTAGAAGCGTCAAAGTGCCGTTGATGGCGGAAGGGCCTCGACCAGACGGAGCTCTGGAAGCCCTCTCAACATGGTATTTGGTCTACTCTTCCGCGCTGTCCCAGGCATGTTAGAAGAGGTGGGAGTACCCACGCTTTACCCCACCATACTCAACATGACAATTGACTAACTGTGGTGTACCCATTTATACTGCCGGATGGAAAGATAGGCGGGGGGGATTCAAGAAAGTCGCTTCAATTGCCGCACCGGGAGATGGAACTGGTGACCCAGTGTGATGACCATCGTCGTGTGCGCGTGTTTAAATGGGTAATTAGCGATGTACCACCAACCCTTCCCAATAAATATATATAATACCTTCTCAGAGCTGGAATTCAACCAATTTAACGGCTGGAACCATCATCGCTCTACACTGGAGCACCCAGTTTAATCACAGTTTGATGCCTTTGAACCCCGACACAAACCTAGGATCCTCGGCGGTCCTGGCTCAAGCGTCTCTCTAACCTCCCTGCGCCACGTGGCTCGCTTGTCAAAACATTAATTTTTTTACGAAACGCGATGAAGGGAGGCACAGACGCTGCCCGCGTGCGCGCGTCGACACACACCTGCGTGCAGGTGAATGGGCGGCGGTGGCGTCGGCAGGTCGGGCAGCAGCAGCGACGACGCGCCGCCGCTGCCGTCGCCGCCGCCACCGCCGCCGCCCAGGAGACTCGACCCCACGTCGCGGAGCGCGTAGAAACTCTCGAGGAACTGCAGGAAGAAGACGGCGACGGAGAATGCGGCCGAGATGTTGACGGCGGCGTGCGACGCCAGCGACCCCAGCGCCCCGAGCACACCGCTGTAGTGACAAGGACAGAGATCCCCCGTGTCGCTTACGTGGGTACATTGCTTCACCGACGGTCCAGCACTCACTGATTGCTTTCGTATGAACACACCCGTGCGATCAGTTGCACGCAACTTGGTTGTTGCATGTGACTGAACGGCTTGTGTGTGGACGCCTCTCTGCAACTGGAGAAGTATAAGCAGGCAGTGAAGTTGCGCGATTTGGTCGCGCAACTGATCGCCCTGATGTGGACCCCGCCGTCAACATCTCGCCATGGTGGCAAGATGTTAACTGCCTCGCCTGTTATACAGGTCGTCGGTTTGATCCCAACTCTGACGCCTGTATATTTGGAGTTTGCATGTTCTCCCTGTGGTCGCGTGGATTTTTCTGCAGGTCCTCCGGTTTTTCCCTCACGGTTAGAAACATGCGTTTAGAATATTTGGCTGCTATAAAGTTCCACATGATAAGCCACTTCGTTGAACTATCATTTGGGGCCAGGTTACTTCTGAAAAAGAGCTATATAGCTCAGTGAACCTTACCTAGTAAAAGTAAAAGCTTAGTTTTAGCTTAGTTTCCAAAGGAACTTTTAGTGGTGAACACAATTGTCCACTGTTTAGTTTTAGTTTTGAGCAATTTCGTTTTTAGTAGTTAGCGTTGGGGGCACCGCACTCCTTCCCCTCCTCCTCCGACGCCGCCCGCCGGTCTGTGCTACCGGACCCGTGATGTCGCGGCAGCGCCAGCGGTCCGTCCTCGGGGCCGGCGCCGTCGAGGGGCGAGCGGCAGACGAGACGCACGCCCGCGAAGCGAAGCAGCGGCGAGTGGTGGCGGCCGCGCCCCAGCGCGTAGCTCAGCTGGTGCCAGAGGCACACGCCCTCCCAGGTCATGTGCACAAACGGGAAGGCGGCCAGGAAGGCGCGGTACAGCCTGGGGGTGAGGGGCACAGAAAAACAACACGGGCGAAGATCTCCCGTGAAGCCTTAACTGAGCGTTGGGGCGAGTGCTATTTAGCAGGCACTTATGAAAAGCGGGCACGGCACACGACGAGGTTGTGGTGTGGTTCACATCAGTGCTCATGTTTACACACACTGCACCAGGTATTCCTTTAAGAGTTTAAGGTCAACCAAGCGAAGGCCAAGGACCGGTTCTGATGTTAGCCGTGACCGGGAATCGAAAACAGGTTGCCGAGTTTGTAGCACATTTCAGCGTCTAACATGCGTGGACGACTCAATGACCTACGATTCATGGAATTAAGCTGTTACATATGCGCTAATGGGATGAACAACACTGCACAAACAATTAATATAAAATGTCAAACAATACAAAAGGCAAAGGTACAGTCCTGAAATTCCTGCTCACACCACTGCTGGCCCATGGGCTTCTACGAGACTGAACTTCAGAGCCCACTTTCGAGGGTATTCTGGCCTACTCTTCCGTGCTGACCAGACGTTTTGGAAGAGGTGGCAGTGCCCACACTTTACCCCTCATCCTCCCACCCCCCACACACAACCTGCCAATTTACTGCTGTACTGCTGGGCGGACAGAGGCAAGTAGAGGGTGGGATTTAATAAATTCATCCATTATTTTCAACTACCACGCCAGGAGAAATCGGAACTGGCAACCTAATACTGTCAAAAAGAAAATGTTTACTCCCAACTGACTTGACGCTGCGCGAGTCCGGCAGGTGAATTCCACAGTCCATCTCCTCTCGGATCCTGGCCACCAGCCGCTCCACCTTCAGCCGCAGGTACGGCGCTGCCACCAGCAGCGCCAGCGACAGGAAGAACTCGCGGCGCGGCAGGCGCGAGCTGGCCGGCGCCCCCGGGCGCTCGGGGACTCGCTTGAGGTCGTAGAAGTTCTCCGAGAAGGAGGCGGAGTGGCGCAGCAGGCTGTGGCGCTGCAGCAGGAAGTCCAGCAGCAGATAGAGCTCGTCGAAGCGGCGCCACGCTTGACCGAAGAGCGCCGGGCTGGACTCGGCCAGCACCTGCACGCGCTCGTGGTGGGTGTGCGGGTGGATGGTTAGTTCATGAGTCGATGTCAAGACACTGCTGGCGAATGGCGATGTGGTATTATAGGGGCTCAGTGGCAATGTCGAGGTCTGCTGGCCATAACGAGAGGGCTTCAGGAGAGAGAGAGTTCGTGTGGTGTTGCTATTCCTCCGTTAAAGCAGCAAGGACTACAGCGGTTTACAATACGGTTCACAGTTTGGTTGGCATGGCCGCAATCGCACTCCTGTGGCTTGTGACTTTTAGTTCCCGTCATGAGGAGATGTGCGCATCGGCCTGGTTTTGATGATATGATGCGGTAGATGGTTACACCGGCGCCTTCGAGGAGGAGGAACGTCAAAGCCATGAGGAGGTGCGATGACGTTTGTGTTTCGAATTCGGTGTTGTATTCTGGACGTCCGCATTGTTCTGCTCTGTGAGAATCTAGGGTGGCGACAGCGCGATCCCAGAAGGGGTGCGATCAGGATTTGAGTCGGTGGCGAGGTACAGATTGCAAACATTTCCATGAACACTGAGAACTGGAGGTGCCGGTGGCCGGTTCACCGGTTATCATCTAATTACCCCAGTGTGGGGTACAGGCAGGTGTATGGATGTCCACGCTGCTCAGGTGTGGTATTGCAGTGTGGTATTGGGATGGTCATGAAAAATGACGGGAGTGGAAGTCTTAGGGATGGAACTCGGCCGATAAGTCACCTGGCGAGGAGATGGAGCGGTGAAATGAGCTCGTGTGCAGGTGCCAAGCTGAATTGTTGCTGCAATTGAATCGTGAGCGATGGCGACGGCTTTGGGGTGGAGACCTTTGTCAAGCAGTGGCCAGAGCCGTCCATGGGGGTGGGGGGGGTGTGGGGAAAATAACACTGCGTGGACCCCCCCCCCCCTCCGATGCCTTCAACCTAAACCGAAAGTATTCCATCTGACGCCGTGACGTCGACGCGCGGGGCCCGGAGCGGTCTCCCCCTATTCGCCGTACCCTCGGGACAGCTCTGATCGCGGCTGCCGATCATGATGATACCCAGGGCGAGTCTGACCTTGCACGCGTGCCCCAGCGCGGGCCTCACTGCCGACACGAGCCCGTCCTGGGCGAGGGCCTCGAACACGGAGGGGGCCCCGTCCAGGGCCGTGGCGGCCGAGGCGAGGTGCGCGCCATGCTCAGCCATGAGGCCCCGGGTGGAGGCTGCGGGGAGAGGAGGGGTCGCAGTGTGTGTGTGTGTCATAGCTGTCAACCCCTTATCAGTGCTCTACCTTATTACAGACCAATTCATAACTTATTGGTCACCCCGTGCCCCTTATAAATGTCAACGTTCATTCTACAAAGTCTCATCACAAGGAAGAAACGCAAACAAAAAGACAATTTTTTTTTGCCCGTATTGAAACGGCTGCACGCCGTATGGACCTGAAAACTCAATTTCCCTGCACAAGAATACGGGGTAAACCGTATGGGTTGATAGGTATGGTGTGTGGTGTTTGGAGAACAGGTGGTGCATCTGCCAGTCGTCTCAGTCTATGAAGCCACGGCACCTTGCGCCTGTCCAGTGAAACTGCGCGCAGCGAGCCTTCGACACTTCACGTGACGGCCTCCAAGTGCACCTAGCCTGGCACAAGCGCTGCGGTGACGTCACCGCCATTTAGTGACGAGTGGTGGCTGCTGTTGTGTGGATTAATTTGGACACGCACACAGGAAGCGATTGGCCTCGGGCTGAGTGAACAGAGTGCCGAATGGACAGATGGTTGCAGGGCCGTCTGGAACTCAGTAGACTGTAGTAAATATTTATTTTATTTTACAACGCATGTTGACTCTAAATGTGGAGGGAAACCCCGAAGGTCATGGAGAAAAATCCACGCGTTCACGGGGAGAGAGATAAACACGCAAACTTCAAGTATACAGCAGCAGGCGTCAGGGTTGAGATGGAACCCACGACCTCCCGCACACCAGGCGAGGGAGTTAACATCTCGCCACCGTGTGGCACCCAAGTGCAGGAGGACTTGAGGTTAAGTTGACTGATGGGGGCGGAGGAGCTCAGTGGACCGATTCTGGAAGGACCAGCGGCTGGGTCGCTTTGTGTCGAGGTCGGCAGGGGCAGATTTGTGACCAAGTGAAGGTCGTCTCGGAACTGGATGGAGAGATGCGGTGCAGGAGAAATCTGCAGCAAGTGACCTGGGGTGGTACGGTAGAGACTTGCAACTGACGGGGGGAATGGAATGGTACAGGAAGGACGTGCAGCTGAGTGGACTCGCTTTCAACCACCCCGCCTGAGCTTTAGCTGCACATAGCCTAGGCAAAAAGCACCCTCGTCTGCGAACGGAGGCCTCTGCGGCTGTTAAGCGTTCACTCTTAACTCTTAAAACTCTCCGTCAACGCGAGGCCTGTTACATGCGCACACACACACACAGCGTACACAGCCTGCACGCGGTCGAGAATTCCGCGCAATGCCACCGGAACCCTCGCGCTCACCTCCGGCGCCTCTCGTCAACCCGGGGACGACTCAATCGTGTTGTTGTTGTTGGTGTTGTTGTTGTTGTTTCGCGCGGCTCGGCTCGGCTCTCCTTCCGCGGCGGCGGCGGCTCTCGCAGCGACTTCGCGCGTGTGCGCGTGTCCGTGCGCGAGGCCGTGCGCGTGTCCGTGCTCGAGGCCGTCGCCCGCGCTCCGATTGGCCGGAGGGCGAAGCGCACACGCGCGCCCGCGCTGACGCCGACTGGGAAATGCGGAGGGAGGGCGGCGATGAGGGGGCGGGGCGGCGCGCGCGCCTCTTCCCCCCCCCAACACCCCCCACCACCAAGCGGGTTAAAGGGGACGCGCGCACTTTTTCCTTCGTGCTACCCGGGCAGCTGAGGGGGGGGGGTGCAGCCAATGGGAGAGGGGGTCAACCAAGGGGGAGGGCCAGCCAATGGGCGCCACGGTCCGCCGCGGCAGGGGGGGGGGCCGGGGGGGGGCAGTCTCCTTTTCGTCTGCTGCTGCTTTCCTTAGGCCTTCCTGCTAGTAACGACTACAATTCCCCATTCGATAACCGCGTCAGGAGTGAGCGGAGCGTGTCGCCGTGATGTTTCTCCCTCCATATTTGTGGATCCGGCACGCACAGTACTGGATAGTTCTTAAGTTTGGGGCCGTCCATAAATGACGTCACGCGAGTTTTGACGATTTTTGACCCCCCCCCCTTCGTCACACGGCGTCACAAATAGTCAGACCCCCCCTGAAATATGACGTCACAAAGCTCTGCCCCCCCCCCGAAAATAAAACATGCTTCAAATCGCTTTAAACTATTGTCATTGTAGTGCGTATTTAATGCGGCGCTGCACTCTGATGTTGTAGGAGAAAACATTTATTAAAAAGTATATTTAATTAAGTAGAACGTGTTGTCTATATTTATTTAAAGTTGTGCATTTTGATGTGACGTCACATTTCTCAACCCCCCCCCCTCGTCTCACATCGTCACAAATGTCTGACCCCCCTTCCTCCTCTAGGTGCGTGACGTCATTTATGAACGGCCCCTTTCCATAATTTGTGCATCAGGTGTTTTGCATCTGACATGGGTTGTGAGGTGGACCATGAGCTTCGTGGAAGATCAAACCCAAGGCACTTCTGTGTTAGGCTTTTCACTAGGGGGCAGTGCAGCCACATGAAAAGAAGGCGGTACAGCACAAATGTGTGGACTCCAAATTGTGCCATCTGTATAGGATAGAGAGTTGCCTCTTCGCGCGCTGCAGGGGTTTTCTCCCTGTGGTCCGTTTTCCTCCCGCATGTAAACACTCATTAATTGAACGATAACACCTTCCTAGGTCGGCTACGTACGGTGCGAAAGTTCAGCTCATTTATTTCAGTTCATTTATTTGGTATAGCCCTGTGAGCCATGCGGCTCTTGACTCGGGTGCAACCGCAACAAACAAAAACACGAACAAGAAAACATCTTAAAGTGACTACGCGCAACAGAAAAATCCAGGAAAAAACTGCAAAGTCTTCCAGAAAAAGCACCGTAGATCAACGTTGTGTGCAGAAATCCCAGTGGGATGCAAGTCAAACAATAACAACCATAAGACAATTTAGATTAAAGTTATCAGTCTAACTCTGTAATACAACAAACAAATATGGCTAAACCAAAACGTTTCCGAAATCACCAAAATAAAGCTATAAAAACAATGTAACAGTGATCATAGGAACTGTGATTCAAATTTAACAATAAATGATATACATAACAGGTACAAAGTGCATACATATAGAGGACCGCAGAGCTTGGAGAGGGAGGTGGCGGTATTTGTCACCGGCTCACCGCCTGGCTGCAAGCCTTCCCCACTCGCCTGTGCTTCCTTCCTCGCGCTTTCCATTCGTTCTCTCTCTCTCGTGTGTGAGAGTGAGCGAATACGGTGTGCGTTACAATTGCTCTCTTTATTATTACACGCTTTTATTTAACTCACTCTGTTGTTGTTGTCGTATCGTCAAATCTTGTAACTCAATTTTAACCCACTTCCCAATGTGGTATCGACTGAAAACTTGGTATACTTATGTCATACTGATGACAATACTATATTCTATCATAAAAAAATCCATATTTTAAAACAATAATTTTAGACGCTTTCTATTAACTCACTCTGTCTGTTGTTGTTGTCGTATCCTTAAATATTGTAACTAAATTTTAACCCATTTCCCAATGTGCTATCGACTGCAAACTTGGTATACTTATGTCATACTGACGACAATACTATATTCTATCATTAAAAAGAAAAAAAAAATACCATATTTTTATGTTATGTTTCGGCTTGGGTCTAATTGTCCACGCTCAACTGACGTTGGCTGTTAATTACCACGGTCCCTTACGTTATGGCAAGCTTCGGGGCGACTTCCTGGAGTCGTGGAGTTTTGCCATTACGAGTACGGTACATTTCATTAAAGCGTATTTTAAAAAAAGTATGTTTAAATATTACTTATCATTACATACCCCCCCCGCGCCCGTCGTTACTTTACAATCACAGCAGTCGCGTTGACGATTGATTCATGGATGAATATTTAAGGTAGAAACCGGAATTGACAACTCTGGCTGTCCGCCTGATGATGCTAGTTGTAATTACTGGCGAAAGGTCACGGTATTCGAATTGTAAATGTTGTGGGTTTACTCTCCAACACACCGGTGTGCTGTACTAGCAAATAATTGACATGTTTTGTTAAAAAACAAACCTTTCTAAATGGCTATGTCAAACAGTAACCCCTGTAAACTAACTCGACTTACGAACAGTAACTTCCTGGAACCTAACTTGACTTATGAAGAGTAACCCCCTGGAATTTAACTCGACTTACGAACATTAACCACCTGGAACCGAACTCGACTTACGAACATTAACCCCCTGTAACCTAACTCGACTTACGAACGGTAACGCCCCTCAAATTTAACTCGACTTACGAACGGCAACCCCTTGGAACCGAACTCGTTCGTAAGTAGAGGAGACTCGATTTTAAAAATAAAAATCGACGAAGCGAGCCACCCCCCCTCCCGGCTCCGGTCCCCTTTAAAATAAATAAATATATAAAGTGGACGCACGTCACGTCCGGTCGGCTCGACACCCCGGCAGCCATCTTCGTTTGGGGCGTTGATTCATCCCCGGCCACTTGCAAGGTCCGCCGTCACTCACGGCTCTTCGTCTTCTTCTCAGACCAGCGGCGGGTATCTTAACCTCCTCCCCACCCCGACCAACCCCGCTCCTCCCTCCCTTTGCATCAGTCTTCTTTTGCTTTGATTTTGCGTCAATTCTTTTTGAGGTGTCTGAACGGGGCTTGTTCGTGAAGCGTAAGTTGTTCGGGAGACCGGTGCCGTTGTTGGTCGCGGCCCCTGCCCGGCCCCGTACGCCTATTCCCGTAGGGCGTCCAGGCGAGGCCGAGGCTTTTGCACGAAACGCTAGGCCCCTGCTGCCAAGTCTCGTATTTTTGAGCCGAGCGTGTATTTTGAATGGCGAGCGCGCGTCTCACGAGAGTAATTGTCGCCGATGGGACACCCCTCGTCGTGCAAGGGTTGCCGACGTGTTGTCACGTTGTGTTGAATCATTAAGATAGTGTTCGGTTTGTTGCGGTCTGTCACGTCAGCTGTCAAGTCTCCTTAGCAAATGCTGCGTCGCGTCTTTCTAAATATTGTCCACTTTGTATGTTAGCTCCGTCTTTGGTGCAGAAACTGAGTCCGATATAATTGAGTTGTGTCATTTGTAAAGAATTGCAAACACAATTTGAGTTGACATTGCACATGTAATAGCAATTATACGGCCAGGTGGCTCGGTATAAACGCGTACCAATTTTTTCTTCTTCTTGGTTCTTTCGGTAAAGTCACGTAGAATGGAAGTAATAAAATAATAAAAATAAAACATTAAATAATTATCACGACGTTTCGGCCACAACGCAAGCAGCCGTCCTCAGGTGGAGAACAGATCTGTCGAGAAGACAGAGTAGACAGAAGACAGTACCAATTTGTGGAGAAGTCAGCTGTGGATGTCCCATGAAAGACTCGGCCCTGCCATAGGAATGCGGAATTGTCCATTACTGGCTGTAAACAGAAGATGAATACCGCCTCAATTCCCATACTGAGTAGAACATCGGTTCGATTACACATTTGTTTTATTTGATCCCATGTCTGCTAGAATGTAACTCCCATTTTGTAATTTGCATTTGTAGAGAAGCTAAGGTGGGGAACATATATACACATAGATTGCCGTGTGCAGCAATTGGACACGGTTATACATTACACAAGGGACTTACCTCTGTGGACCTTTTATAACCCGATTTTAACTCGTGGTGGTAATTCTTCCAAGAGGAGTCTGTTCCATTCGTAGAGCGATATTAGCCTGTGATCAAATCGGTCCGGAATGCGAGCCATCTTTGTCAAATTTCGAATTCGAAGCAGGCTTTGAGCCTGGAATGGGTGACCACCATGCACATCATAGCCCGCTGCAAGGCTATGTCGTGGGCAGCTTGATGTTTCCCGTCTTCTCAAACGCACAATGACCAGCGTGGTGAAGTATTATCACATAATAATACTCGCGAATCGCACAGCGTTGTTAAGCCCTCATCCAGCATTGGATTTACAAAGTTCTGGACAGTACGAGTACGTTTTTGGATGTGGTTTAGGACATCTGAAACATTCATAAAGCAGCCAGCTGGTGGGAGAAGGCACCCCCATAATTTTTTCCATGAGCCGTTGTCTTGTCAACTGGTGGATGATGACTTCCCCATGCCGATGCCACCCACTCTGTTATGCTATGCCATGTTACATCTCCTGCACGTGAGCATTTCCGCACTGGTTATTCTCTCTGGCATTTACTCTGCTTTGGCTGCCATTCCATCCCGAGTCTTGTCCATTGCTTTTAGCAATGGGGGCAGCTCAAGCCCACTTATCTCAACATTTATTAAGATCTCAATTTTTTTGGTTTCTTCCGTGATCTGTGTTTTTATTTCTACGTCTCATTGTAGCAATTCTGAGCACAGTTTTCCATGCTATATTTTCAATGTTTGTTCTGTTGTGTTGGTCATTGTTCATGTTTCTGCCCATATATCATAGATGCCAATATGTATTGAATGAAAACTGTCATCTTCAGCCACATTGGTGCTTTTCATTATACGACTCATTATCTCATAGTAAGGCTTCTTTTCCAATAATAATCTGCGTTTTGGCATAGCGTTGCTCTTTTGACAAAACGTACCTGTATGTAATGTCACCAGTATCTACATTGACTGCAGTTGATTTTATAAATTGGTTGCTAACGTTCCTGCCAGAAAACATTGAGAGGTAGGTGTTTTCTAAACATTTTCGAAGTTTAACTGCAGGGCAGACATTCATTGAAGTATTTTATTTAAAACTGGCTGAGATCCCATTAAGACAACACGTCTCCTTTAGAAGAGACACATGGGTGGATCAGAGCCTCCTCGTACCATGTAGGTTTTGGGGGTTATTTGACCATACTTCACCACACTGGTCAGTGTGTATTTGTGAAGGCAGGGGTATTAGATGTTAGGGAGTAGTATGGTATGAGAAATATATTTTTCTTTACTGTCCCTTGCTGTAAATCTAGCCCCACAACAGCCAACGATACGAGTTTTATCTTGGTGATTGCCAATCAAAGTACTATCCAGGTTTTTAAACACTGCTTAGCTTTCTGCGTCTCTCGATTGGGTATTTATCCAGGTTATTTTAGTCAGTGGTATTGGTGAAATATCAAAAATAGATCTTAAATTGCGAGATTGCAAGCGTTAAGCAGGATTTTTCAGACGAACAAAAAACTCACGAGTACATGTATGTATCATGCAATTATAAATACAAAATAGTAATTGAGAGTTGCTTACTATCAGTGATTTTTGTTTTGCCAGAAAAGGATTGTCATCATCCTTGTGTGTGGCTCTCCTTATCAGTCTTCGTGCAGATTTAAAAATGACAGACTCCAAGTACTTCACGACCACCAAAAAAGGTATGTGGGTGATACGTGTCTTTTTCCTACTGGGTATTACGTACTGTTGTTTTTTGCGTAAGGAAATGCAGAGTATTGCACAAAGAGATTGATGTAAGCAGTGCACTAATGAACACCATTTATGACCTAAATTAAGTCGATGTACAGGAATTTATTTGGCAACATGGTAATTAAATTACCGCTTTGTTTACCAACCTATGGGATGTCTAGTGCATTGTTTTCCAGCAGCATTTGTTTGCGCAGGCAAACGCCAGATTGATTTCGGCTCTCTGAATCTGATCAGCAGAATGTGGCTTTCTAAACACCGTTAGCAAGCTTGGTGTTATAGGCAAGAACATTCCATGAACACTGGAAGGTTTATTCAGTGTAGTACAGCAACGGTGTACAAAGTGTGTTGTGCATGGAGTGGCCTAGATCAGGGCCAACCTGGTGCTCTGGAGAGCGGGGAGGTATGACTGGCTGTTATCTGAAGCAGTGACTAATGTTTTAGTAGTTATTTCAATCACGGCCTGCTTATCAGTTACATGAATTTGATCCAAGTTATCATTTATGAATTTTGTGACTTCCTTTTTCAATAAATATAATCCTGGTCATGGGCACAGCATCACACCTTTGACAAATTATTTGTGACTTTGGAATGTCACAAACTTTGACAAATTATTTGTGTCTGTGGAATGTCACAAAGTGCCACTTCTGTGTGTCCTAAGTGCTCGATTTAAGCCACGACATTTTTACTATTTATGCCCATGGCCCTGGTTCCTCTATTGTTTCTCACGAACATTATTTTCATCACTGGGTGGCGGCAAAACTCGCACCAGTTTTTTCAACCCATCTACGAAGGATATCGTCTGTCAAGCCACTGGATGTTGTGATGGCTGCATGGCGCCCACCAGTTCTTGAGGCGTGTTCCTTTTTTGCCGCGTGACCCAAAACAACAGGAAGGTGGCCACATGACGGGGTCATGATTATTGCAAAGCAAGTGTGCACTTCAGAGTGCTTTTAGAAAGTATACAGCACATTAGCGCTGCTCTTATACTCCCGAATGTGCTTAATTTAACAAGCATTTTGGTAAAATTTGAAAAAAAGATTTGAATGCAAGTACTCTTATGTTATTTACTTAACACAATTTAACAGGCCAAATTGAGCAAGAGCACTTTAATGTCATTAAATATAGAACATATAATGTGAGAGTTTTTGGCCAAAAAACTTTGAATGTGAATTCTTTTTGAGATGCGATAATTTGGCCCCTCTGCAATTCAGTTGTTGTGCAGAATCGGGTTCGTGATTGTATTTAAGTATTATAAATATTCGTAGGGCATGTAGAGTTATAGTTTCAAAAAGTCATGAACCTCACATATAGTTTGAAAATAATTGATTCAACATGTACCATTTGGTGTACGTGTCGCGATGGTAAGATCTTATTTGTTTAATTGTTTCATGCGCTCTATGTATTGTGCGCTTGGATGCACTTATTGTATTTCTATATTGTTAGTCTAAATAGTGCCAGTATCTCACGATGTTGTATACAGTAAGCATGTAAACCTAAACAGTACATAAAGATAAAACTAACAAGCAATGTAATGAAAGACAAAAACACACAAAACACGAGTCAGGCAGATTAGGCTGTGGCCTGACGCTCTGCATACTGAGCTCTTTGCTCCTTGCAGGTGAGATCTTTGAGCTGAAGGCTGACCTCAACAGCGACAAGAAGGAGAAAAAGAAGGAGGCTGTGAAGAAGGTGATTGCCTCCATGACGGTGGGCAAGGACGTCAGGTGAGGGCATGCTTACTGAAGTTCACTCTTGGAGCTTGTCGCGCCATTCTTATTTCACCCGTTGGGTAAATACCGAAGTGCGATATTTCTGGACAAACTTGACGCCCGGTGTAAATGGAGGGAAAAATGACACACTGACATCACCGATCGCGTGGCCGAATTATCCGGTGCAAAATTGCAACGTTCAGCAGAGTGGGCACTGCGTCCTGTTGAGTGTAAATATACAGTGTAGGGCATGTGCAGTCCATTGAGCGTGACAGTCATGGCGACCGCAAATTATCGACAGTGAAGACAAGTTTTGGTTTGCGAGAATGCGTTGTTTCAAAACATTACTTTATATTTTTTCTATTATGCTTTCTGTGCCATCTCTCATCATATGCCTTTGTGGTGGTTTTTACAATGGTAAACACCGCCACGAAGGTCTATGCCCCAATCACTTGGAATGCATCCGAACTCAATCATATTTTGAGAGTTAAGCACCCTTTTAGCCTGGATAATGCTTGGATGGGTGACCACTGTGCATGCCAGATTGTCATAGGCTGACACGGGACTGTTACATTTTAGATAGCAGGGAACAATGCAGCAAAAATATATTGTTGTTACTGTGCGTCTTTGCTCCCTACATTTGCCATCCCACACTGGCCAGCGGAGTGAAGTATGGTCAAATAACATCGATGACCCGCATGGTATGATATGGAGGCCCTCATCCAGCAGTAGACTGACATTAGCCTTGTACATGTACCTGCTGATTACACAACAGGACTGAGTTTTTACATATTTCTCATAAAACCATCCATGCGCACGGTCCATGTTGCGCAAACGTTTTTACGCGAACTTGTTTTGTTTGTAGCGCAGCCAAATCCCCTCTGATAAAGCACCACCAACATACATTGGACGCGTGCGGTTTCCAAGCTTTCCAACTAAGCTTGATCGAGTTTTTGCATTG
Organism: Entosphenus tridentatus; assembly: GCA_014621495.2. NCBI lineage: Eukaryota > Metazoa > Chordata > Hyperoartia > Petromyzontiformes > Petromyzontidae > Entosphenus > Entosphenus tridentatus. The sequence goes on along the minus strand of CM025624.2, from coordinate 5,652,489 downwards.
GTTCTATCCGGCCATCGATTAATCTGTCTACAAAGGGGGGTGGCACTGTAACTCATGCAGATATCGCAATACGAACACAATACGCAATTTTAGCACAGAGTTGCATTACTATTAGGGACTTGCTTGATTTGAAACCGGCCAAATTGATCAAAACATTTTTCCAAAACCCGGTAGACACCAAATCAGCACAAGGAGGACCATTTGCCAACAAATTTGCCGTCACATACCCCATCAGCTTCTATAAATACTTCTGAAGATTGACGCGTGTTGGAAAGTATTACTTCATCCGTGCATATGCATGATTTTTTTTGCCTCAAACTCATTAATCATATTCATAAGCTGTAAGCACTTCACACGTGCGTGCGTCCGTGCGTGCGTGTCTGTGTGTACATACAGTGCGTTGTTCCCGGACGTGGTGAATTGCATGCAGACGGATAACCTGGAGCTGAAGAAACTTGTTTACCTGTACCTAATGAACTATGCGAAAAACCAGCCTGACATGGCCATTATGGCCGTCAACACCTTCGTCAAGGTGAGATCCATCCCCGGCAGCGAAGGTCGTGTTAAAAACAACGTTACTTTCGATGCGAGTGTCTTTGTGTGTTAAACATGGGGAATTTTAGCGGAGTAGTTTGCGCACTGCACCACAAACCTGGCGACCCGAGTTGGTTTCCTGCTCGCGGCCAACATCAGTGACGGTTGTTTGAACCGGTCCTGTGCCTCCACTAACCAACTCGCCCTTAAATCGGTACCTAATGTGGTCTGTAAACATAATCACTGGGGCGACAAAGAGGGCCAGGTGAGATATGCTGGCCATATCTCAACCCCATCATGCGTTGAAATACATCAACTCTTCATGCGTCTTACCGGCCTTAATAGGTGCTCTCTTTCAGCACTTACAGTCTGTGTAGGCTGCACGGCCGATCTTTGTCTTTGTTAAATGTGACAGTTTAGGTCAACATGTGGCATGTAGTGAGCATGCCTGGAATGTAATGAGAAACAGCTGTGTCCAGTGTGCATTGATCAATTTATTTAAAACCGGTGAGAACGTGTTTATATTTAAAATATTTTTTTTCAAGAAAAACCTGTTTAAAAAAAGTATCGTAAACAAAATTGTTCTCACGCGTGTGCAAACAGTGCAATATATACATATATATGAGCATTATGGCAACAAGCCGTGCGAGAATCGCGAACGGTAGTAGCGTCTCGCGGTGCAACCTGAAGTCGATTCGGTGACCTTTGACCTTGCTCACTACTCCTTCCGCCATGTTCGTCCCGTCCAGGACTGCGAAGACCCGAACCCGCTGATCCGCGCGCTGGCCGTGCGCACCATGGGCTGCATCCGCGTCGACAAGATCACCGAGTACCTGTGCGAGCCGCTGCGCAAGTGCCTCAAGGACGAGGACCCGTACGTGCGCAAGACGGCCGCCGTGTGCGTGGCCAAGCTGCACGACATCAACGCGCAACTCGTGGAGGATCAGGGCTTCCTGGACACGCTCAAGGATCTCATCTCCGACTCCAACCCCATGGTATGGACGATGTGGAGGGAAGTCCCAAGTGTTGCATGT
>CM025624.2:5623484-5650521 GCA_014621495.2 Entosphenus tridentatus | reverse complement strand
GTGGGGCTGGGTGGGGAGGGGCTGGGTGGGGAGGGGCTGGGTGGGGAGGGGCTGGGTGGGGAGGGGCTGGGTGGGGGGTGCGGCTGGGTGGGGGGTGGGAGGGGTGGGGCTGGGAGGGAAGGGGCTGGTCATCCCGTGGTGCCCTTATAAAACTCAACGTTTAACCTACTCACGCCGGCTTGTGCCCGCCCTCACAGTCGGGCATATTTGCGGAATACACCACGCCGCCGTTGACCCTGGCCATTGACCGAGCAACCCAACGTTCCTACCAGCTCCCTCCGCAGGAATGTGTTTTTTTCCACAAACCTTGTTCCTAAGCACTGATCCAAAAGTCCAAAGTGTAATACATTTTGCTGCACTGCCCTCCACTGACAATGTATTCCCACAGCAACCTACATCACCCTGATTTTTTTTAAATAAAGGACATTATTATTATTACTGACTCGCATCTTGGTGGTCAAAACTTGTGATTTCCCGGTGTAAGTGTGTGTTCCTTTTTAATATAGTACCCTGACGATGACATTCAGAGAAGTCATAACGGAGCCAGCGTTCGCTTGGCTTAAACAAATGGTGCTGAAAAATATGAATTCTGTTTGCCCAGTGTTATGGCCTTCATTGATATTTGTTTTTCTAGTCAAAAAGTCAAAAGTAATTTTCTTGCTCAAATAAACATCGAGGAAGTTGCTCGCTCATCTCTCCCATTCACAGCATCAAGCCAGTGGTGGAAATTCCTCATTCCTAATGGTGGGGGTAGGGTCTATTTATAGGACAACCACTGTTGACTTCCCCATGAAGTGGTACCTATTGTATCGACCTCTGAGGGATGATGGGCTGAGTCAACCACCTAACCTGGAATTGAACTCGCAAACTTCCGATTGCGAGCCGCTCGCTCTACTATTGTGCCACCAGGCCGGTATTTGTTTTTCTGCGTACAGTACCTAAATCGTTATTTTATTATCTATCAAATTAATTGCAATGAACCACACGTTTCGTCTGGGGAGGTAAGTGAAGCTTTGTGTTGATTTGATTAGTCATCACAGCGCATTGTGAGATAATGTCAGGGGGAACCTTTTTAATGCAACTATGCAAAAGAATATTGAAAATTTGAGAATCGGTGTTTAACGCAGTCATTATCATATTCACAGCTTTTTTGCACAAGATGTTTTTCTCTTAATATTCCAAAAATAATGTTATTCCAATGAGGATTTGCATATATTTTTTTGCGAAGGATTTGCATGTATTTAATTAAGGATTTGCATTAATGAATTAGCACTTAAAAGCAAACGTGTCTCCAAAGCGCTTTACAAAATCCACATAAATGATAATGACGATGCCAAGAGGATGTTGTGGGGGAAAGGAGAGATTGTGCGCAATAAAAGAGAAATGGAGGTAGAGAAAGCAAGGGGGGAGGGTAGGGGGGAGACAAGAACCTCGTGAGCACAGCCCCTTTTGAGTTTTCATTCCGCTTCAAACAAACATTTTCTTTCATCCATTCACACGTGGCCACGTGCTTTTGAAGTGCCGATTCTGTTGTTTTGCACAAAGCGTTAAATCAACACTACAGTGAACAGTTGGCAGTCATGATTAATTGCCCTTAATATGTGGAATAAAATAAAGCCGGTTCAATACGACCTATTTTATTAACCCGTGTTCATGTAGAACAGGGTAAAAAAAAAACGTTTCCTCTGTTCACGTGAGCATTGAGGCGGTGCTCATCTCCTGTTCGCAAACCAGAGTCGTTGGTTGACAATTCCACTTTGCTACGGTGCTGTAGGAATGTGGAATAGAACAACAACTGTTGTTTTCTGCACAAAGTAGTATCAATCTTATCAACCCTAGAGGGATGATGGTCCGATTCGACTGCCCCCCCCCCCAACCAAATTTGAAGTCGTGACTCTCCGATAAGCTGCTTTCTCGAACAGGGTAGCAGTTTATTTGTTATAAAGACATTTTGGTAAAAACGGTTGTACCAAAACGATGTTTGTGAGCTCATGTAAAGACTGTTACTGTTGCCATGATGAGAGAGCTAAGCTTGTAGATATTTGCCTGCCTGGAAATAAAAAGAAAATTCTCGCACCAACCTCTTCCGCCACCTTCCCCCTCTCTAATCCACCTCCCACCCACCCGGCTAGGTGGTCGCGAATGCCGTGGCGGCGCTGTCGGAGATCAGCGAGTCGCACCCCAACAGCCAGCTCCTGGACCTGAACCCGCAGACTATCAACAAGCTGATGACGGCACTCAACGAGTGCACCGAGTGGGGACAGATATTCATCCTTGACTCGCTCGCCAACTACATGCCCAAGGATGAGCGCGAGGCGCAGAGGTGATGACACGAGGGTTGGCACTCCCCTCCCGCCCCTCCCTTTGTGGTTTGGCCCAACGTAAACTCGTGGGTTTGGCCAAGCCAAAAAAATGTAGGTGGTGAAGCCGAATGGTCGCCCCTGTGGATTTGGAGCGCTGGGATGCTGTACTGCGGTTCGCAGTGGTACAGCTTTCGAGAGTGTGCACCTGCACTGGGTCCCGTGGGTCCGAAGGACCTGGGTGTTGATATATTTAGATGGGAGGGAGGGAGGAACCCTGGTCAGGTGGGAACCCTATTAATTCCTTGCATCGGGGCCCATGCCACCCGTGCTCGGCCACTGACGTACTAGTACGCAAGGCTCGGCCAGCGGCTGGGGGTGGCGTGGGAAATACTATTGTTTGGGACCAAAAAGTGGCCGATGTATTATTCTTGTTCTATTGTCTTTGAGAGAATGTCCATCGTGGGGATGGATTGTTGCATTGTTTAACGATGAGAAATTGCGACACCTTTGGGAGACCAGCGACGAATAGATCATTGTTGATGATATTGTCCTTACTCCATTCTCACAACTCGGATACAATAGGCCATTTCAAAGCTTGGCAAGATAACATTGCGCCTCCGACCGAAGCGTGCAAGCCCCGAGCGTCTCCAATTTCCTAACGCCTCCTGGAATAAAGTTGACGGACTCCTTGCCCCTCCCTATGAGTCCGCTGGAACTTGGACATAGCCAGGGTAGTCGTGTAGCGATGGTGTCCTGCGAACTCGAACGAACTCGAGCTATTCCCTTGCCTGTTTCATGGTCTGGTCGTCCCCCCCCCCGTCCCACCACCAGCGTGTGCGAGCGTGTGACTCCTCGCCTCTCGCACGCCAACTCGGGAGTGGTGCTGTCGGCCGTCAAGGTGCTCATGAAGTTCATGGAGGTTCTGCCCAAGGACTCGGAGTACCACAGCACGTTGCTCAAGAAGCTAGCGCCCCCGCTCGTTACGCTACTGTCGGCCGAGCCCGAGCTGCAGTACGTGGCGCTGCGCAACATCAACCTCATCGTCCAGAAGAGGTGAGCATCGGTTGACTGAGGGAAGGCGGTTATCTTAAATCGTACGTTTCTCTTGAAAAAATGTTTTTACCTTTCTCCAAGTTTATCACAATTGTGCTATCGGCCACATGTCTTGAGACGAATTCACGTGGATCCGCTCATTATAGAGCGGGCCAAAGGAAATTCTCACTTTTTCGTGACCTCCGATTTCTGCAGTAAGGAGCAGCAGCAGAACTTCGGGGCACGCCAAAAATATATTTTAATAAGTTAGATGTTTGGACGAAAGCAGGGAGCTTGTAGAGTGGTGAAGCAAAATAATAAAAAATATATATTGGAGTTCTGGGGAAAATCGGGTAAAGTAGAAATGCATTCAATTCAACTTGTGTTGGCTGTTTATGGGAACAAGGTCCAATTGATTTAATATCATTCACTTGTAGGAGGAAAGGCATTGGTGGCGCACAGGTGATGAAGATACCTGCGTGCCAGGCCGGTTTAGAACATCTGTTTTCTACGATGGTCGGATGGGCTCAGGGGGCTTAATACCGTGTCAGAGTGCTTGAGCCGGCATGGCTGTAATCCTGGGTTTAAATCCGGATTTTTTTTCCACCTGTGATTAAACCGTTCTCATGTGTAGCAGCATGCTGATGGTCTCTGCCTGATTCCCGATGCCGAAAAACCAAATATATATCGTTACATTTGGTTCTGAAAAGCTAAACTTTTGTCTGAATTTAGGTATTCACTTTATTAAGTGTTTTAGATTTCAAAACGAAAACAAGGTTTGGTTGGCATTCTATGAATACTCTCAGGGATCTAAACGAGGTGTGAAAAAGTCACGTGTTTTCATGTTTCTGTTCAGCATTTTGAGATTCAAATGATCTCATCTTCTGGGACCATTCATTCACTTCTAGCCTACTGAATGGAATCTTGTTGTCATCTCACGACAGCACTTGCAGCACCATTAGAATATAATTACAGCCGTACCCTTCCGTATGTAATTATTCGCACAATCATGGCTTAAACGTGCATTCAAGCTCTGCAACCCAGTTATCAACTGCCACAAACCACCACCTTCGCCACCACAACCATCACTAACAATATAACATTCCCCATATAGCCTTTAACAGACTGTTGGTGCAAGTGCTGTTAGCGAGCACCTATTTAGGCTGAAATAGCACGCGAGGCGGTGCATGACCAGCGTTACGCCCGGCCACCTTTTTCTCCCCAATACTGATGTTTTATACACTGCAACTTAGGGGAGACCCACAATCAGTATGGATATTCGTCACTGATGCTGCCAGTGAGCGGGAATCAAACTGCAGTTGTCGGGTTTGCAGTACACTACTACTAACCAATGCGCCACTCTTCCCCCACACACCACCACCACCATCCCTCTCCAGGCCGGACATCTTGAAGCACGAAATCAAGGTGTTCTTCGTAAAGTACAACGACCCAATCTACGTGAAGCTGGAGAAGTTGGACATCATGATCCGCCTCGCCTCCCAGGCCAACATCGCGCAGGTAATGGGCACTGCCTCTGGCCCCGCTTGTGCCAGCCAAGTGCCTGCCCTGTCCTCCCTCTCACAGGCCCGGCTCACGGCAATAGCTGTGTTTTTATTATTATTGTCAACACCGTTTTTTTTATTTATGATATATTGTGACGAGCACTGTGGTAACTCATCATATTTTTTGATGATTTTCTTCAAAGTGTTGTTTTTATCAAATGATTATAATTTTCTATTCTTGCTGTAGTCAGCCGAGTGGTGCAGTGGTAAGAATATTTGATGTATAATCTTAGCGCTGTGAGTTCAAATCTCATTTCTTCCAACATTGGTAAAATTGTTATACTTGCTGGGAATTCAACAGTGGTTATTTTGTATGTTCATCGGCCCCTGCGATGGAAATTTGAAGTCTCCTTTTTTGACATATCACAATTGAGTGCCAATTCAATCATCTTCTGATTTAGAATTTCAAATTACATTTCATTGTTTCTTACTCTCTTTTCTCTATGGTATTTTAAATAGCGCTGACAAGATCCAAACGGTGACCTATTGACTTGCCATTTAAAGTCAGCGCCGTAATACAGCTTGCGGTTATTGCCTGGCGGTTTTACCCGTCTTGTGTCCCACCGTTCATATGTCGGTCCGTCCGTCTGTCCTCGTCCGTGCGGCTGTTGCGACGTGTTGCAGGTGCTCGCCGAGCTGAAGGAGTACGCCACGGAGGTGGACGTGGACTTTGTTCGCAAGGCCGTGCGTGCCATCGGCAGGTGCGCCATCAAAGTGGAGGTGAGGACGGACCTGGCGATGGTGCCGTGGCATCAAACGGACCACCGCCGCCTCTGCATGGACTCGATGAATCGTCACGGTTGCATCGTCGCGATTAGATTAGGATTCCTCATCTGTTCGTCTAATTTGTACGGTCTCTAGTGATTTGTTCACTGTCGTTTTGTCAGTTTTATGCAGTGTGAGACTCCATGTAACGCCTTACCGTTTGTCTATAATAATGCTTTGCATAAATGGTAAATAATGACATACGCGCGCGTGTATCGATGCATGAATCCCTACCATAAATATCTATTTTAATAGATGGATAGAGAGATGCATCGTTACATGTCTTGTCATTATGGTGGTGGTAATGTTTGCCTGTTTCGGTGGTGATTAATAGTGTTTGTATTAATGGGGATGTTGATTGCGGTGATGGTTTCCACAATGGACCATCCGCTTTGTAGCGAAGCAACAGTCAATGGTGGTGGTATGTTGGTGATGATCATGGTGACGGTGGTGAATGTGCGGTGGTGATGGTGGATGACGGTGAAGGCCATGACAGCGGAGATTATGATGAATGTTTTGTTTTGGTTGTTTGCTAACCACTAGGCGATGAGCCCTGGTGATGTTGTGTATTGTTGTCGTCGCCATCGTGCAGCCGTCGGCCGAGCGCTGCGTGAGCACGTTACTCGACCTCATCCAGACCAAGGTCAACTACGTCGTGCAGGAGGCTGTGGTGGTCATCAAGGACATCTTCCGCAAGTACCCCAATAAGTGAGTGGGAGCGTTCAACTTCTGCCCATTGGTCATCCTTTGCCAAGCTCTATCCACTGCTGATTAAAGGCTTCCCCAAGGCCGTGTGACGTTCAAGTCAATTAACTTCTTGCTTGACCTCTGTAAATTGTGATATGTAATTTTACTCGGTGAAAGTCGAAGCAGTCACTCGAGCTGCATTTTATTAAAAGCCTTACATGTTTGAGTGCCATCATTCGTAGGGTCAGTCAAACAATGAAACGTCTTCATCCCAAGGCATAAAAAGGCTCGCACAATTTTAATTTAATTTAGCCATTCATCTAATTCTCTGGCCACAGTTTATATTCCAATGTATAAATCAAAATTATTCAAGCAGTTAACTTTTCGTAGAGCCAGCCGAGAGCCCATGGAGACAAAATTCCCTTTCAAATAACACGTGCGGTCTTCTCATCTCTAGTTCCCATCTGTCTTCTTGTAGAGACGATGGAGCCGAATGAGATCTCTCCACCCCCCCTCCCTGTCTCACGCCAGCTTCACCGCTTCCTTCACCTGTGTCGCCATTTTTGTTCAGTGTCATTACTTCACCGCCGTCCAGCGCAACCTCCTTGCTCTTCCTCTGTTTCGCGTTCCGTGCGCGTGAAGCGCCACGGTTGGTATTTTTTTCCGGATCCACTCTCGACACTCGTCCGAACCACCGGAGTCATCGCTCTCGGATCTTCGCTCTCGGAGTCACCTCCGGTTCCAGTCGTTCTCTTTATTTCTGGAGTACAAATGCGAAAACAGACTTTGTGCGGAACAAAAAGTAATGTGCAAATGGGGTTTTGTTCCAGCTGAGTTGACAAAACCATTAACCTATACTTGTTAATCCAGACTCTAACATACGTATCTTGATTACTTTGTGTGGATAGAGCCTTGTATGTTATTTCTTTTCCTTTGCCTTATCTTGGTCATATAACTCCTGGCCCTTGACCTTGTCTGCCACTTCTTAAAGATGCAGACGTGATTACGCCATTGTTGCGATAACCTTGAAAGTACGATAGCTTCTAACTCACTGCAGTTAAGTCATAGCCATTATCATGCGACTGCCATGTCTACCTCGGCCTGACAATTACCGTGTCACCATCTCCAAGGCTTTGCTGTCACACGAAACACCTTCAGAAAGGCACAGCCCACTAGACAGCTTGATGCTGTTTTATTATACTCTCGAAACAACATCTTTTCCAGCAATGTGGAATTAGAAATACGTTACTAATATGAAAATGCTCCTCTCTAGTACCCGATCAGCATGGATAAGGTGCTTTCAGTGTTAGATAAATATTGTTTCGATTTACAAGGCCTCATGTATGAAATCAAGTCGTGGATTGTGCCACCCTGTTGCATGACCTTGTTAAAAGTTGGGGTGAGGGGGCTCATACAAAAATAGAGGTTTGCACAAAAACCAACGACTTGACCGTAACAATTTAGAAGGGGGAGGTGGGTTGAGCGTTCAACAGTGGGAAGCCCCCCTTTCAGCCCCACCTACCCACCCCCAACATTCCGGGGGTTGGGCTACACTTTCTCAACGGCTGCTTTAAATCCTTACTCCAAAGTTTGACCGTCTAACAAACCTATGGTCGCGATCGTCACCCCGACGGTAAACGCCACGGTTGGTGACCTGACACTGTTTGGGCGCCCGTCGCAGGTACGAGAGCATCATCGCCACGCTGTGCGAGAACCTGGACTCGCTGGATGAGCCGGAGGCGCGCGCCGCCATGATCTGGATCGTGGGCGAGTACGCGGAGCGCATCGACAACGCCGACGAGCTGCTGGAGTCCTTCCTCGAGGGTTTCCACGACGAGAGCACGCAGGCACGCACGCCGCCACCACCGCCACCGTGGAATTTTTTATTGTCGATAATGATGTTTAGGGTTTGAGGTTACGGGGCACCGCGGTTGGCAAGTTGTTAACTCCCTCGCCCTGGTATGCATGAGGTTGTGGGTTCGATCTTTATCCTGACGCCTGTTTGTGTGTCTTGCTCTTCCTGTGGTCATGTGGATTTTCTCCGGGTCCTCCGGTTTTTCCATCCAATTAGAATCGACATGCGTTGAGAGTATTTGGTTGCTATTAATTTCATTGTGATAAGACACTTCGTTGAGCTATCGTTTGTGGTCGCAGCGTTTTGGAAAAAGATCTGTATAGTTCACTGGGCCTTACCTGGTTAAACAAAAATTGTTTAGTTTTTGTGGTTTTAGTTTTTTACATTGTAATTGACGCCACTGTGTTCAGCAGTGCTGTTTCTTGGATTTTTGCGTCAGCCCACTCATTGAGGTGGCAGTGGCGGCTCGGAGTTGAGGGGTTTTGCTGCCACCACGGAGAGCTTGGATTGGGATACAGGTTTGAGCCGCCTGTGATTAAACTGGGTTCTCAAGTGGAGAGGTTTGATTGTCCTTGCATTGTGACCGATGGCTTAAATAGAGCCACAGACTCGCATATAGATGTAGACTGACAGAAAGCCATAGACTTGCATAGATTGAGTTGGGATTAAATTAGGTTCTGAAGTGTAGCAAGTTGATTGTCTCAGCCTCGGTCACCAATAACTGCGCGAAAAAAAATCTTCCATTTAGAAAGGTACAAATGGTGGTGTTGTCATCGATTGTAGCAGGGTGTGCAACTGCACCAGGCCCCATCAGCCCGAATGGCCCAGGCACCTGGGACCCATGCCATCCACACTGCACCACTGATAACAAGTGTAGGCACATGCGCGTACAAGATGGTAATAAGTGCAGATAACGGCGGACTGATCCATTGCTTTGTGCAAATCAACAGGTGCAGTTGTCGTTGCTGACGGCCATTGTGAAGCTGTTCCTCAAGAAGCCGACGGAGACGCAGGAGCTGGTGCAGCAGGTGCTGAGCCTGGCCACTCAGGTGAGTGGCTGTGGGGCTTGGGCCACGCAGTGGTGGTTGTGTGATGCTCAGTCGCCCACTCAAGCCCCCTCTAACCCCCCTCGAACCCCCATAACCTAAAACCCAAACCTGCCTGCTACCCTCCGGCCAGGACTCGGACAACCCAGACCTGCGCGACCGAGGCTACATCTACTGGCGCCTGCTGTCCACGGATCCCGTGGCCGCCAAGGAGGTGGTGCTGGCGGAGAAGCCGCTCATCTCGGAGGAGACTGACCTGCTGGAGCCCACGCTGCTCGAGGAGCTCATTTGCCACATCTCGTCGCTCGCTTCCGTATACCACAAGCCGCCCAGCGCCTTCGTGGAGGGCAGCCGCGGCACGCAGGCCCGCCGCCTGCTGCCCGCGCGCTCCGCATCGTGAGTGCCAGGGGTTTCTTGATGCGTTAAAGGTTCTTAGGTTTTTTCGATTGTGTTGCCGATGTGCGGGCGTGCGGGCACGACGGTGTGAAGAGGTGCATTGATTCCGTTGAAGTGATTTGGCCGCAGCTTCCTGTCGGCTAGCCTTCGATACTTTACTTGGCCTCAGTGCACCTCGCCTGGCATAACAAGTGCTGTGGGGACGTCACTACGACTTATTAGCGAATTATGTCTTTTGTTGCCATTGTTGCATGTGTGTGTGCGTGCGTTTTTTGGCAGTGTACGTATGTGCACCATCAGTATAGGCACCGCCAGTATAGGCACTGCCAGTATATGCACCGCCATTATGTGCGCGCGTATGTCTTTGTGGTGGTGGCGAAGGGGCCGAAGTGCAGTGATTAGCGGGCTGCACTACGAACCCAGTGAGCCGAGTTTGATTTCCGCTCACAGCCAACACAGGTGAAGATTATCTGAACTGGCCCTTGGCCTCCCCTAGGTTTACTCAACCTCAAAATGAGTACCTTGTGCGGTGTGTAAACATCGCCACAAGGGAGACAAAGGCGGGCGGGCGTGGTGCTTGCCACTTACCCCGTCGTGTGCCGTACACGCCTTCACGGGTGCTACTCGCTAATAACACTCGCCCAAAAAGTGTGAGCTTTTACTTGAAGCTTTGTGTTTTGTGGTGAAGGAGCGAGAGCGTGGAGAGCCCCGAGCTGTCGGCGCAGGCGGCGCACGGCCTGGCGCAGGCGTCGCAGCAGCCCCAGCAGCAGCAGGTGATCCCGTCCCAGAGCGACCTCCTGGGCGACCTCCTCAACCTCGACCTGGGCCCTCCGGTCACCGTGCCGTCCGGCCCGCCTGCCATGCAGATGGGCGCCTACGACCTGCTCGGGGGAGGGCTCGACAGCCTGGTGAGGAGGGTGGTCAGGGGGGACTGCTGTAGAACAACAAGATAGTCACAGTAACTTAACGAGTTATCAAACTCGTGCTTATGAGTGGATTATATAATGCATTCCAACAGTGCGGTGTCCTCGGAAGTGTTTAACTTGCCGTTCTTGAGCCAATGGAGGATCTGTCAGGGTAAAATACTTTGCATATTTGTAAATAGTCCTTTTAGCTCTGGTTTGTTTACTGCAAGTTTTGGGAAGCCCTCTGATCGATTTAACCGGCTTTTCAAGCGGGAAATTGCTTAATAGCAACACCATGTTCACCCTTAGTTGGAAAGCCTGAAAATAGCATGCGTTATAGCATTGTTTTGCAAGGTGACCGGGAGAGGGCAATAGAATAATGAATTATTGAATATATTGCACAGTTTTGCGCTATACCTTTATATACTTGGGATTTCTCCAGATGCTTCACTTTCTTCCCACATGTCAGACGCACTTGAATGGAATACGACAAACATCTCTGTGTAGCAAGACCCTCCTGCAAAACAGACCTAAGACTCCGTGAGGCTTTCCTGGCTGAATTAAAGGAATATTAATACAATTGAGTGTCTAGTTGTCCCGGCCTGCAATGTCTTTTTTTTTCGCATGGTGATGCGTCAAGTTTCCAATTTTATTTATTTAACCAAGTGAGAATACAAGGGACCAGGATGAGTCTCATTTGACCTGGATCACCTAATTGACAATTGCTAACAAGCAAAATTAATTACAGAAATGGCCCAACTATAGAAATAAGATCAAAAACAACATTCGCATCAGAAATCGAAAATATTGAGCAAACATAAATTGATTTTGAGTGATAAATTCCCTGTCGCTTGAGTTGGCTCGGGCAACAATGTTTTATACCATATCATAGTTTAATCACAAATTGGGACAAAGCAATATTTATCAGATGTATGGTGACGATTGTACTAAAATATAAACGGGCAAGGATGTAACATGCAATCGCAAGTGAAGTTATAAAGAAAAGACAGTTCAGCATCAAATACATGGAGCAGTGTTGGTGAGAAGGCAGTTTCCATTGGATTTTTATTTCATTAGATGAACGGCCGACAACGTTAAATGCAGTAGCGGTTTTTGTGCTTTTTCCTGCCAGTTATTGACAGAGACTCGCTTTCACGCCAACATGAATTTCCAAGCAACTGTAAAGAACAAGTTGTCGATAAGAAGTCAGCGCGATGAAATAAGCTATTAGAACAAAAAATATCTATGCGTTTTAATGAAGTTTCAAGAACTCTTGGAAAAGATCATTTACAAGCTCATTGAGAGTACAAAAGGGAGTCTGGTATTGAATGGGGAAAGTGGAAGGGAGGTGATGCAAAGTGCGTGGTGTACTCAATCCTTTGTGACATGTGGTCACTAATACTGTATTAGGATGAAACGGATATAATCGGCTATGTTTTGGGTAATGACCCTAATTCATGGCATTTAAAATGCCCATTCATTTATGTGTTATGAAGAAGGGCCATTGCTTGACTCATCCCCTATTTTACCTACGATGTCATCGTCCCTTTAGCCAAGGCTATGGCTTGACTCGGTGGCCCTATCGGGTTGAAGGATGACGTGATGACGTCATTGCAATTTAACGCCGACTCCTCAAGCAACCTGGGCAAGCATGCGCGCATGTTTGGCTAACACCAGTGACATATTGTTTATGTGTTTAGTTATCGGAGGAAACTTGAAAACCAGGAGGAAACCCATGCAGAAACAGGGGGAGAACATAAAACTCCATACAAAAAATGGGCCCGAGTCAGGAATCGAACCCAGGCCCATCTTGCTGATGAAGACCGAGATAAAATCTGTAGCATTTTTGCAATGTGTTGCAGGTTTATTTTTGTATTCATCTTTGTATTCGTTGTCGAGAGTTTAACTTAATGACAATTTTCCGCGGCGTGAGCGCGTGTGTGTGTTTGTTAGGGCGAGCATATAGTCCTGGCGGTCAGTTTTTGTGTCAAACAGTGCGGAAGTCGGGTGCCATGCCTTTGAGAATTTCACTTTTATTCATGAAAGAAATAAAATCCACATGAAAGGTCGCATTATTCTGGGAAAGACGCAGAAAAAGGTGGAGGCATGAATTATTTTGACGGACATGAAAAGCAGCTCGGCCTGTCGTTTGTAGTCGAGCTTCTATCTATAAGGTCTCGGGGTCACATGACTACGTTTGCCTTTACTTTGTTTTTTGTTCTTGTCTGTTTGAAAACATTATTTCTTTGAATTCTGGACTCTGTCTTTCTCCCCTTTTTCTCTGTGTGGTCTTTGCTCTCTCCCTCTGGTGCGTGCGTGGCTGCCCTCTCTGTTTGTGTGCACGCCTGTGCCTGCCTGCGTGCGAGCGTGCATATGTGTGTGATCACGTGTGTGTGTTTGTGTACGTAAATGCACTTGTGTTCATTCGTGTGTTTGCATACGTGTGTGTACGGAAACTTGTGTGCGTATGTACATATGTGTGTGTATGCGCGTGTATTCGTCTGTGCGTACTTTCGTGTGTGTGATCATGCGTGTGCGTGCGTGTGTGCGCGTGCGTGTGTGCGCGTGCCTGCTTGCGTGTGTGTGCGCCTGCGTGACGTGTACATATGGCTCTGTGTACGTCCATGCGTGTGTGTTCATGTGCGTGCGCATTTGCGCCTTCCTGCTCTGGAGATGGGCGAGGAGAGCGAAGGGGTAGGCTATCTCTGTCCTTGCGCTTCCACCCCACACTGCCCTTGACCATTGCCGCGTTTGATATGGCTGGCTCTGGTTGGCTCCGTGTGTTCCCATCCGGCCTGCTTGAGTTCCACTCGCCGCCACAGCAGGTCACAAGGGACCCCTCCTCATTCACGGCAAATGACAAAAAACACATGGCGTGCCCGTGCTAGGAACTGTGAGATAAGAGTTGATGCCGCAACGCAATGAAACGGCGTGCCAAGACGTCTGACTTGGCATGACCGTTGTCCATTGCCCTGCATCAAATACCTGCTGTCGTTACCATCATTATGGTTATCATCATGAGGCTACGTAAACAATGCGGGTGTTAATGCACGAACCTCAACATGCCTTGTCTCAAGACGTTGGCGTGTGCCTATGTGTTTTGAACCGGTGTACATTTGCATAGAGAGCCTGTTTTGTAATCCACTGCTGGAGCAGGTCCTCCCCACACTGTTGTGCATGTGGGTTATTTGACCATACTTCGTCACCTTGGTCATTGCCGGTTGGTGAAGGGCTGAGACCTTAGAAGTGGGAGCATCGAAAGTACAGTACAATAACGGATTTTGCTGCATTGCCCTCTGCTACCCACAATGTAGTTCTGCATAACCATTAATAAGTGGGAAATATAAGCTTTACAAAACATTACATGGTCTTTAATGATCTAATTGTGTTAACGAAAATTGGTGAATTCTCATTAAGTGAAGCGTCCCAATTACTAGAGACACCTGTAGCGCATAAACAGCAGATGACAAAGGTGAAGATGCAAGGCGGATGTCGTCATTCCAATATTGTACTTTTAATCCTGCTTGTAGCCCTAATTCTCACCCCCTAATGCATCATCGCTCCTAACCATCACCGCAAGCGCTTGCCAAGATCCTTCGAAACGCGTGCGCGGAACTGTGCCAAACCTGCTCCATTATTCATCGCTGCCGCGCCGATTTGTTTTGCTGTCGATGCCAAGAGATGGCAAAAATGAATGGGCCGGGCAGCGGTGTCGGCTGGCACGCCCGCGGCTCTTTCGTGGCGACGCAGCCGAAACCGTTGCCCGCCTCGTGCCTCGCCATCTCTTGCGTCGTCCCACGCGTGGCCGCACCTGCCGATCGCGACCCGATGGTTTGGACGTTACAGTGACCTCTTGTCTCTGTTTCTTGCTGTTGCAGCTTGGCGGGGACATGGGAGGCACTCCTGCCGTAAGTATTGCTTCCTGTGCGTGACGGATGTCGCATTGAGGGATGGGAACAATTTACAGGGATGGCATTAACAATTTGATATCCAGTCGACCAGTTTCAGGAGGATGCAGGAGCGATTTTCGGAGATGTATGTACGTCAAACTTCCTTTGCACAGTGCGTAGTAAACTGTGCTAATCGGGGGTGGGGGAAGGACAACAAACCACTAAAAGCAGTTGTAAAGAAATGAGTTTTCTATCTGGATTTAAAAGTGCATAGCTCCAGTGGCTTCCGAATATCGGAAGGAAGAGATGTTTGCGGAGAATGAGAAATGGTGGGATAGGCGCTCGCCATGAGATGTTTCATTGCTTGAAGAGGATCACCACATTCACACAGTGAAGTGTCCTTGAGCCCCCTGTTATGCCTAAGCTGCAGGTTGCTGCGTCTTCCCTCACGCTACTCCACCTCTCAATTCCCGCACGTTTTCTATTCTAAGTTATTATAACCTTTCGCAGTTCTATGGTGCCATTTATTGCTGGCCTCTATGTTTTGGAGGTTTGGTATTGTGTTCAGCAAGTGTGTTTAAAAAAAAAACATCTGCAGCATCTCATTGCTAATGAATCACCTGCAGATTACTCAATTGGGATTATGTAGAGCAGCATTGTCCCTTAGAGCAAAAGCTTTGGAACCTTGAGAGGCTTTCCTGGCTAAACAAGCACGATAAAAGCAACAGTGATCCATGAGTGAATTTCATAGATGTTCCATGCAGGAATGAGCAACAGTGAACAGTTGTGCTCATCTCTAGAAGTTGCTTTTGAAACCAAAAAAATATCATTTACCAGGTAAAGCTCACGAAGTATATTAACTCTTTATCAGAAATGACCTGGCCACAAATAATAGCTCGATGAAGTGGTTTATCAAGTAGAAATTTATAGCAGCCAAATACTCTGAATGCAGATTTATTCTAAATGTGAAGGAAAAAACCGAGGGACCTGAAGAAAAATCTATGAGATCACAGGGAGAGAGACATGCAAACTCCAAATATACAGGCGTCAGTGTCGGGATCGAACCTACGACCTCTTGTATACCAGGCGAGGCAGTTAAAACATCTCGCCGCCATGGCGCCCCATTGCGTCAAGTTGTTTACCACCATCGCACTGCGGCGTGCCCTCGTCTCCGTTGGTGCAGAGGCTATCCACATCTTCCCTGTGGGGCGCCGGTGCGGTTCATGACCGTAATCCTCTGTCGCCGAGTGAGTGTGGAATAGCCAGGAGGTTTTGCCTTCGGACCAGCTTCGAGGCTCTTATTTCCCACCGTTCATTTGCTTCTGTACCCTCGCCTTCGCGCCTAATTACATTTTCGAGCCCCCACCAATCCAGGCAGCTGCGCCTTCAGCATTCGCGGCCACGAACTGCGGGAAGGGTTGGTGTGTGATTGACGGCTTTTAAAGCCTCTAACGGAACATTAATCTGTCGTGGCGTTTGAGTAATGCGGCATCAATACGGAGTACACGTTTCCAGTCCCGGCTTGCTCATGAGTTATGAACGGGTTTTGTTATGCTTCAGTGTATATTGTTTGTGTGTATGCATGTGTATGCATGCATATGTGTGTGTCTGTGCGTGTCTGCGTGTGTGTGTGGTGGGGAGTGGCAGTGTAGCGGTTAGCGCGCTGCGCTATGAACCTGGCGACCCGGGTTCGATTCCCGCTCACGGCCAACACCGGTCATGATTATCTGAACCGGTCCTGGGCCTCCCCTAGGTCGATTCAGCCTGAAATGAGTACCTGGTGCAGTGTGTAAACATTGTCACTGGGGAGACAAAGGCGGTCGAGCGTGGTACTGGCCACCCACCCCCTCGTGTACCGTTCCGGCCTTCAGAGGTGCTCACTAACAGCACTTGCCCCTACAGTCTGTTAAGGCTATACGGGGGATCTTTGTGTGTGTGTGTGGGGAGCGGTGGCGCAGCGATTGGCGGGCTGCGCTACGAATTCCCGCTCACGGCTACCAACACCAGTGACGATTATTTGAACTCGTCTTGGCCCTCCCCTTGGCCGACTCGACCTCAAATGAGTACCTGGTGGAGTGTGTATAAACTTTGCCACTAGGGAGACAAAGGCAGCCGGGAATGGTGCTGGCCACCCACACCCCCTTGTGCAGTGTCGGCCTTTACAGGTGCTCGTTAATAGCACTTATGTGTAGTGATGCTGTGATTCACTCATTGTGCTACATGCCATGACCTTTTGACCATGGCTCACATCACTGGCAAGGAATTATATGCACCTGACCTGGGCTCCCTAGGTCGACTGCTATGAGTATCAAGTGCAGTGCATATGTATCAGCATGAAGTAGGGAGGGGAGAGTGGGGAAGTTGGTGGTGCCGGTCACACCCCTTCGTGTATTGTGTTTGTAGTTGCTCGCTAACAGCACTTGCCCCAGCAGAATATATGGCTGAATGGAGGATCTGTATCTTTTGTGTGCATCTGTGCGCTTTAGATGAGCGGAGGGATGGGGGGTCCTGCTGTGATGCCTGCATCTCTGGCCGCCCCCGTTGGAGGAGGGCTTGGAGACCTGTTTGATCTCGCGGGCGGAATCGGCATGCCGACCGGCACATACGTGCCCCCTAAAACCGTGAGTTTCTTTGTTGTGTTGGGAAGTAAAATTGAATCTGTGGGGGGAGGTACAATCGGTGTCATTATCATCCTCATCATCAACAGTGGCGAAGCGTGGTTTGTGGGGGCCCTCGTGCGATTCATTTAGATGGGGCTCAACTGTCCCATTTCCACCCCTTGTTGTAGCCTGACACATGGGCTGCTCTGGCCTGTGGGTCTCGGTGCAGTTACACTGCCTGTACACTCAATAACTATGCCGCTGATCATCAACAAAATATACTGGATCATCCGTATCGTCACCATTATTAATACTCGTTAGCAATATACAATGTAACGGTAATCATACATTATGATGGTCATAAATGCAAATCCATCTTAAATATATAAAATGTAACGGTAATCATACATTATGATGGTCATAAATGCAAATCCATCTTAAATATAAATTGCCCATAACAATCATCTTAAATTTAAACGTTATAATAAGTGTTACCATCTCTATAAAGTATCAATGTTTGTTATTATAATTAATGTCAAATATCATCATTGTTCTGTCTCTTATGAGTTTCATCATAAATATGAATCCTCAGTATATAGTGTAAATTACTTTCATTGTAACCTTCAATATAAAATATTCAATCGGTATTATCCTAAACTTTATAAATCTGTTTCACGATCATCATCGATACTATCAGCTGTGAAACAAGTAAAGTACCACTGGAATTTTGCTGCCTGTAATATCTTTTGCTAGGTCACTCTCAGAGGCCTTGTATACCTGTGCATTGATGTACAGGAACTGGATCTGTAGTAATTTAGCCAGTGGAAGAGACTGCTTCGATTTGGGTCAAGACGCCGCTGCGGATGGAGTTAGAGGATTAACAAAAAATCCCTGCAGATCTCCATCTCGCCCATGAGGTTCATTAAAGCCAACCGTTACAAAGCGAATTTTAACAGGACCAAAGTTTTGATTCGTACACATGCGACCCCTCCTTTACTTTGAAAGACAAGTTGGCTGATATCGCCGCGGAACCACAGCTGCGCAGGGTTTTTAGGCAATACAGTCAACTCTCGATTATCCAGAGCAATTGGAGTGAAGGATGACCTGTATGTGCCAAACACGGATTGTGAAAAACGCATGTAAATTAGGCTATTTAAAAAATAAACACAGTTGTGTTCACTCGCGTGAAATGGGAGTGACCATGTAGAATGTGTATTGCGTCTTGCGGTTACTTGGACTTTGAGTCCACTGGCCCTCGTCATTACCATCACTATTATCTTAAAAAGTATCAGTATTTGCATTGTCGTTAAGTTAGGAGCTGCTAATAATTAAACTAGCAAGCACTGTTAATACGCAATCCGGATAAACCACGACATGGATAATCGAGAGTTAACTATTTCATGTTATTATTACCACTACTTCTTGACTCCTTGGTGTATTTTTACACTGCATTTCTGCAGGACCGTTATGGATCCTTCGAGAAAAGTCTCGTGAATGTAAGACCATGGGAAAACGGCGCTGCGATTTTTGGCACATGGTTCTCGGCTTGGAAAAAATGATTCTTGATATATTTTGGGGGCGGCTAAACTGCTGTTTGGGGGTGTCCACACCCTCTTGATTATGTAAATGTAAAGCAAGTGCAAAAGTTAAGAGACAAGGTGAGCTTTTGACATAAAAGGTGAAGTGCGATTCAAAGTGTCTTCCTGTTCAAACGAGCATTGGGGACAGCGCTCATTTCCTTTTGCGGGTTCTACTTTATTCCGGGGGTTGTTATTTTTAAGCGAATCCAACACAACCGCGATTAATTTTTTTGCAACGCTACTAATAGCAAAAACAAGCCGGCCCTGCTTTTTCCAGTCTTTAAGTGAAGGGGCCTCTGTCCCCCATTTGACAGTTTGTCCTGCAATATATAAACGATAGTTAATTGATTAGATTTACATTAAAACGTGCCCAACCACTGTGTAGCATTGGTGGTAGGATGTGGAACTCTTGGTAAAGACAGGGCTGGCTTATCTCGCTGCTCCCACTCTCACTGTTCATGGTCGAAGTTTTACCCTGTTGATAAAGTAGTATAAATTGATACTAAAATACATTTATGTTGTGTGCTATATTTTTAAAAAAGTAATCCTTTTGTTTATCGCTGTCGTCACTACTGGCCTTGACATCATGTGTAAGAAAACACGATATTACATTTGTGGTGACTCATATTTTTCTGCGTGTGTGCGCGCGCGCGTTTGTTTTGTTTTTGGCGTGGTTGGTTTTCTTGTTCCCGTCGTCGGACCTTTGCAGATGTGGCTGCCAGCCGTGAAGGCCAAGGGCCTGGAGATCCAGGGCACCTTCTCACGCCGCCAAAGCCAGATCTACATGGAGCTGTCTTTCACCAACAAGGCCCTGCAGGCCATGACCGACTTTGCCATCCAGCTCAACAAGAACAGGTGCGTGGCACTGCGGCGTCGGCACTTGCTGAACAAGGAAGAAAAATCGCACGCAAACTTGACGCGTTCCTCGCGTGCGACTGCCCTCGGAAGTGTTTGGTTAACTATGAGATGTGTGCGCGTGTGGTTGATGGTTTGTGTGGTTCATGCAGACTTAATGCCTTGTTATAGGTGTATTTGGTGTTTTAACATCTTGACACTTGTATTTATTGCCAGAAAGGGTGAAAGCCTTTTTTATCATCTTGATACTGGCAAAAAGTGTCCCATGAACGAGATGACAGTCGTGTGGTGTTACGTGTGGACTGGGCTAGGTGCCGGCGCACGCAGTGTTTCTATTTACCAAACTTTGGTTAACGTTTTGATTTTAGCGAGCACATTTATGCTTTCAATCTGAGTTGGAAAGCGTTAAGAATGTAACCGTCAGTTTCTTGAGATGCGTATGTCTTATTCAGGGCTATCCCTAATGATGAAGCAAGTTCCAATGAGCTCTATTCAAAGTAGACGTGATATAATAACGCTACCTCTAAGAAGCTATCTGAAGGGACAAGCGTTGATCACAAACATGCGCTTTAATGTCACAACTTTGTTAGCCCTGCGTGTATATTGCAGTGACTTTTTTGACGGTGCTTGTTCTCCACCCCCTTTCCCTGCATCAACTCCCGCTCCGTCCCCTCTGGTCCATCTGCGCTTCCATCCGCTCACTTCTCACCCTTGCCCGCCACCCCATCGCTCGTCTTCGCCACGCCTGCTCGCCACCGTTTCTCCCCGACCGACCTCCCCGCCGCTCCACCCCTCCTGCGCTGTGCCCAGCTTTGGCGTGGTGCCAGCCTCTCCCCTTCAGGTCCACGCGCCCCTCATGCCCAACCAATCCATCGACGTGTCGCTCCCCCTCAACACGCTGGGCCCCGTCATGAAGATGGATCCCCTGAACAACCTGCAGGTAACGCCGTGCTGGAACGGGTGCTCTGTCACCGGGGTCTGCTGCCCCGCAGTCTGCTGCCGCCCACCTGTGTGGACGTGTTCCAAAACTAGACGCGGAACGATTAGGTGGCTGATGTGTCGACTTGCCGTTTAACGATTGGGATATTAACGTCTCAAAACTTGGCATGAAAAGATTGGGCGCTTGGTGACTCAAAACTAGGCCTATAATGATTAAAAATTTAATGTCTCAATAATATCTTTGGAGTGATTAGGAATTTAATGTTCCAACACGAGGTATGTAATGATGAGAAATGTAATCTCTCAAAACTGGGCATGTCATATCTTAATTGAACTTATAACGGTCAGGTATATAATATCCCAATCAAACGTGTAATAATTAATTAGGTGTGCGCGTTACGCCAATTTTGTCAACTCCGATAAAATATTGCCATGGTATTTCCTGAATTGCTTAAGAATCGAGTATTTACGATGAATGCAAATTGTTTGCAAATTGTATGGCAATGTTTCATATCGGCTAATGGGAGTGTTCAAAACTGTTCGAACGACATAGAACAAAAAATAAATACAACAAAATCACAAGACAGTAAAAAATATGCATAAAAGAAAGTTCGATTATTCAATTGAATTGAGAGGCACCTAAACAAACAAATCCAGATCATGCCATCGCCATGTGTCCTCATTTGCGATGGCTGACACCGAATCGTGGGAGGAAGGGAGCAATGCTTAGTCAGGAAAATTAGGGTACAGTGATTTACATCGGTTTGTTTCTCGACAGCCTGTCATGCATCTCAGCTTGGAGGGCACCGAGAAGCAAGCAGGCTGTGTTCCATTGGATAAAATTTCATAATTGTCTTCCTGTCACGTTTATTTCTTCGCTTTCCTCTTGTGACTGTTCCGTTGATGGACAGAGTAATGACAGAAAAGTGAGCTGGACAGACCGACACAACATCTTCCTTCATTATTTTTAAGCGTCCTTTTATATATATGTGTGTGTGTGTGTGTGCCACTGGGGAACGGTTAATTGCGGTACGGTGGCAGCTCATCCGTTGAATTAGAGATTTAAATGTCATCGCCGCCGACAAACGTTGACCTTGGTGACCCCGGCACGTGAACCCCCGTCTTCTGCTCCTGACGATAACGTTGCGAATCGGTACGGGAAGGGATACGATGCGCTCGCTCAGGGGCACGGCACTGCTGAGCGCGTACTCGTTGGTTATACGGGCAAAAAAAAAACATTATTCGCTGTATCAAAGGAGTAAATACATTTGTGCTGTTTCATCACCGGTGCACTCAGCCTTTCGTAGCCTATTTGCTCACTAAATGTATTCCGACGTGCTCTGGGCATCATGTCTTGAGATGAAGAATCCGTTGAGAAATTGGCGTGACCCGCCGCCACGTTAGAGAATGGAGCACGGAGGTGCGGATCACAGAAATGCTCCTGAGATTCCTTCCAAGTGACCTCACCCTCTCGCCCTGTTGCAGACTCACTTTCTGTCTCGTGCCAGTGGCCTTGTTTGCATGTTCCCTAGCACCCGCTGTCTGCGAGCATGTGTGAGCGTGCGGTTGCCATCTGTGGCCGCCGTGCCGCCGCAAGCCTAATGCGGCACGCGGTCGCAAATCCTGAGCGGTGTCTCTAAATCGGACGGACGTTTGAAGCTGCATTATTAGGGTGTCTGTAGACCCGAGCGGAGGGTGGAGGGAGAGACAGGTGTCACGACCTCATCGCTGCTTCGTGCTTCTTCAAGGAATCATTCCCAATAGAGCGCTTTATTTCTGTCTGTTCGCGCATGCGTAAAGGCAGCGCGATGCATGAATACTAGTCTAGGGATAAATCGCCGCCTGTAGTGATTCGGGGGGGTGGGGGTTGCGATTTTGTTTGCGAGTGTGTTCTATTTTATTTTTACCATTCCATTTGTAGTGCTCTTGTAGCACCTGCAGTGGCTTCCGGAGGTGATGTTTATTAATTACATTCAACACGAATCGGATATAATTTCTCTACCTGTGCAGTATTCAACGTGTAAGAGACAAATCGATGATACATCGTGCGGCTAAGAGTCTGATATCTTACATTTGTTTTAAACAAGTTGGCACGTTGTTGCGTGTTCACCCTTTAATTATATGTATTTGTAGGCAGCCGTAACACTGTGCTGGAGTGCATTTTGCAGTAGAATAATGTCGTAGGTGGTGACGAAACTGGACTGGCACCAAACCCGATGGTTGCCAGGAAATTCAGCTGAGCTGCGAGGTGGTGATATTAACAGATTGGGGTGCAGCTGTGCTGTCTGGAAAGACTGTGTTAGTAAACTTGTACTAAAATACACATCAGCCTCGCGCGCAACTCCTTTCAGCGATTGTGCGGTTGGTATAGCGCTCCGGTTTGAATACTGTAATTGGGTTGAATTGTCTCCATGCCTTTTGTTGCATGGCTTTCCTCATTTTTTAAGTCGTTAGGGAGAGTTTGAGGTTGCACTCCAAAACGATTAATAAATATAAGAATGTCTTGTATATTTAACTAAAACTAAACTAAACTTTTTATTTTCATGTTACCAGTTAAGGTCCATTGAGCAAAACAATTTTTTTTCAGAAGCCACCTGGCCATAAATGATATCTCAACGAAGTGGTTTATCATCTGAAAATTTATAGCAGCCAAATACTCTGAAATGCATGTTTCTAAATGTGGAGGGAAAAACCGGAGGACCTGGCGAAAAATCTACGCGACCATGGGGGGAACATGCAAACTCCAAATGTATAGGCGTCAGGGTCGGCATCTCACCCACGACCTGCATACCAGGAGAGGTAGTTAACATCTTGCTACCGAGATGTTAGCAGAGGGTCAGCTCACCGCGTCCCAAGACACCTTTGGTAATTAGGGTCTTGCATTGGGGTCGGGGGTGGAGGGAGTGGTTTTAAATCTTTCATCCTGGGGAGGTAACTGGAATATGCCAGAGAAAAAACATTTTACTCGGAGCAGAGAATAACACTCCAAAATCTGCAGTAGCTAGGTTTCGCATCCTACTTGCTGCACAGTTGTGCAGCAAGCAGCAGGGCACGGGGCTCCCGCTGCTTTTAACGGATGGTGTGCGCCACCGGCACAAATATTCACGACTTTCTGCTGCTCGTTCCGGACCTCTCGCGGTCTCCCGCATCCTTTTTGCCTCTGTCCCGCTTGCCGTCTTTCTCTCGCTCACTCTCTTCCTGCGTTCTCTGTTTTACAGTCTCGTTTTCTCATACTTATTTTCTCGCTCTTGCTGGCTCACTAATTCTTACTCTGGCTCTCGCTCTGCCTCTTTTTCTGGCTGTCTTTCACTTCTCTGTTTCCTGCTGGCTGTCCTGACTGTCCTATGCATGCTCTTGCCGTGTAGCTCGCCCTTGCCAGCCCAAGCTCTATTCATCCATCTCTTCTTCATTGGTTCTGGCTCTTCTGCTGTTACAGGCATATTCTTCTGCTTGCTTTCTCTCACCCTTTCATTCTCTTTTTGACGCTCCTGCGCATTGTTTTCGCTCTTTGCACTCTCTCTCGCTGGCTTGCTCCAACTCGCTCTACGTTAC
This sequence comes from Entosphenus tridentatus, assembly GCA_014621495.2. Lineage (NCBI taxonomy): Eukaryota > Metazoa > Chordata > Hyperoartia > Petromyzontiformes > Petromyzontidae > Entosphenus > Entosphenus tridentatus. Next base: position 5,626,554 of record CM025624.2, on the reverse strand, counting down.
TCCATTTCTCTCTCTCTTGCTCTCTCTCTCTCCATTGCTCTCTCTCTCTCGCTCTGCCCGTGCTTGCTCTGCATGCATTTCTTTCTTGCTCCATGTGCATCTCTCTCACACACCCCCTCGCTCGCTCACGCCTCCTCACTCACTCCCATGCCGTCTCTCTGCATCTCACTCCGCTCGCTCCTCACTCGCTATCATGCTCGTGGTTCACCAGCTCCCCTGCCTGTCAAGTGAGAGTGGAGTCCCCATTGTACGCGAAACGAGACATGACGCCCTTCGAGTCGTCGCCGCCCACGGGATGAGAAAGCTCAAAGGCAGACCTTTCTGAGTTACCTTCGCCCGTCGTTGAATGACCAGGGAGAAATTGGGCGAGGATTGGCTTCATTATCATCTACTCTTCAATTGTTCTTGTGATGGATCCCTTTTATTTTTTCAGATTTCTTTTTTACAGATATTATTCTTGGTGGGTTGGCGCGTGCCGCCATGAGAGAGATGTTTAACAAGCGCCTGGCTCATTTCGGTGCATTTGCCCGGGATTCGGAGAAGCCACAACCAATGCGCTAAATATTAATGTAATGTCAACTACTAAAATTTATATTTCATTCTTGCAATTCACATTTTATACAATTTTCAATTTTTTTCTTTCTGAAATGGCTTTTTCAGCATTGCTTTACATGTCAGAATGTCTCTGTTTTGCTGTACTGTTACTTATTCAAACCTCGCTCTCCCTTGAAAGTGATCTCTCTGGGCTGTGAAAATATACAGCCCTTAGTCAATTCACTGCTGGATGAAGTGCTCCCCATCCATGCCATGTCGCGCGTCATGGGGATTGTTCGCCATGCTGATCGGTGTGGCTCGGTGAAGGGGTGGGTCCAGGACTCCCTTCAGATTATCACTTGCCACTAATGTTTGCCAGGGGCAGGAATCGATCAGTCTTATTATTTCAGGGGTAAGACCCGTTTTGAGCAAAGAAGCAATTTTTTCCATGGTGAAACGGCCAAAACGGTTGAGCATGTGTAACATGAGAAGGGAGGGTTTTACACGTGTTGCAGGGACATTTTTTATGAACAATAAAAATAATCAACCGGAACTTTGTACAATGAATCCAGCTCGGGACACGGGGTTAGTAGTGCAGGGAATTCAGTGGAGTGCTACATTTTCACTCCGCAATGGTCTCTTACGGAATCATAACGTCAAATGTCATCCTTCCCTATGTCTTAACATAATGTGAGAAACAAACACATTCCAGTGAAACAGGAAACGCGCGCGTGTGCACACACACTGCTAATGGAAAGGTGAAACACAAGCACCGGCTTGTGGTATTAATTGAAGGTGAGTTTCCAAGTTGTCTGGTGGCAAGACTCCTCACGGCATTTCTTCTAAGATTAGCGCCGAAGATGAGCGTCGCTTCCTGCTGGGTAGGGCGGCTCAACCTCGCACCGCCGCTATAAATAATGTGCGGTTATGGTGTTGGTTTTAAATAATTGCCCTGAGAGAGATTGTCGCCTTGCGTTGTGTTGAGTATCTCGTTTAACCTTACTTTTAATGTTAGGTAAAGGACATTTTGAAAGTTATTATCTGACTAAACTAGTAATACAGTGCAAGCTGGATATAATCACAGTTCTGATAATAGCAGCACACGCTCACATTGCACTGGTGGGCGGAGGCAATGAGCAAATTCTGCTGTATTAGCACACTTGCTTGGATTTGTATTCAGCGTCGACTGTCATAGTATTTTACTGTTGATACAGGAAAGCCTCAGTGTCTCGACTCATTTCTTAGAATTAAACAAATTATGTCGCAGATGCTGCTTTATTGACAGTGGTGCACAGACACAATTAAGGAAAACTCAACACATTTGTGAAAAACACTATTGCCTTATAATATGTCATCATTGACGTTTTGAGCAGTGACCCCTTCTTCAGAGTAGATAATGAAAGGTAAACTTTTTCATGTTGATGGATGTGAGGTTAGTGTTTTGGGAGGGTGCACCTTCCAATGTTTAGCAGTCCCATTAACGGATGTTTTCTATGTGGGAGGAATCCAGAGTGCCCAGAGAAAGCCACCATGCGTACGAGGGGATAACACTCATCACTAGATAGATTCCAAAATTAATTTGGATGTACTGCTATCTCTTTGCAACCTCGCAGCCCCAGGGTGTTTAGAAATATCGCAACGCTTTGCTACATAATTCACCAACCCTTGCCTGCTATGCGTTGGATTAACGCTGCGCTTGTCGCCATATCCGCATCGCTCTAACGATGCGCTGCACGGCCGCGGTACGAGACGCAGGAAGAGCCTGCGTCTCGTAACCCAGCCATCTGGTCGTGCCTCGTCTCGTCTGTAAAAACGCACGTCCAAGGTCACGTGACCTGGCGTGCCCGCTTTGTGCGGCGCGCTGGCTAACTCGTTGACATTTTCATTGCCGGCAATTTTATTCCCCGTTGCGCGCAATTGCGTGACGTGCGCCGTTACTTTGACGCAAGCGCGGCGGTATGCGTATGCGGGAGATTGCGCTACGAGTTGTGCGTGGGGGCAGGAGGAGGAGCAGGTCAGGGAGTCTTGCCGTGGGGCTGCGTGCGCCTGTAATTCAATGCTCCGGAGGAGGCGGTATTGATGGATCGTGCAGATTTTTATCGTGTGGCTTTCATGTCCCCCAAACCCACCCGCATGGTGCTGGGTAGCTAGGAGTATGCTTCACACTAAGTGTGTGTTGGGTGTGACCAATCTGTGCATGTGTAGTGGGTCCAATTGAGTCGCAGACATTGCTCCTTTTAGAGGCAAACACCTTTATTTGTAACACCGTAACACAAAGGGGGGTAACTGCCCCTTTACTAGACTACAGTTACTGCCACGAAGGGTCGACCCCTCACTCGAGTCTCAGACCACGTGGTTGCCTTGTAGGATGGAGAGCTTCAGCTTGAGACGTAGAGCTTCCCGCTTGTAGATGTTGAGCTTCCAGCTTGTAGACGTTGAGCTTCCCGCTTGTAGATGTTGAGCTTCCAGCTTGTAGATGTTGAGCTTCGAGCTTGTAGATGTTGAGCTTCCAGCTTGTAGATGTTGAGCTTCCAGC
>CM025624.2:5580897-5623474 GCA_014621495.2 Entosphenus tridentatus | reverse complement strand
AGATGTTGAGCTTCCAGCTTGTAGATGTTGAGCTTCCAGCTTGTAGACGTTGAGCTTCCAGCTTGTAGATGTTGAGCTTCCAGCTTGTAGATGTTGAGCTTCGAGCTTGTAAATGTTGAGCTTCCAGCTTGTAGATGTTGAGCTTCCAGCTTGTAGATGTTGAGCTTCCAGCTTGTAGGTGTTGAGCTTCCAGCTTGTAGGTGTTGAGCTTCCAGCTTGTAGACGTGGAGCTTCCAGCTTGTCGATGTTGAGCTTCCAGCTTGTAGATGTTGAGCTTCCCGCTTGTAGATGTTGAGCTTCCAGCTTGTAGATGTTGAGCTTCCAGCTTGTAGACGTTGAGCTTCCAGCTTGTAGACGTTGAGCTTCCAGCTTGTAGACGTTGAGCTTCCAGCTTGTAGACGTTGAGCTTCCAGCTTGTAGATGTTGAGCTTCCAGCTTGTAGATGTTGAGCTTCCCGCTTGTAGATGTTAAGCTTCCAGCTTGTAGAATGTAGCGACCCCGGTCCCTCTCGCCTTATATCCCTCTACGGTTGGGGCCCCTCCACCTTCGGCCCCGCCCGCCTTCTTGAACATTCTCGATCCTTCTCAAGAGCTCTCTCTGGACACGTGATCACCCACTAGTCCCCCCACTAGTCCCCCCACCTGGGGCCCCCTGTGTGGACATTTCGGATCATGTGTCTATGGGGTCAACCAGAGTGCCACGGCTCAGGGCAACCCTGCCCCTGGGCTCACACTCACCCCCTCGGGGGAGCCCCCACCACACGCTGTGTGTGGTGCCCGCACTATCCCAGTGCTCGCCAAGCCCCGCTAGGTCTGGTGTTACACACAGCCACCCACACGGTGCTGTCCACGATGTCGGAACATCGAACGGCAAGACCCTTCCGAGCCGGCACCATACAGCGACATCCCCGATGTCACTACAACATGCATTGGAGACGTTATTTTCCTTATTTGAGAGAGCTCTCTGCAGGTACTCTCGTTAAAACATAGAATCAGGCAAACATCCCAATGCAGGACCCCCCCCTTATAAACAAGACTCTTGAGAGACTATGCAAGGCTTGCTTGGATAACGAAGGATGTTATATATTATGTATGGAGGCAGGACCGTGGTAATTGAATGACAAACGTGGGGGTTATTTGACCATGCTGCAACCACGCTGGTCAGTGCAGGTTGAAAGTAGGGGAGCATAGAAGCACAGTACAACCATGAATTGTTCTGCCTTTTACTTATTTATTCAAAGTGGGCATGACCCGTGGCATTTACTTGTGTCGGGGTTGTTTGACCATACTTAACACCGGTCACTGCACATTGGCGAAGAGGGCTGGTGGGAGATCGCCGAGGACCAGTTCAGATATCACCATGGATGCTAGCCAGAGGCAGGAATATAACTCTGGTTGCCAGGTTCATCGCGAAAAATAAAACGGGCAAGTCCTGATCGTCGGTGCCCTCTGCCCACCCTCCCCCCCCACCCCCGTGTTGCCGTGTTGCCGACAGGTGGCTGTGAAGAACAACATTGACGTGTTCTACTTCAGCTGCTTGGTGCCGCTCAGCGTCCTGTTTGTGGAGGATGGCAAAATGGGTGAGTTGGCCCGCAGCGCCAGCCCCCCCCCCCCACCACCTTATCGCGAACGAAATTCCTCCAGGGGACAAAACTCTCTTTACGTGCACGGTTCGTCTTGCTTTGTTTCCCAAACGGTAAACAAATCGGTGCCTCTGCGCTTCTGCGGACGGCCGACGTTTCGCTGGTCGCATGTCATGGGTGCGTTGTCATTCCACGTTGTGCGTGTGTCATCGCCACATTGTTGCCCGCGCCTGTTCATCCGGTGCCTCCCAGTCGTTACGGTCCCGGTGTCAAATTTGTTCCAATTGTTCGCGCGGTTGCGTTGTATCGATTCAACGTGGCCAGTATGATCCAAAAGGTCTCATTGAATCCTTGACATTTGCATTGTGATTCAAACGATTTGAGGGGACAAATTGCATTCCATTTCACGTAAATGGGATTTATGAATGCGGTGATGTCCCGACGTGTTTCAGTTGCACGTCTGCGCGTGGCAATTTATCCGACTAAATAAAACAATGGCGACACAACAGAAACGAGCATAACCGTCGTGCGCATATTGGTTCTTTTTTTTCACCCAGTGCCAACCGGCTGGTATTTATGTGCATAAAATGTAATGCAGCAGGTTTTTGCACGTAAAAGTCAAAGACTTTTCTGGAAAGCTGGACGTGTGTATTTGTTAATTCCCCAAGATGTTTAGTTGAAAGTGCAGGCAGTGAACCAGATCGTTTTCTGTAACTAAAGCGTGTTTAGTGGGCTCACGGCCAAACTTGCCGTGCATTCACCCCCACTGTAACCCCCGTATCTGCATGGCCTACTGCTGTTCGGGAAACATAACGGTTTGTTTATTTGCACGTAAAATCATCGGCCATGATCTATCCACTGCTGGATGAAGATTCCCCCCTCCCCCCTAACCCGTTACCATCGGCTTGATGGATCCTGCGATGCGACAGTCCATCGCCTACGTGCGAGTTGATTTAATCGCTCCACATCGCCTCTCAGGTGTGTTCTCTACTTTGACTGCGGCTCCATCGTTAGTCTCGACCACCCACCCGTCCATCCCTTTTTGTGGTGGGCATGCCCAAGCGCGCTTATTCACTGCAAAAGTGCATCTTGCGGCCCCGCTTTTATGGCAGATAACAGCTTGCAACGTACAGTGACGATGTTTAATCACGGGTTAAGCAAGAGCGCCCGTGTTCCCGTTCACGAGCATTAGTATTCGTATTTCTGCAAGTGAAATTGCCCAAACTTACTTGTTAGCTTTTACAAGCGTCTTCCCACACTGTAAACATTACAAGAGTGCTTAAATCAACTGGAGCCAACCCTGTTCACTTCCTGTTAGGAATGTAACAATTCCCACCCCCACAGCATTTATAACATTTTGGGGTTAATATAAAATTCAGGAACCAATTATTTATTGTCTAATTTTTGCTGTCTTTGTTCGTAACAGGTTTTTATTTTCTCATCATTTACAGTTTGGTTAGCTCTATTGGCCTTACTATAACATTGGCATATCATTATTAGTTACATGCAACCAGCGATGAATTCTAAATCTGTAATTCTCACATGCGCACAGTTCAATGTGTGCATCGTGAGCCTATAAGTTGAATTTTAATCGGTTAATCGATCCATCATTGCACGCGCGGTTATCGGTCCTGAGCCGTAAGCCAGAAACCTGTTTCGAAAACGGCTGTCGGATCGGTGCGAGCGGACGACTCAACGCACACACTCAACGCATGTCGTATACAAGTCCAGCAACCCTTCGGAGAGCTGTGAAGCACGACCACAACAATCGCACGCAGTCGCTTTGCAAACGCACGCTCCTCTTGCGTGGACGCACATTCAGCCGCATGATAACCACAGGAGGCCGCTGTATTTCTGTTCGTCGTTTATCAGAGCCGCCCCGGCAAACGAAGCGCCCGATTTAATCTCACGCAGTCCGCAACGCGCCTCCCTGGCCGCCCCCGTAATGACCCCTCCTCAACCCTTCAAGGTGGAAGCTGGGATCATCAGAATCTTTTTTTAATCTTTGTTTATGCTGGAGGAACCTGATGCGACCACGGTGTGACGAGCCCCGCGTTGTTTCTTAGCACCGCGCCAGAAAACCCGCGGCCGCTCCACGTAGCTCCGTTAGCCCTCCCGCCCGCCTCCACCATCCCATTGGCCGGGCATCGTTGGCATGGGCCCTGGTGTAAGGAATTAAATGGGACCGCTGTTCTGCTTTTTTCACCCACCTCTTCGTAACCAACCGGGGCTGGAGGGGCCCAGGCACCGGGAGTCTGCACCGCCTGCACACTCAATATCTTCACCACTTGACCGTACCTTCCTTCACATCCCTTCTCTTGCCTTCTCTTTCTTACCTGAGCGCCACCACACACACACACTGTAGAGGCGGCTCTGCTTGAGGCCGTTCATATTTGCTCAGTGGCGGCCGCCATAATTGATCCCCCCGGGGTGTCGCCCAGGTGCGACACGTGTGGTTAGGAAGCCGTGGGATCTCGCGGAATTTAATAAGTTCATGCACCGGAATGGGTGGGGGGGCGGAGAGTCGGGCGCTTTCTATTCCTGGAGACAGATTCCCTCCGGAGGCTTTCCCCGGCCGTGTCGGATGAAGCGTTTCGGAGGGAAACCTTCGTCTGAGAGCGTTAGCTTGTTGTTAGGGCTGGCGGCGAGTCAGAGGTGGGGACGATGCATCGGTTTATCGATGTCACCATATATATCCCCATTCCTACGCCCGTGATGTATTTATTGTTTCGTGTGCTTAAGAATTGGTGTTAAAAAAAATGTGTACATTGTATATCATGTGTTTTGTTGTCATCCCTTCCAGCTACGAGTGGCCATATTATTTACCAGTGTTAAAAACATGTTTTTTTATTGATTCTTGACTTGATTTGTGAGCCTGAATCGCGACAATTCATCGAGTCGCCAAGGGCACGAATAATTCCACTCCCGAGTGCTCCAGTGTGTCTGTCGGCATGTGTGAGTTTGTGTGCATTTGTGGAAACCGGTGGCATATTAGTTGGCACACTGTGCTGTGGCCTAAGGGTGACCTGAGTTCAATTCCCCGCCAAAGCTAACACCATTCAGGAGTGATATCTGAACCTGTTCTGAGCCTCCCCTGAGGTGACACTGCCCTTAATGACTGTGTGATGCGGTGTGGAAACACGTCTGTGTGGGAGTGAGTGTTTTGCCTGTGACATCCTGCCAGCAAATTATTGGCCACTTCACATGGCTTCAAAGTGTTCCATACCTGGTACGAGCACAACACTTAGTGCTGTTGTTTATTGTCGGTGAACGTTTTCTTGTGTGGGTGTGTGGAAGTACACATGTGTGTCTGTATTTCGCAGTGCTGCGGATGTTAGAACATACTGTATGACGAAACCGAGTGAGCCGAGTTCAATTTCCAGCCATGGCTGACATCAGTGGCGAGTGATTCGGTCCCAGGCCTTCAGTTAGGTTGACTCTGATTTAGACGAGAACCTGTTTCTGTGTGAACATAAGCACTGGGGGAGACGAGGGGACCGTGCGCTGTGCTGGTCACATCGTTCACCTCTCGCGCCTTTCCGAGCCTAAATAGGTGCTCGCGAACAGCACTTATCCCAGCAATGTTGGAAACAGCAACGCTAGGAACCTTCATATTTCTTGCGTCTGCATTGTTGTTATTAGCCCCACCACTTCATGAGTCCAGCAATCTTAAGTTTATATCGTGGCCACATGGTCCGCATCGTAGCTTGAGGTGCACACTAAACCCCCTCGTCAATGCACGGAGCTTGCGTGCCGTGCCGTTGCTCTTCAATTACCCGTTTAATTCTCAACGGCCGCTTGACACAAAGCCAATGTTTTAATCCATGGCCCCTTTTCAACAAAGGAGAAAAACCATCCATTAATCATTATGAGCAGACTAGCATTTCGGTGCGCGTGCACCCCGGCTGACCTGGCTCGTGGATCTGCCAGCCCTGCTCCCCGGCACGCTGACCTTGCCTCTCGGCATGTGCTCCGTGAATGTTTTATGCGAGGGGATTGACTCGGCGGTTTTTGCTCTCTGCGTTGACTCCACGGAGGCTCGCCATCCCGCTGCCTCGTGCGTACGGCCTCCTCTTGACCACGAGGACGGTTCTAGGCTGGCCGAGCGGCCCCACCGCGTGCAGTCGACGCCCGTTCCCTTTCACGCCTGCCAAGCCAGCCAGCCTCCATTCCTCCCATCGGGGTTGAGAAAGGTTAGAGGGGTGAGATTAATGCGGAGCATTCGTCAGCCACAGTATGACACATTTCATCCGTCACTCCCCCACCCACCCCTTACCCACCGTCGTTCCCTCTCGCATGCCCAATCCGCCACCCCACTGCTCACAAGTGCCATCCTTCCACGCTCTTCCTGCTTGTCCTGTAGACTGTCGGCGCATTTGGCCTTGTGTGCGAGTGTAATTGAGGCCCCGGGGCATTGGGCTGGATTGGCATGCTGTTATTCCCCTCTAAGGATTTCTCAACTTATTAATCAGCTCCTTATACATTCCCCCAGCAGCAACTTGTTGTCTTCCCTGCTTTAGACTCTGTGTTGAGGTGGCTAGGGCAGGCGACGTGTTTCGTTTGTGCTCCCAGGGGAATTTTTTGTTAGCAAGCTCTTACTCCCACAGTGATATCCTTTTCTTTATTTCTCAACTTATTATAGAGCTGCCTTTGCATTCACACATCAGGCCCTGGTATTCCCTGCCCACGCAACGAGGCTTAAGACTTTGTTCAGGGGTGACTAGTTCAGGTCATCCGCTTCTTTATTCTAGTGGGGTAATTGCTGGCATTTTGTGAGCTATGATTAAAGGTCAAGTGTGGAACGCATAAGAGCGATGGGACCAGCGCTGCGTACGCCTCGCCACCATGGGCTGATGTGCATGCTACACACCTAAAGGCAGTATGGTACTGCACATCTTAATGGGGTACTCAATGTCCGAATGATATACTCCATGTACTGTGCCTTCGTTGGTATAATGGGACTGGCTGCATTATGCTCGAGGCACAGTTTGTGTGATGTGGATGTTTGGTGTGGGTGGTGATGGTTGGCATCGGTGGTGTTCTGGTGGCATCTTAGGTTTCAGCTAGCTGTTGAAAACCATAAGCAAGCAAGAATTTGATTAAACGTGTTCAGCTGGGGTTGGGATCCTCCTTGTCCCCCGCCTCTAAATGCTGAGGGTTAATGGGTGAGGTGCAGGACTGGCTCAGCCAACCTACGAGTTGAATCACTGAATCGATGCAAGTTTCGTTACATTCCCAATTATACCTAAATTGCATAATTAAAATCGGAGTAATTTTTCAACGTAGGAAATTTACGTCTTGCTTAGAGAATTGCCCTTGGACTTTTGCAAGCGGATATCTGTAATGTTTATGCTAAATGGTTTTATATTGGCATGTCGTTGCATATGATTTACAATAAGTCGCAAATGATTGATTTTCACCCACGGGTATCGACGTTTGTATCGTGAGCTTAAGAATCTATGAGTTTTTACCCATCTTTACGTTCCCAGTTATCGACCCAGGACATAAGCCGGTTGCTTGTCTCAAACGAACTTTTTCATCTTCCGCGGATGCTCGCGCACCGAAATGCTAGCCGAGCATCGACCACGTGCCACGATCCGATGCGTGCATTGCGGGCCTTGAATTTTTCGCAAGCGCGGCGTACCTGCAAATGTAGCCGTTAAATGTTTAACGCTGTAACAGGAGGGGCGAGAGTGAGTTTTGCGCCGCTAAATGACTTCCGAGCCAGTTAAGCCCCCCCCCGCTCGTCGTGGGAGAGGAGATTGGATTAAGTAAACCTGCTCGAGCTCAGAGCTGCACACTCCGGGACACCGTCTTTTTTATTGAGCACATTTTGCACACGTTGGCGCCCGTGCCTCTCTCGCGACCACCGAACGCGTTGGCGTCGGTAATTTTAATGGGATTAAAACGGATCTCCCATCCGGCTTACCTTGAATTAAAATAAATATTCTTTTCACGTTGCCGTTTGAATGGCAAGAAAGCGCTGCGGTGTAGCGGTCCGTGTCCTGTACTGCACTCCAATCCCACTAGAACCTGGGATCCATTCCCAGCAGCTGCCGCCGTGCGCACACACAAACATAGCCGCGAATTGGTATCTGAACATGGTCTTGGCCACGTGAGCTTGACTCGACTAAAAGGATAATTTGCGTGGAAGGTTGAACCTGAAAACTGTAAGTTGACATCAAGGCAGCCGTGCGTGCAGAGTTTCGTCCCACGTCTCCTTTGCACGCTGTGTTTGCCCAAATAGGCACTCACTAATGAATAGCAGGGGTTGAGAAGAGATGTATTGGTTAGTGCACTCCGCTATGAGCCTATTGACCTGAGCTCAAGTCCTGGCCATGGCTAACGGTAGCAGAGAATGACATCGCAGACTCTCGCCGTCGTAGACACGCGGCGCTGTCGTGGAAACACGGCGCCGTCGTGGATATGCGGCGCGTGCGCCCGCGCTAACGAGCGGCATCACTGCCACTTGCTTTATTCTTTAACGCCCCGTGGCGTAAATATGAGCCACGGTCATTGCATGCATTACAGGGATTTAAACTGACGGAACAATCAAAAACAATGAGGCTGAGTGTTGCTTTAATTTTCTAATTAGCACCACTCCAGTGATGTGGTGAAATTGTCATTATTTGTAGTCGAGATGTGACTCAGGATAGGTTTTTTTTACGTAACTAAAACTAAACAAATTCGTCAACACTGCTTTCAAAAGAAAGAGTATACCATAGGTGACATTTCGGGGAATGGCCATTCTTCACAGCACATACGAAATGCCCGATCCACAAATACGAAGGAGACATCACAGCGATACTCTGCTACCCCTGACGCGGTTATCTGGCTTGACCACCTGAATGTGAAATTGCAGTTGCTCTGTAATGCTTGCAATGAAGAAAGACTTTAGTTGGCTCAGTGGTTAGCGCACTACGCCATGGACCTGGCAACCTGGGTTCGATATTCCCGACTACAGCTAACGTGAGTGGGGCCCCTTTCACCAACCCACGCTGACCATCGTTGTGAAGTATTGTAAAACAACACTCCTTGACCAAATACAGCATTATTTTCATCCTACGGTGGGTTTGACAGAGGGCCATTCATGTTACACACGCGTACAATGCTGTTTCTTGTTGCGTGTCCGCGTGGCGTGTCGCTGTTCGTAGAGAAGTGCCACAGAGCGTTCGCCGTGCGAGCAGATGCGTATTACATGTTGCGTTGCTTGACATTTGTGATTTGTGTGTTTGTTTTATATCTGCGCAGACCGGCAGGTATTCCTAGCGACATGGAAGGACATACCGAATGAGAACGAGCTGCAATTTCAGATCAAGGACTGCCAACTTGGCGCAGGTGAGTCCAGCACTTGGGTTTGGCGTAAAACAATAATGTTAAGAACTGCTACTTATCATAAACAAGCTGGCATGGTAGTCGGTTAAGGGAGCTTGCACATACTTTGCGCAGTTCACTGGGCAAAGAAGTTGGCGCACCGCATCACGCAAATGCACCCGTCAACGGCGCAAAATTTTGTACAACAGGATTATGTTGCGTCTGGTTTTAATAATAAAACTACTTTCATTAAAGTGTTTTGATTCCCCCCTCCCCAAGAACTAGTCTGATCTCTGAGATTATAGATATTGGTAAAATATCTGGTAAGATTCAAGGATATAAGTTTTAAGGAAATGTGTAGTTTCGGTGAAAACAATGTGAGTCTCGGTGCCCTTGGATGCGCCGCAGACAGGTGTGGGGGAGGGGGATGTTATATTTCCCAAGGGAAAGCAACGAGAGTAACCTCTATCATCCCCTTAAAAAATAAACTCTGGAAGTCAGTCCGTGCAGCGAGCAGCAGTCAAGACTATATGCGCTTGAGATTATTAATCGCGCAGGCTGTCTGCACTGTGTCTTGTGTTCGGCGCGGTTTTTCACTTTAGGCTATTGCGCTCCGTGGAAGATGGATAGGTGAAATATTTCACGAGGAGTGTGCCTTGAGACTTGTGTGGCCATGCGTGTGCACCTGCCTTCCTGCGTTTGTCCGTTTTTGCCGCTTGCGAGGTCCGGAGCAGCGGTTGTCGAGCTTAGCACACAGTGCTACAAATCTGGCAACCTCGGTTTGATTCCAGGCCACGGCTTGCCATCTGTGGCCATTACCTGAACTTTGGGCCTACGCTAGTTTGACTCTTGAGTACCTGCTGCGAGGTGTATACATCGGTACTGGGGAGACGAAGGCTGCTGAGCGTGGTGCTGACTACACCACCCCCGCACGTGCCATACCTGCTTTTATAGGCGCTTGCAAACTGCAATTTCCCAAATAGTTGATGTGGACTACATGGAAGATATTTGTTTCCTACCCTGCGTTCGTGCAAATGCAATCGATGTTGGCAGCCCAGCTTAGAGGGATCTATTGTAGAAATGCCTTCCTCCTCAAACCATCGCTGGGTTGACGCTCGTCTCAGTGGCTGGTCCTTAGCCAGAATTGGAAATTCCACATTACATGTGGCAGGAGTTACTCTCTTTATACCACATCCACGCTTGATATGTCATAAAGCGCTATTCACTTCATCAACCCACAAACGATGTTTTGCTGCATTAACTCCAAACCGGAATTTTATTAACTCACTAAATTGACATTTTCATTCAGTCAGGTGCTCCAACGGCAATGCCATCCGGCTGGAATTGAAACAACAGAGTCGTAGTTGTAGTAGTAATAATGAGCACTCCCTTTTTCTGAATCTTCTCCAAAGCTGCCATCAAAGTAAAAGTGGCACAGCTGTCCGGTATATATTTTTACAGAGCTTGAAAACTGAATGGAGAAAGGAAATCCTATAAACAAATATGACAACATTTGGGCACAGATCACCACGGCGCTCGCCCATTGTCGCTTGTACACACATGCAGGGCACAAAACCTCGCTGCAGACAGAGTTGTACCACCTGCACAGCACACAACAACTACAGAACACTTGTAGTCGTATTAAGAGCTCTTTTCCTCATTTTGTTCAAAGCTGCTTTCAAAATAATTGCGGCGCTTAATATACGGGGCCATGACATGGCCCAGCACGACCGCTTTTTACCGGAGGTTCATGGTTTGAATCACAGCGGCCGCCCTGGTTATTACTTACTATAAGGGTGCGTTAAACGGTGAAAATGCTCTGCATCTCGGTGGACGCTCACGTTGCCGTGGTGGCCATTCGCAAGAGGAGGCCATTTGTGTCAAGGCGTCGTGGTCCAAATTTGCCAAATTTGAAAAATGACCCCGAAAAGTTGCTCGGTTGGGATTACGCTTGGCAATCATTGCTCTCTTCATATTCTTGGTTCTTTCGGTAAAGTCACGTAGATAGAAAATAAAAATAACATGAAAGAAAAATAATATTTTTTATAATAAAAGCAAAAACCCACGACATTTCGATCGCAAGACAAGCGGTCTTCATCAGGCAGAGAGAAAAGAGGGGGCAAGCCCCCAATGCACATCTTATGGTTATGTAGAAACCCTGCCCGTAGAGGCGGTTAAGTTTAATAACGACAAAACAGTCCCAGACCACACCAAGATAACACCACATAGTAGTAGTCCCTCAATAATGGTACATGAACATTGACTTCGTGATGCTTTCCTGGGACAACAAGCAGAATAATACTACCTAATTGTACATGTACATAAATATGTGCAAGTTGGAAATGCAGAGCGTAAAAATAGAGGCATCAGTTAAGGATGCGTTCCTGAAAAGTTGTCTGGAGAGTGAAATTTCGTTTATCGAACCCCGTGTTCCTATTGGCATCCATGATGTAATTGGAGATGTGTTCCGACTGAAAAATGTCTTCCCCGAGAAGTAATAAATTCGCACTTAAGAATGCAGCAAACCTTTTTTTAACTGCATTTCATGGAAAAATCAATCATATAATAAAATATTAACAATACTCAAAATAACATCGTGGGAATCGAGCAATCCGAAAGGCATGCTCGGATAGGCGATTGGCCATGAATTGTTCGCTTCCTCCCCCAAATAAAATTCAGAGATGCACAATTCTGTAAACGCCAATTTGGCGTAACATCTGTCGAATTAATGACCTAACCTAATAAGGTACATTATTGCGAAATTCCGTGTATTCGGTTGTACGAGCAGGATAATGTCGTACATAGAGCACGATTTTCATTTTACTGCAAAGAGCGAGGTAACAATAGCGGCTGGTTGGCAATAATGCGCTGCCTTTCTCATTCGCATACAGGGCACAATCCCACGCGCGAGCCACGGTGCGCCGTGCATGCAGCACACCAGAGTGGTCTTAGCAATATCAATGAGAGCTTTTTGTACGCGTCCTCTCTAAGGTTGCTCTCAAACATAAATGCGGCACTTCATATCTGACTCTTTATAAACGCGCGCAGGTTGGAAACAAGAGTGGACGAAATAAATTGTATGAGCTTTGATCAAATTGTGACAAGATTGTAATAATAATTGCACAGGGAGAGAGATACAATAGCTGCAGCTGGTTAGACAAACGTTTTCTCACTTCGTGTAGAACGCACACGGAGCACAACACGGCACACGTCGTGCACACAGCAAACACAGTTACCGTGTACAGTTTGCTGCAGCTCTCCGATGCGTTGTTGGGCGTGTACTGCGTGTTGTTCGGGATGATGGTGTCTGGTGTGTCGGCTCCACATCCTGGAAGCTTCCTCAGTCGCGGTAAACATTGTGGAGTTGCACAACATAGTCTCAAAATCCTATATCAGCAAAAAAAACTCTGACTTACTCTCTGGTTCTATCGGTAAAGTCACGTAGGTATAAAATAAAATTAAATCACAACGTTTCGATAGCAACACAAGCAATCATCATCAGGTGGGAAAACCACAAAAAGAAAAATGTTTTGCCCCTCCCCCCTCTCTTACCTATATAACCTCTTACCACGGCATCTCTCTCCTACTTCAGCAAAAAAAAAATCTTGCTGTGGTGTTCCCACCTGATGATGATTGCTTGTGTTGCAATCGAAATGTCGTGATTTAATTTAATTTTATTTCTGCCTACGTGACTTTACCGAAAGAACCAGAGTATGGATTCCTGCAGTCACGAAAGCTTCAAATCTAGATACTCTGACTTACTGTATTTTTGTCTGAATACTTGGATCTTGTCCGGATGATGTAATTTTAAATGAAACGTCGTATATAGCATTACTAAATTTGCTTGCAAGAATTATTCTTCAACTTCGCCATGGCAAGCTGAAACGATAATAGTTGGTGCATCGTTAAACGCTTCCATGCCACGTGACAACTTGATTTGTTTGGCTGTGTCAGGTAGTGGTGGGGGGGGTTAAAGACACAAATTTGACCAGAGCATTAGAAGGCCTAAGCAAAAAATCAATTGCGAGTCAGGATATTGGTTGTGAAACCCCACGTGTGTTAAGTAGTATAGTTTCTCAAAATAATACGAGTGGATATACAGTCTGTTCTCCTATACGCTGTAGTTGCGTTCCTTAAGAACACTGCGTTATGGAAAATTTGCGTAATAATGTATAATATAGGGTCAAGCACAGTCCGCGATAACACGTGAGATGCCTAGGCAGGCTGAACAACGGCTGAGGCGCATGAGTAGCATCTAGACACATCCAGCAGCATCCCGCCTTGTACGATGCTACGCTGAGGCAGCCGCACAACCGCTTTTTCCTCCTTGCGCGACGCAGTTCCGTTAGCCAAATTGGGTTTTATCCAATTCGCATCCGCGTTATGAAAAATGCGTTCCCTAATACATTAATCGCGTTATATCCAATTTGTGTTATGAAAACTCGCGGTATTATAGGAAAACAGACCGTACCATCTTCTGTATTTTACAGGGAATTATTTTTTGGCAGAGGGGTGTCCGTATACAAAATGCACAAAATTGAAATTCGTACCGAGTCACGCTCCCTTGGCATCAGCTGCGTCCCCACGCTTTGTTGAATCGCAATGCGGCGACATTGCAGCCCCGCTCTATCCCCTGCACGGGAACTACTGTAGCATTAATTGGCATTTGCTTTCCAGAATTGGCTGTGTGATTTTCATCTGTTTCATTGGCGTGTTGTGTTCTTACTCCACGTGTCTTTTATATTGTGCTTTTATTATGATACACATATAGGGGAAAATAAAAACGATCTATATAAATAACATTGCAAGCTGTAAATTGGCTGAATTGAGTCTAAATGCAATTGTTAAATAACAGGGCTACTCACTAATCCACTATATACTTTGGCACCGGTATTTTGAGGGGGCACGCTGTTGGGGGGGGGGGGGGGGGGGGGGGGAAACCCCCCCCAGATGGAATGGGGGGGGGGGCTTAAAGCCAAAATTGCTTTGCGAATTTAAACCCCCTGCGGCGTCTTCCATTGGCCGCTTTTGCAACCAAGTGGAACGTAGCAGTTATTAAAACCCTTCCAGTAATTGCATTTCTTCCCCCCGCTCCCCTCTGTTTTAAATGACATATCTGTTCCCGATTTATTTTTCTCCCAGTGTGGCTGGGGTTGGTGGCTTCAAAATGGGCAGCAGGGACTGATGGCTTGTGGGATTAGCGCAAGGCAGGTTGTGCAAAGCGGCCCTGACAATGCAAATTTTTTTTTTAAATCAACCTTTGTGTCTTTTTTTAAAGCTCTGAAACAAATAGAATGCAGAGGGGGGGTCAGGGGTGTGCCTGCCAAGTAGCAGTGTGCCAAAATCAAAACAACGAGCCACAGTTTGAGATATCATGGAGTGCCACCTCGACACAGGGGCGGGAAGTCCTTCGCTTGGTTCCAGGGTGCAACAAAAGACGCGTTGACAAACCGGTCCAGGAACGGAGTCTCAGATTTATTAAGCGATTTAAGTGTTTGAAGAATTCTACACACAGACAGACAAAAATGTATTCATACGGCCGAACAATGCGATCGTGTCAAAGTTTGAGTTGGGAAACCGGTTTTTTTTTGCGAAAAAAAAACCATGATCTTGCCTTTTCAATTGCATCTTGCCCGTTAAAAGACCCTTGCTGACTTAAGGGTTGTGAGTTGGAGCCAAGGGTGAGAGTCAAGGTGGGATGACATAAATGGAGAGCTTTTGGGAATTGTACGTTTTGATCCCAATCCACTTACTGGTGCCGGGCAGAAGGAGCAGAGGCATCCCGGGGGTGAAATTGAAGGACGCAGTGGAACGAGATACCGGGGCTGTGGATGTGACGAGAGAAGAGGTGCAGAATAGAAACGCACGGAGAAAGAACATCTGAGTGGCCATGGCTTGGAAAATGAATAGTCGGCTGCTCGTCGGCTCACCGTGCTGTCAGTGAATGGCCCGACCACGCGGCGGTGCACGTGACCAAGCTGGTGAATTATTCGTCGGTTGGACAACACTGCGCGGATCACGCAGCCGCGTCGTTATGACGGGGCCACCGCCCCCCCCCTCCCCCCAACCGCCGGTCGTGCTGTGCCGTAAACGCATTTAATTGTAGTCTCCGTCAGACATCCGGCTTGTTTGTATGCGGCGCGGAATGCCGATGAAAGAGCCCTCGACGCATGCCTGCCGATTCGCGGCTTTCCTGTCGGGAGCCGCGCGCAGAGGAACGCCTTTGTCGCCCGCGGGGTAAAAACGTAACAAAAGAAGCGGATAATTGTTTTTTTACCCTTCTATCTGGCAACTAAACTGACACCTTTTTACAAGGAGTCATGTTTGCATAGACCGCAATACCTGCAGTCATAATGCAAACAAAAGACATAACTCACAACTCATCTGGTCCAACCCATGTGAGACTAGGCTCTAAGGAAAGCTGTCTCGGGTGTGGACCAATCAACTTCAAGGACAGTGCACATTATCAGAGTTATGTCTTTTGTTTGTATTATGACTGCAGGTATTGCGGTCTATGCAAACATGACTCCTTGTAAAAAGGTGTCAGTTTTGTTGCCAGATAGAAGGGTAAAAAAACAATTATCATATTTTTACTGGCAAATGAGGTTCCCATAGTGTAAAAGAAGCGAAGTTGAAATGATGTGATGGTGCAATGTTACGTAAAGCTGTATTGGGGATTTGCTCATGAAGATTTACTTATTCGTCTGGCAGCTGAACCCCAGCAATACAGAAATGCCGCAATGAATTTCGGCAGTGACCGATCGCGGACGTGAGCCTCTATGAAACCATAAAGGACGGAGGCAGAAGTGATTTGCTTGATTTGTGCCCAGAATCCACCCTGACGTGCTTACAACAGCGGAAGCAATACATATTTATGTAAAGCTTTCATCTGCCAAAAAGCATTCCCCTTCAGTTGTGTTTGGCTTAGAGCACAAATGCCAAGCGGTGATGCAGAACGCGGTGATTGCTGGAACACTGTGTCCTGTTTATAAGTTTCCTTTCGCGATCTCCCCCTGACACCACTGCCTTTTGAGAGCCCAGCTGGAGTTTATCTTGACCTGTTCTGTTGGCATAGCGTAGCTGGGATGTGCACTTCATCTGCAGGAGTCTCAAACTCCCCCTCGCTCAGTTTAACACGTAGGCTTTCGCGACCAATATTATTCTTAACAAAGGTTTTTGGGTTGGATCGCCTTATTTATAAATGTTGTTCGCATCGTCGGCACGATCGGCCGTGGTCGATCCACCGCTGGTTAAAGGCTGGCCCCATTCCGCCGCCATCTCTTTCGGGCTTGTGTTGCCATTTGTACTTTGCGCTCCTGCGCATGGGCTGATTTCATCGCTCCACCTCTGTGGTTGTCATCCTCTCGGGCGAGTTCCCTCCAACGGCTGCCACTCCTTTGGCCCCTTGTTCGATGGCCATCATCCCTGCTAGCCATGGCGTCTCCTGCCCCCAAGTAGCTCTCCCTGCACATGGCTCGGGTCTGCTTCTACCTAACCTTCATGCTGCCATAGTATAATGGGCAGCACACCGGATTTACAATTCAGAGGTCGCTCGTTCGATTTCCCGGCATGGCAGTTGAAGCCATGTTGCAAGTGCCTCCCCCACCCCGCCCCTCCCTCCCCCTTCCACCATTTCTGCCCACCCAGCAGTAATAAATAGGTACAGCAGTCAATCGGCTGCTTGCGTGTGGTGGGGTAGAGTATGGGCACTTACGACCACCTCCCTGACGTCTGACCATTGTGGAAGAGTAGGCCATCACAAACCCCTTGGTGAGGGGCTCTCTTTTGAAGCTTCCTTGTGGGAAGGCCCTTCTGCCAGCAATTTTGCAGGCAATTAATTGCGGGTGTGCACCTTTACCCTTTAACCTGCCCGTCACGCGAGGCCTCTCATGGAGCACTTTTCCCTGTTATTGGTTTTTATTGTTGGAATGACCGCCAGAGGAGACCGTGACAAATGAATGAATAAAAGCCTCCCATTGCTGCTTGACGGTGTTAACCTCCCCCGCCTACGTTCAATGGTTCGTGGGAAAAGAAATGATAGGTAGAAATTCTTGTCTTGCACAATGGATCTTTTTATTTTTTTGAAATCGGCATTTAGATGGAGATTTTAAAACGTCGTTGTTCACGCGTCGTTTAAAAAAAAAATGAGGTCAATTATTTCGCGCTTGCGTCCTTCGCCAACCCAAGCTTGCCACTGCATAAACTATTTTATTTAACCAAGGCCCACTGAGCTATATAGATATTTTTCAGAAGAGACCTGGCCACAAACTATCGCTCAACAAAGTGGCTTATGTGGAAATGTATAGCAGCCAAATGCTCTAAACGTACGTTGATTCTAAATGTGGAGGAATAAACTGGAGGACCCAGAGAAAAATCCACGCGACCACGGGGAAAACATGCAAACTCCAAATATACAGGAGTCGGGATCGATCCCACGACCTCTTGTATGAAGAGCTCCAAAATCCACCTGCCGCTCGTCTTTTATCACAACACCCACTGCGGTCCAAAACAGCCGTACCAGGACTGCTTCGCAGAGACTGGCTGGTGGGAAGAATGGAGGGCAAAATCAGCACCAACCTCCACCGTTGAAGTCTTCATGACAACCCACACTGCAGCTGTGTGGCACTATGAAAACGGTGTCACACATTGCTGATGATCATCCACTCAGTTCAGCAGAGGGATACGAGAACTACACATGGCCACCGATGATTGCTACCATGTGGCTCGGTGATTTACGCAGATGCTGCACTAACCTCTCCAAAGCCGCTTCGAGACGTTATCTTGTGGGCACGGCCAGTGAGTGCGATGAAGGCTCACGAAGCCCACAAAACTCAAGTCATCCCCACCCCACATGCCCTCGCAGTGCCATTCCCAGTCCCGTCAACGATTGGACTTTTCTTTTGTGTGGGGGGATTGCGGAGAGAATGAAATCAACTCCGTTGGTAGCCATGTGAGCCACTGGTGGAAATTTCACCTTCGTATGGTGGGGGCCAATCTCTGCATAGGATTTTTTTACAAAATCCAATGCATCTCCTGTAGAAATAAACACGTGCAAGGTCATGTGCCGGACATTTAATATCACCTAAATGGGATGATTTTAACAGATAATTTGAAGATCAGCTGCCACAGATGCGCACATGCGGAGGCCTTGGCGGGACTGGGGATGGATAGCCTTGTGTGGGAATGTATCATGGGACGATCCAAGTTTTTGGAAGCTTTATGAGCTTTCATCGCGCTAGCGATGAAATCTCACGAGATACCGTCTCAACGCGACTTTGAAGAGGTAAAACCGCAGTCTCGGACAAAGGATGCAGGCGCAGAATAAATGGCCTTGGACGTGCGTCAGCCACTTAATTTACGTGCGCGTTTGATGCGGGACTCTTTTAAATTACCCTGGCGAGGAAGGGAAAATATTGGTGCAATCCAACCTTGTCCCATGCGACCAGAGCGGTCGTTTTTTATTTCAGTCAACTCTGACATTTATATACATTATATATACATGTATATGTGTTTGTGTGTCTATATTTATTTACATTGCTCCTTTATCTATGCATTAATTCTATATTTCTGTGCGTGTTTATATTGCCCGTGCTCGTGGTGTGTGATATAAGTTATAAATTGCAGCCCTGGTCAATCCACAGCTTCAGATACCGCTCACCACTGATGTTAGTCGTGGCCAGGAGTCCAACTCGGATCACCAGGTTCTTAGTAAAGTGCAGGCAGTGCTGCAACACTCATCGACGGAATTGGCAACACACCCCATTGCAGGACCCAGCTAAAAAATTCAGTCAGGATATATTTTAAATATTTTAAGGGCATTATTCATATTATATAAATGACTATTTCCTGAAAAAGGACATCTGGGAAAAAAACAACAACCACGTTTGATATTATTTATTTTACAATGACAGAAAAATAATGACTTGGAAATAATTTGTACAGTTTTTTTTTCTTGACTTTATTCTTCATGTTACCATTTTATAACAGTTTTTCAGATTCATTGTAGCTGTGCAAGAAAGTGAAGGGTCTCATGTTTCAGCGCTCAGTTGTGCCGAATGTTAGCCTTTTGGTGTCAATAAAAAAATTAGTTCCACTTTAGCAGTCGTCCTACGCAGAGACTGGCCCCAACCAAAGGATGGTGGAATTTCCACTCGTGGCCCGGGGCTCTCAGTGGAGTTGAGCAACAACCAATGCTCGACTGAGCCGAATGACGTTTCATATTTTATTTCGGATGAATCACCGTTGAATATGAATATTACAGCGTCGCTCCCCTACTCTTTGATGCAAGGTCACGGCAGTGACGTCAACATATCATTCCTTACCGTGGTCTAAAATTGCTTTACATAATATAATTGAACCTTCAAGTTCACATGGGACAGCCTGGGTTACGGAGCCCTGGGTACGAATCTACATTTGTAAGAGCTGCTTATTTTCTGGGTAGTGTGTATTCAACGAGGAGATCGGTGCTTCCACGTCACTCACCGAACGTCATCGCTGCCCCCTGCATCCGCCAGCCATTCGGTGGCGTAGCCGTCGAGCGTTCATGCAGTGCACTGCACCAAAGCCCACGGGGTCCATGGGACCCAGGCATCGGGCTATCAGTGGCCCCCTGCTAGTCAAGCTACGCCACTCTCATAGACTTGCATAGAGATGCACATAGACCAGTCGCATAGCTATCGGGTGTGCGGCTGGTGGTGCCGCGCCAGGATCTGTGGGCTGTGAAGAAGAGTGGGGACATTTGAACAGGTGGCCCGATCTCATTCTTTGCACCAGGGCCCATGCCAGCCAGGGCCCACACCACTCTGCAGTCCTTCCCAGTACACTGTCGGGCGTTGGCTCGCGAGACACAAAGGTGATGTCTCCGGGTTTTGTTGCTTTCATGTTGTGGGGTGGGTGGGGGTGCTTCTTTCCAATTTCCCATGGGGCCTGTCGCCATGATTTATCAGTGTGATGATAACGGTAATTAGAGCAAATTCTTCACACATAGGAGCGCAGCACTGAAAGCGCCTTTTCATATCGAAAATGAACGACGTGTGAGCGCATGGGTGACGGGGGGCGGAAGCGCGTAGGGTGCGGCGCGCAATGTCACGAGGAAGCTAATAAAGCTATGCCCTTTTTAAATCCTCTACATTGAAAAATAATTTCTTTAGAACTGATTTTTGTGTTTCGATTGTGGGCCGTATGGTTGGCTACGTACGGTGCGAATGAAGTTCAACATACACGATGGTGGTGATGATGAGAAAGTGGGAGATGTTGACGGTGATGGTGTTTGTTGATGATGCAGCCGTCTGGAACACCTTCGTTCACAGACCCGCACATTTCTAATTTGGCCTAGGTCGTTCATAACCGTGAAGTCGCACTGCGATAAAGTTAAAACAGAATACCGCCAGATCTCGGTGCAAAGCAATTGCTGCCACTTGAAAGCAGATGCCAAATCCCAGTCTGTGCCGGATGGCACCTTCACAGGAAAAATTTTAACGGGCAAAGCCGAATGGGTGGTAACCCGAGTGAGATGCCTGTTGATTTTCGACAGTAAATAAGGATTGTTTGCCATGCGATGAACGCTCTATAAAAGGTGTGCCCCCTGGTGTGAATAAATACGTCTGTTCAAGGGACTTAAGAGGTTTATCCGTGGTGTAATTCTCCTGGGTTGCCCTTTCACACTTGCCACCTGTGAGAGTTACGAATAGAAGCCGCTTCATCTCATGACGTAATCGCTTGCGCAGTCGGGATGTGATCGCAAGAAAAAAAATGTGATGGTGAAAAGATGTTTTCAGGCCTTGGCCCTTATTCTGAACAGTGGGAAAAAGCCATTACCTGGAACCGTAATGTAATGTTTCTCCTGAAGGCAACGTGAATAACACCGCGACCAACACATCCCTTTCACTTTTACTACAATTAGGAAATATTGCACGAGGCAGTGTTCGCATTAGCAACAGCCCCCGAAACCGTTCTCCTTGATATTAAGTTCCGTGTCACCACACCGTCCTTGGCGAAACGCGCGATGTTTAATTCGAAGTCGTTTCATTAAGATCGCTGTAAAGGGTAACCGCGTGTGATGGATTTTCAATCGAGAGCCATCCTAAGCCGCCCTCAAATCTGGCTCGGCACCCCCTCCCCCACCCGGCCTTTGTATTGAGTCACACGAGGTGTTTAGGTGGGGCAGGGGGGGGTTGGTGGTGGGGGGGGGGGGGGGGGGTCCTCTTTACAATATCGCAACCCCCCCCCCATGTCCCTTACCCCTTCCTCCCAGCCAAGCAAATGTCCCCGCTCCGCCGTTGCTAAGCGTCGTGTCGCGCGGCCCCTACCTGAGCCGTTATTCACGGCGCAGGGGGCAAGTAAGGAGAGGCGAGAAAGGAAGAGGGGGAAAAAAAGGTATACGAAAACATGAGATGATGGGATCGATTTTTTTTATTTCAAGACGGGCGGAGGTGGGAAGACGTCTTGTTTTTCTGTCCGTGATGTCGTCGGCAATTGTGGGTGGAAGGGTGGTGGTGGGTGTGTGGCTGCGGTCTAGGCTGGGAGACCCAGATTCACTCCTGTAGAATTGATTTTTTTCTCGGTGGAAAATAGCATTTCGCTTCACGTTTTCAGATAAATTGAGGTGTGTGTAACGCTGTCACCTCTTTAACACACGCCGGGGGTCACTCGCCGCCATTCACCTGAGTTCGTACGTAGTCTCTCTCTGCTATTCACGTATGTGGACGCGCTGCGATGATTATAAATAAATAATAATTCTCGAAAATGTCACCAACGCACACGGTATTTCATCAATAATACACGTGCGTGTAGAGTGGTGGTGGTGGTGGTGGCAGTCGTGGCTCTCTGCGCGATGAACCGGGTTACCGCAGTTCGATTCCTGCTAACAGCGAACATCAGCAGTGAGTGAAGCGGCATCTAAAATTGGTCCTGGGTGACTTCCTCCCCCCTCGCCGCAACCCCCCCCCTACCGCCCGTTCACCAACCAGCACACTCAGCAAGGTAGTGAAGCATGGTCAAATAACCTCCTCGACCGACACGGCCTAAATTTAGCAGAGGGGCTGAACACGTTTTATATATATTCAGAGGGTCCATGTTGAAGGTGCCGATTCCCATTGAAGAATTTTAATTGGCTAATGTGGCCTGTAATCCAGGGTTGGTGGGTCACCGCACAAATAGTGTGAAACTCCCATTCCCATGTGCATCAAGGTGCCGTACCATGTCTTGCCAAGTATAGTGCAGAAAATATTGACCCCATCTGTTCCATCTGTGTATGGGATCGTGTTGCCCCCTTGCTCACTTGGGCTTTCTCCATGTCCTATAATTGGTTGATACCATCTCACTTATATAGAAAACCATAGAGCTTGGGGGCAGAATTTGGTGCTGGCTGACTGTCCGGCCTGGTGCCTTGCCCACTTGGCGTGGTCCCCTCCTCGTGCCTCTGACTCCTCTTCGAGGGAGAGCCAATACTGGTGGGCATTGACGTTATTACAACATCGCAGAGATCATTCTGTGGAAGGAGTAACGCGATGGCAATGTGCAATTTACGCTTCTCGCGGGGGGCTGCCAAATGGGGATAAGTGCCGCTCCCCCCCCCTTCCCTGATTCCTCACGAGAGGAGAAAGACAATTGCATACATCGCTTCATCAAGTAATTATCAGGTTCCTTCCATGGACTCTGCTGCTGCTGTTGATACTGGTTCTTGGACAATCGCGTTAAACATTAGGAATGTGAAAAAGTACTCTCGTCTGGCTCTGTATATGGGGTATGAACATTGCACTCGAAGAAATCTTGAGAGGTGCCTTAGTCTGGCTCAGTAAGCCTCAGGAATTTACACAGAACCATACTAATTTCCAATGTGCCTTAGTCTGGTCTGGGCATTAGCATTAAATGGAAACAATCTCAAAGCTATTGTAGTCTTGCTCGTTGAGCATTGGACATTAACACAGAACCCTATTAATTTAAATTGTACCTTTAAAATTTACCTTTTGTCTGGCTTTGAGCATTAACATTGCAGCCCACACACCCTAATAAAAGGTGGCTTAGTCTTGCACGGTGTGTTTTTACATCATTTGGGGCACGTGATATTTCTCCTGCCTATACTCGTTTGCATGTCGAATCTAAATAGGAAATAATCCTTTTGGAAGCATAATAATAAAGAAGTGGCATTTTGTCAGCTGGGACATCACAACGTCCCTTGTGCCCGTTGACATCCTGGTGACGGGCGCAACTTGGTAGTGCAGATGTGGGGATGAAAAATTGGAAGTGTGGTGACATTTTACGCAGTTCATTTGCTGATCTTCTTTATCCCCCCCCTCTTCAAATTATTTTCCAATTGTGCTGATCGTCATCGCGCCACGAGACGACCGCATCTCTCCGCAGAGCTCTCTCTCGACTCGTATCCACGCTCGGTGGTTCAGCGTGCACTCGGTGGTGGATTTCTCTGAAAAAAAATATTCATGGCGTGGCAATTAAGCAGTGAATGCTTTCACCATCAGAGCTGCAATACGCTGAACTTAGTTGACGAGCCAAATTTGTTTTGTGTTTTTTTCTTGTGCCGCCTCTTTGCCGATTTTGATAAGACTACTAACTTGCGACCTTTCCTACCTCGCTTTAATCAACAAACAGACCCAGCTATAGATTTACATAGAGACCCAACAGACTTGCACACACTCTACTATGGTATTTCTGCATGACGATCAAACTAATGTTTTAAAATTGCTGAGCTGGAATTTCACCAATTTTTTTTTCCCCGTACAAAACCAACTTGAATGTGATGGCGTTTTTTTTTTAATGCAAATTAATTTATGCCTGGGCTGATATCAACCACACAGTCCAATAACGGGTGGCTGAAATCTAGGATTTGAACACAGATTCTCAGGTTTTTGTTGGCTGTATCCCTTGGGTCTTTGAGGCGCACGCGAACGGCGTGTTTTTTTAAATTTAAATCTAGTCTACATTAAATTGGGCAGATGTAGGGAAATGGATACAATTATCATTTATCTATTGAAATTCAAATGCATTCATTTCATTTTGAGCTGCTTTGTTGCCCGCTAAGAGACTATTGCTTGATTGTACTTTACCTTTTGTTCCAGTGGTTATGATAATTAGCGTCATCACACTGTTTATTATTAGGTAGGCAAAATTGGTCGGGGCAGGTCCATGTCATTAGGGGTTCTCACAAAAGGTAAAGTGGAACTTTGAATCGTGGCTTGCCCACCTGTGCAGCCATTTGTGCCTTTGCAACAAACAAAAAAAACCCACCAGCATTTCCTGAAGAAGTGCATTGTGGTCCTCTTGTCTTGAGCCACCATCAGCAGCAGTGATAGACAACCATGGACTAGTTTTATCCTGATTAAGACTCAGCAGCACGCTGTAGTCACCAGTGATCACCTCATGTTTGTGGAGTCCCCAATTCGACACGATGGGGCCCATGATCTGGGCCGAAGCCAACCGAAATCAAATATATAAATGACGAGAGAAAAATGCATCCTAACGGATGATGGTGGTGATTTTAAGGACGAGTTTAAATATAGGTGGTGATTAATATGTTTTCAAGTTACCTATTTAGTTGCGTAAGTGCTACTTATTCAAATTCAAATGGGTTATGAAAATAGATAGGATGGATATAAATGTAAATGTTCTTCTAAAAACAGGATTAAAAATGTATACATCCTTAATGTGTTGGCTAATAGACTCATTCTTTACACTGCACAGCGAATGTGTTTTTAGTCAATATAAGCAATGCTTGCAGAATTCTTTACAATTACAGGCAGTTATGAATCAAAAAGTAACACAAATTGTACCACGGCAACACCATCAGTAACCGTTAGAGAGAAACGATTCTGTTTTGGAAAACAATACAAGCTACTCGATGTATTCCACTTTAAAACAGGACGCTTGCGATACGTATAATTCAAGTTATTTCTCCTACATCTTAATGGGAAACGCGGTAAACGATTTTTTGCGGTGGCGCGCCAATGGTCATCTGATAATGTGTCGGTGCGCTTGGTGTGTCTTTTCCCCCATAGACTCGGTATCCAGCAAGCTGCAGAACAACAACGTGTTCACCATCGCCAAGAGGAACGTAGAGGGCCAGGACATGCTGTACCAGTCGCTGAAGCTCACCAACGGCATCTGGGTGCTCGCAGAGCTGCGCATACAGCCCGGCAACCCCAACTACACGGTACGGCACGGTCTCGCTCGGTCAAAGATGGACCCGTGTCATTGCGATGCTTTTCTGCCACGGTGGCGAGATGTTATCTACCTCGCAAGGTATATAGGAGGCCGTGGGTTCGATTGTGACCCTGACGCCCGTGGCATGTTTGGAGTTTGCATGTTCTCCCTGTGGTCGCGTGGATATTTCTCCAGTTCCTTCCTCCACTGTTTCCCCTCCACGTTTAGAAACATACGTTTAAGAGTATTTGGCTGCTATAAATTTCCACATGATAAGTCACTTCGTTGAGCGATCATTTGTGGCCAGGTCGCTTCTGAAAAAGAGCTGTATAGCTTAGTGGGCCTTACCCGGTAAAATAAAAATTTGTTCACTCATGCTTACACACGCACGCACACTCGCACGCCTGCCACTCGAAGCTCCCTTCCTACGTGGACTTTCATTCGGACAGGCGCAGATGGACGCCCGCATGATCACAGAAGGGGACGCCAGTGATTTGCTAATCGCTGGGACGTGCAGGAGGACGCGTGTGTGTTGGTTGCTGTCTGGATAAGAACACCTGTACAGCGACAGGTGTCCTCATGCACAGGTGTACAGTGACAGCCGCTGGGAACAAAAGTACCCAGGATGCACCCGACCTCATTGGCTTTTGGAATCTGAGCAGGGCTGTGCCTGGGATAGTGCTTGAATGGGCGACCACTAGGCATAACAATGTGCTGCTGCGGGGCTACTTTGTGGGCAGCGAAAGTCGGTGCATACAACTATTGTTGTGCTGTACCTATATCCTCCCTGCGCTCGCCACCTTTGCCCACCCCACACTGAGCGCCGTGGTGAAGTATGGGGGTGGGGGGGGGCATAGAAGCGCAGGCAATGCACGAGCAGAGTGCCACGCGTGCGGGGCGGCACTCGGCGTGCTTTGGCGCCCGTCGCCAGGATTAGCGCGCCAGCGACGCAGAGCTGTGATCGGCGAGCTCGCTATCTGCCGCGGGATCTCGGAGGAAATAACCGCTAACGTTCACAATTACTCTGGTGCCCAGAGAGGGCTTTTTCTGCTTGCGCATCCCGAGGTGTCGCGCGCGCGCACACCTAAGTATTGCGGACTGCGGCGCGCGTACTATGTAATTGGCGTGAATAAAATATTTGTAGGAATTTGCCGCGCCGCACGTAGTGTTCCATCTTGATAATTACGGTAATTGCCAAGACCGAATGGTGACCTAGCAGAGTAATTTGAGGCGGTTACTGCTCTTCCTTGGTGGCCTACGTCTTTATTTAAATAAACAAAGGCCCTTTGGCCTTCTAAAAGTACAATAATTGCCCAATATAGGCACGTCCAAGTATTCCTTATTTGATTTTGGCATGAATTCTGGTATTGCGATGTAGGTAATGTTTAGGGTAAAGTATTGCCTATACTGGGTTTTCCCTCAGCTTATGTTTCCCTATATCGGCATTTCCTTATGCTTGGCTATTCCCTATTTGTTTTTCCTTCAGCTTGGGTATTGCCTTGACCTAAGCTATCAAGCTCAGGTATTGGCTTATAAAGGCATGGCATAAGCTATGTATCGCTTACATTGCGCAATGCCCTATGGTGTTGGGAATACCTGGGCATCGTTTCAAAACGTGGGTTTTCTGCAGGGATAACCAGTTTCCACACACACGCACGCACGACACTCAATAGGGAATTGACTCTCTCAGAATCATGATAAGCAGAGAGCCGCTGCCAACCACTGCTGCTCTTATTATACACTACATCCCACGGCCACCCGGCCGGCAGCCCAATGTTGTCCCCGATAGTCGAACAAATAGCTCCACGCTCCAGGAGCTCCGTCAGGGGGTGGCTGGAGGAGAGAGCGTCTGCCGTGCGTGCATGCGTGCGTGCGTCTCTCGCTCTGGCCTGGTCACCTCATCGATTAGTGATCTGCTGCGTGGCGGCCCCTGCATCGTGATTCTGTCTCCGGGTGCGAGGGAGCTACTGCTGCTGCTGCCGCTTTGAATTTTTGTGCCGCGGAGGTTAAGCGGAGTCCCGCCCGCAACAGCTCCGTTTACGCTTGGTCTCTCTTTACTTTTTGTCATGTGTGTGCCCGCGCCTGTTTGTGTGCGTGTGTGCATGCAAGTTTGTATGTGTGTGTGTGTTTTGCGAAAGTGGGGAGCGGTAGTGCAGCGGTTAGTGCACTGCGAAACGAACCCGGTGACCCGGGTTTCCCGCTCCCAGCCAACACCAGTGACGATTATCTGAACCAGTCCTGGGCCTCCCCTAGGTCGACTCGGCCTCAAATGAGTACCTGGTATGATGTGTAAACATCGCCACTGGGGAGACAAAGGCGGTCGTGCGTGGTGTTGGCCACCTCTCCCCGTGTGCCATGTCGGCCTTCATAGGTGCTCGTTAGCAGCACTTGCCCCAACAGTCTGTTAAGGCTATATGGGGGGTCTTTGTGGGTGTGAAAGTGGGGAGCGGTCGTGTAGCTGTTTAGCGTGTTGCGCTATTAACTTGTTTGCACGTCTCACCTCATAACACCCGATTTGTTTGTGCGTAGTTAGCAGAGGGGGGTGTGACGATGCATCCCTTCATAATTGATATTGATTCTTAAGCTTTTAAAATATGGATCGAGTCCCATTTCATAAATGTATCTTTTTCAATCCATAAATATTGTATGCAATGGGATGACTTAACCACTGCAGCCACAAGTGGCCACTGCTTTCACAACAGTGTTTAGAACTAAACAATCGATGGTCTAATCACGACAATTCCTCACACCGCCAGGTGGTTGAATCGTTATGCTTCTACAGGACGTGCGAATCATCGATAATCGGCATTTGAAGACAGTCTGCCTAGCTGGTACCACCTGTGGTTTTGACTCGGTCTGAAATTAGTTTCCTAGTGCGGTGTCAAGACCAGCACCTGGAAGCCATTTGGTTGTCCTGGACACACCACCCCCTCGTGTGCTCCGCTGGCCCTATAATAGGCGCTCGCTCATAGCGCTGTGTGGGCTACATTGGGTGCCATCATCCGATTGATAACCTAGCATACCTGGCTGCATTTCCGGAAATATGCATGCGCATCTGCCCACTTGCACACACGTCTATGCCTAACCATGTGAGTGCACGTATTATTGTGTGTGCGCGTGCACGTATCATTGTGTACACACGTCCTCATGTGCGTGCGTGCGCGCGCTCGTGCATGCGTACGTGTGTACATGTGCGCACCTGCCTGTGTGTCTGCACGCGTGCAGTTGCAGCTCTAACCAAGGAAATCGCCGTCGGTGTGTGCATGCGCGCGTGAAAATTGTTATTGTCTGTTAATGCCGTTCGTTGCTCCGCTAACCTACTTGCCTTTTGTGTCGTGCATGCCATCATCCTGCTTTTCCATCCAGGATCTGGAGGTTTGGCTTCTTGTTTAGCATATTCTTAGAGCGTGCTGTGCTTTTTATTTGCTTGTGCTTGGCAACGACTCATTCCGCTTGTGCAATTAAAAACTGTTTTGCTCTATACCGCTATTATTTTATTCTCAGCAGGCCTCTTATTGCTCAACAGCGTAGGTCGCTTTGTTTTTCCCAAGTGTTGTGATTTCTCGCGTGGAAGAGTGGGTGGGTGGGGGGGTCAATATTGCAAGTGGCATTTGCTGCGGGGACATAAACAGCCGAGGAAACAAAGTCAAGTAATTAACTCATGTTACGTAAATCTTGCCCCATCCGACTGTCAATGCGCTCCCCCACGCTTGCGCCAACCCGCACTGACCAACCGTGGTGAAGTATGGTCCAATGACCCCACGCGGCGCATCGAGCTACTTAACCGGCAGTGCACTGACAAAAGGGCGGAACATTAAAGCAATAAACTTCAGGCAGAGGTGGGCCAGGAAACCCAGCAGGGTAATACGTCGGGAGAACTGAGCTGGCTGCCACAGCCGAGATTCTGGGTTCTAATCTGGCTTTCAGCCGTCTGTGATTAAATTGGGTTCTCAAGTGTATTGAGTTGATGGATTCTGCCCGGTTACTGATTATTGCGCGCAAGAAACCCCATCAAGTTAAATGCAGTGTTTCGCGTAATTTGGCTCATTCTCGCCTTGAGAATTGAAAAATACACACACGTATAATTTTGATTGACGTGTGGAAAACGGGCCTAAATGAAGTGACTTCAACACGACTTTCATGATGTCACATTCTGAGATTCATTCTCTATACCATGGTGTGGCACTGCTATCAGCGAGAGCTCTGACCGAATAGTCCTTTGTCTCATCTTGCCAAGAGCACAATTGCAACGTATCTTTGGGGGGGGGGGGGGGGCAATTAATTTTCAGTTACCATGGGTTCCTGCTCTTTGCATAGCGGTTTCATCATCCGCAGCCATGATCTATCAATTGCTGGAAGAAGGCCTCCCCAAGCCTGTTGTCTCGCCTCTTGTGGGCTTGCAATGCATCAAGCAGAGCAGTTGTTATCTTTAACTATCACCCTGGGCAGAGCCAGATGGCTTCACAGCCGAGCGTCAGTGGGGTCAGTGGGATCAGTGGGGTCAGTGGAGTCGTGCGGTTGCATTGACAGAAGGGTCGCACGTTCATAATCCCTCTCAGCGGTCAACACAACCCATCGTCATCATCATCATCGACGTAAACATGATCTCCAACGTGGCAAGTCGACATTGATCATACTACAGAGTGACATTCTCCTGCCAGCATGAACGTGGAGTTTCCACCTCGTGATCCAGGGAAGCCAGCAGCGATCATCTTCTGTTTACAATCTTGAGCTAGTGTCGTAAATCGCCTATTCCTACGGTGGGGACAACCATTGTTGACTTGCCTGCAAAATGGTACTTATTTTATCTACCCCGGGAGGTTTATGAGCTGCGTGAACCCCAAACCAGGATTTGACCCTAGCAGCCTTCCTTTTGAGAGCTGCTCACTCCTGAGCCGGCTGAACACCGATGTGCCGGCTGGAGATGACAACCGCCTAATGGCTTTAAATTACAACAACGCGGTGAATTCCACTTAAAGTGTTCAGTGCGTCTGGCTACAGATGTTCACGCGCGCACGCAAACACACAGGAGGAACGACCGGCGAGTGCCCTCGCCAGTCCACTAACAAAAAAGAACGGAGCGTCGTCCGTGGACTCGCTTAAAATCTGACGTCCTCTGTCTATCAAGCGTCACTTCTCACTTGTCACGAAATGGCACGCGAGCACGTGAGCATCGATATAATGCGATACTGTCACGTGGGGTGGGGGGGGTGTGTGTAGCGAGGACTGGTTTGTGTTTCTAACGTTTTTCAGCTGAGATTCTAGCCTTTAATGCAATAGCTCTGTCGATCTGTTGTCCGCTCGCCCGTAACGGGTGTGCACGATAGCTCTCGTAAGGACTTTCCCAATGTGAACGAACTGGTAAAGTTGCGTTGCTGTTGGTGATTTGCCCACTTGAAAACCGGGACAAATTGACTAAAGTTTTGCCGAATATGTAGAGGCACAAAACCGGCGCTGTAAAAGGACGTTTAGAAAAATATTGCCAACGCCCTTTTGCCCTGACAGCCACTTCTGCGCTACCGTTTGAGAAGAAATGTGTGTTGGAAAGCGTTACGGAATCTACGCGTGGGGTTTTTTTTTCCATTGTTTTAATTTTTGGTATTGTGTTAAGGGAGAGGGGTGGGGGGCGGGGGCATGGCGAGCCATGACGGGCAGTGGGGACTGGGAGCCGGTCCTCTGGGGACACTTGGTGTGGTAGTGACCCCTGACTTAAGCCTATAGACTCTGTCGGTCGGGATGACTCATTGTGCTCTCCCAACGTCCCGCGCAGCCGCAACCCCCGTCGCTGCCTCTGCTGCACGTTGTAATTTGTCCGGTAGCGGCCGCACGTTTTTTCCTCGTTTCTTTTCAACATTTTCCTCGCGAAGGCACCTGAGATCTGTGCATGCCCATCCTTCAAATGCCCTGGCAAACTCCACACCACAAAGAGATTGGGAAATTAATTAAGAAATTGAGGGTGGAGTGGTTGGGGGAGGGGGTGGGTTTGGAGGTGGAATACATCAAGAGATTAAAGGCGGGGGGGGGGGTCACTTTCTCACTGATCATTTCTCTGGGTTTGAGGTGCGTGACCTTCTGTGTTGGTACATCCTCCGATTACTAATTAGCTTGGAGAGAGCCAATCGATTCGACTCAGTTGCTGTTTGCAGCGGAGAGTGGGGGAGGCCCGGGGTTGAACGTTCACATCGTTTCCCGAGGAGATGCTAGCAGAGCGCCCTGAAGATTTGTGGGAATATTTTTTTCGTTTTTAATTGTACGAAGCACCTCGTTGCTTGCGCTGGTTCATCAATATTTTGTCAGACGGTCCATTAAAAAACCAAAAAAACATTCTTGATGCTAATGAAAGTGAAAATTGACGTCTTTACCAACCCACCACCAACCCATTACCGGATGTATCCTTCAGCAGTCATGGGGCTTGTTTTGATCATACTTCACCACGCCGACTTTGTGTGGGTTGGCGCAAGAGGGTAGGCCAGGGGACCGGCTCAAATGCCACTTCGCCGCACGCCTTACCAGAATCAGAAGTTTTATTTCTCCAATGAGTAAAGCCCATTGAGCTGAGA
Source organism: Entosphenus tridentatus (assembly GCA_014621495.2). Taxonomy (NCBI): domain Eukaryota; kingdom Metazoa; phylum Chordata; class Hyperoartia; order Petromyzontiformes; family Petromyzontidae; genus Entosphenus; species Entosphenus tridentatus. The sequence continues at coordinate 5,591,863 of CM025624.2, read as the reverse complement.
GAGCCATTTTTTTCCAAGAGCGACTCAATCGGCAGACATCAGCTGCGGACTGGGATCGAGCCCGGGTCACCGGGTCTGGTGGAGGTGCATTGCCCCAGCCGCTGCTGCATCGTCTCTCGCTCAACGAATGTAAATGGCACAAATCGTTGGTTTCAACGGAAAAATGCTCGCGTGCAAAGAGCCGTAACTAATTATGCATTTGAAAAAGTAGCCTCCACGGCACTCTGAATAATGTGTCAACAATGAAGGCTAGACTAATGCTGTGAATGTGACTCGCCCGATGACAGTTTTAGTATAACAAACGTGATTTAACCCCCCCACCCCACTCAAAAACAATGTGAAGTCGTTCGCGATGCCTTCCATGTTATGGGATAAGTGCTGTGTAATTTAATGTTTTTAATGGCAGAATTAATTCCATAATGTATATCTATCTCTTTTTTCCATGCGGTGACTAATGTAATGGATTGCCCGCCTTTGCAGTGCCGTACAATGTGGCATTGTCGTTTCATGGCAGGGTCATCGCATCGACAAGCACACAATAAAACCCACTCGGATCGTCCAAATTTTAACCTTTCCACCTCCTCCCACTCTCCGGATATAGTGTGGCTCAATAATTAAAAACGGAATAAATAAATAAAACGATGTGTAATTCAATGGCTTCAAGAGCACACAAAAAGGGGGGAAATAATAAGACCGCAGAGGTCGTGCCTGCTTCTGCTGCTGTTGCGTCAGTCGGCCGTTCGGGTCGGTCAGCTGATGGTGAGAGAATCGGTCTCGCAACCGCCCGGGACGGTTGTGTATAAATGGCGGCGCTAACCGCATTACAAAGCCTCCGCACGCTCGCCGCTCGCGTTTGTCCTCCCTGCCCCCCATCACCGCCGCAGCCACCGCCACCGCCGAGGAGACCTTAGCATTCACGGCACGGGCGGCGTTTCACGTAGCGCGCGGTTTCCCCCCACCACCACCACCGCTCTGGCTCGCTCCCCCAACTTCCACTCGCCGCACGCACCCTCCTGCTGCGCTCCTAATCACTGCTGCCAATTTTAGCAGCCGGATACAGAACGCACTGCTGTGGTGACTGGAGAAGGGATGGGGGGGGGATACTTATTGCCGTTGTAATAATGCGAGCGGTTAATATTGTCGTGAATAACTAAGAGAAACGAATTCACTTCCTTTGCGCCGCCCGGGAACGTCTGCGGGTGCCTGCGTCGCCAGCGCGAGATGAGTGGCAAAAGTGGCTTTTTGCAATTCCGTGCGTTTGGTGGCGGTGGTGTTGCCGCGCTTTGACTGCTCGCGCGCCCCAACGCAAAATGCCACCCGACGCAATTACACGCAAACTCGCGTAAACACGTAACACGCGTGCGTGTAAACACGCAACACGCGTGCGCGTAAACACAAGCACGCGCAGATGTGCACACAATGAGTTGTATACAAATGCAAACGTGCAGTTGTATATAACCGCAAGCTTGCAGTTTTGCACACGCAAAGAGACAAACATTTCCCATATAGCCGTAACAGACTTGAGGGGCAAGTACTGTTTGTGAGTACCTGATTACGGCGCCACTGTATACTCGAGGGGGTGGTTGGTCAACACCACGCCCGGTCGCCTTTGTCTCCCCAGTGCTGATGTTTACACGTCGCACCAAGTACTCGTTTAAGGCTCGAGTCGTACTCGGGGAGGCCCAGGATGAGTTCAGATATTCGACATCGATGTTGACCATGAGCGAGAATTGAACTCTGCTCGCCGGGATCGTAGTGCAGCGCAACGCTAACCACTACACTTAGCACACCCCGCTACAAACGCAAGATACACACGTCCTCGGAGTTATATACATTTGCATATTTCCATCTACGCTATATACAAACACGAGCCTGTAATTACATATAATCACGAGCGTGCATAGACGCACAGTTTATATACCAATTCAAACCTGCGTAACAATTATAGGCAAAACACAAGCATGCAATGTACACGCGAACACTTTAGCGCAACGTAAAACGTTTGCCGGGATTGCGTTTGAGACGCCCGAAGGCTGCGAACGCGATTGGTGTCGCAAAAAATCTTCTTGCCCAGCTCTCGCAAGCCAATTAAGTGGTAACGAAAATGTGACTTGCAGATTGGCACGGTGAGCATTGCCAGAACGCCACCAGCCCTTTGCCGCTCCACACCACGCCCAGAGGGACACGTACAGGATGCACGCGCGTCTGATTGCCAATTCGTTCCTTTAGGGTCAGAACGCCGTGTCGTGCACAATGTAATTTTTTTTTACTATAAACCCTCCACCACCCGACAGAGATGATCAAATCGAGTTGTCAAATCACGGGCAAAAATTCGCCAGTTGATTTATGTTTTTTCGGCGAACCGGAAACGTTGAAAAGCGAGCGGTGTTTTGGCAATTTCGTCCAACATTGCGCTGGAAATTCCATCGACCTTCTTCATCAGGTGTTCACAAAAGCTCAGCGCCTCGCGTGCATCCGCAAGGCACCTGCATTGTGGGCAGTCGGGGGCTCGGTGGGCTGTGCAGTGGGGGTGGGGTGGGGTGTGGTTTGGGGGGGGGGGAAGGGCTTATCGGGGGGGGGGGGAGGGGGGAGAGGAACTCCACATGGTGAGCGCGCAGTGTCAGTGAGCCACCGCGAGGTTTTGTTCGTCGGCTCGCGTGCGGTGCAGCGTGCAGTCCAGCGTGCAGTCCAGCGTGCACCACCCTGGTGGATCGAGTTTATGAAAACCCAAACTAATTATAATTTCACAGTAGGGGGGGGCGGGGCCCCGTTCATTCATATTGATATTACAGGTAATGTGGGCATTGCTCGGAAGGTCTTGCGTTGACCGTTTAGCGATTAGGCGATGACGCGGGAGGTTTGTGTTCTTCAGCAGCCAGACCCAGCGCTGTAAGTCAATGCACCGCAGGGCATGAAGCCTTGCGGTGTTTGTTTCTAAATTGTAAAAAAAAAAAGTTTTCACACTCATAAATAGGCCAAGCGTTGATTTATTTAAATGCATACAAAAATAAACAGGAAATAATAATTCGAGTCCATCGCTTGTTACTGGACATCTGTGAAAGAGAGCTTCGTAGATCACCGGATTTCTCCAGGATAAAGATTCTCATTCTGCTTACAGACCAAACCTCAGTCGGCATTTTCGCCGAAGCGTGGACCCACGGGTTACCACGTTGTTGATTGGCGTCGTGGTAATTAAGCCCCTCTCTCGTCGACGCCTCCTCCTCCTCGTTGCGTAGTTTGCCTGCGCTCGCGTTTGTAGTGTCCGCGGCACTCTTGTGCCACAGCGCCCCTCATTCCCAGGCAGTTTCTCTCACACGAGGGATGATTTGTTTAAAAGGGCCTTTCTGATTAAATGAAGGCTACGACTGAACCGAACAAATTGCCTGCAACCAAATCATCGCCCCCGAGCGCACCAGGATATCCTCAGATCTCGGAAGCTCAGCCGATTTGAGCCTGAGTTATTGCTTGGATGCGAGGACTGCCTGAGAATACCGGGCGGTGCGAGGTAGTCGGTAGACGGCCGAATTGCAGCGGGACTCTCTAAAGCAGGGGGTGGGGAACCTTTCCTCTGCCAAGGGCCATTTGGATATTTATAACATAATTTGCGGGCCATGCAAAATTATCAACTTAAAAATTAGCCCGTTATGTTTGGTCAAACATTTAATTAACTCGCCCCTAATGCGATGGCTGGAACTGCTTCTCTTTGGCGAGGCGTGTGATGTTAGCTGGTATTGATGATGTTGCTGCTACTCGCAACTGCTTTTCCAGGTTTGCTCCTAGATTTATTGAATTTTGTGTCCCGCCTGCGGTTGCCTTGGCAGGGCCACACCAAATGATTTTGCGGGCCTCATACGGCCCGCGGGCCGGACGTTCCCCACCCCTGCTCTAAAGTATACCTGTGTGGAGCTCTTGAGTGCCGTTACCCTCCCCCCCGCCCTTCACACACAGAGTTCCAGTTTTCTCCCCCGTGCCAAACGTGCATTTTGATGGAATTGGCCAAACATCCCAGTGCAGTTCCCTCCTGTAAAAAGAATCATCAGACTCGGGCGATGCTTTACTGGGTAAACGAATGACGGCGACCATCGTTGTTTTCCGACGTTGTTATTGATCACGATCGATTGATTGTTTTCTTGTGCCCCCCCCCCCAACTCTGCTCCCCCTCGTGCCCACGTGTGGTGTGCAGCTCTCGTTGAAGTGCAGGGCACCCGAAGTGTCTCAGTACATCAGTCAGGCCTACGACACAGTGCTCAAGAGCTGAGCCTCGAGCGCATCGTGACCGTGCAACCCTGGCCAGTCGTCGTCGTCGTGGCGCCCCCCCCACCCCCGCAAACTCCACAACCTCCTCTACCCCCCCCCCCCAAGACTCTCCCCACCTCGTTCACCATTCCAGCGCTTCAGCGTCGTCGTGTCTCACCCCCCTCCCCTCGCACGCAACACAGAGAGGGGGGCGCTGCCCGCAGCTCGTCAGCACCCACCCCGTGCCCCCCTCCTCCACGCTTCTCCACACGGAGCGCGGTGGGGGGGTATAGGGACGAGCGAGGGCGCCGCCGTGAGGGTGGGGGGCTCCTGCAGCACACTCCGCCCGCCCTCTGCCCCTGTGACGTTAAGCTCCTGTAAAGTAAACTTTGGTGTTTTCGGTTATAAATGTGAAGCACTTTGGAAATGTTGTGCTCCCGTCAGGGCCGTGAACGGTGTGTATGTGTGTGTGTGTACGTGTGGAACGCTGGACCCAGGCGCTCCTCTCCCTCACGCATGCTTGCCCTTGCTCCTTGCCTCCCCCCCCCACCACCATGCCTGCCTTTCCAGGGCCGGGTCCACACCTTGCGATCACGCAGCTAAATCTCTCTGGCAAATGTGCAACATCTGGTGCCGCTGCGGCCTATGTTGCCGCCTCGGCCGCCGCCGCCTCTCTGTCCGCGTCTGAGTGAGTGGTTGCGCAACGAGGAAATTCGAGTCGGAATCTTAACTTGGAATTTGAGGAATCCAGTGAGCTCTGAAGCTCCTTTTCACAGGTGGCCAGTTTGAAGCGGTGGTCCGTCGCTACAAATCGGCGAGCGGATCGATGGCTCGGAGTCAATTCTGGTCGTCGACCGTGAGCAGCAAGCGGTCTGCGCGACAGCTCGCAATTTGTTGCGAAGACGTCCACGTGCGAGCGATTTTCAGTCACGTGCCACCAAGGTGGTTGATCGCTCAGGCGGGGACCTGGCTTGGTTGGTCCCTGTGCTTCGTAGTTGTCTAACAACTGGACCCCTTTTCCGGTGACCTTTGCCCCTCTCTCCCCCCCCGCTGGAGGCTTCTCGCGTACCTGCGTCGCAACCCCTAACCGGAGGGGTCTGTTGTATAAAAAAAACATGCAAGTGGAATTATCCGACGATTTGTTCTCTTTATCAGCATCATAATCAACCATCTTTCCACTGCCGGATCATGGCCTCCCTCTCTACATGTACGAGTTAAACGGGAACAAAGATACGCGCGCGGTGTTTCTGTGCAACAGGCCGCAACCGCCCGATTGCATCTCGCCACGCCAATCCACTTTTCTCCCGCCTAACCGCAACACACCTAACGTCACTGCAGTATCGCCAAACAAACCGCAATGCAATCGCATCGCACCCTGGCGTTCCTTCGCCGGTCTCACCGTGCGTTGTGCCCCCCCACACCCCTTATCGAGCGTCGCTCTGCCTCGCCTGTAGCCGCGTTACACCCTCCCGCATATCCTCCCCCCTCGCCTCCCTCACTGTACCTTCACGCATAAAGCACCGTCTCGGCCGTAAGCGGCATATTGCGCACGTAACCTTGAACCCGCCGCATGCATTCGTGTCTCGCATGCCCACCCCACCGCCTTCAAACCCACCCACAGTCTGACCGCTCCTGCACCGAACCTCGGCACACCGAGAGCCCTCTTGCAGGGTGCGCTGCATTGCGTATAACCGCGGCACACCTCCCCGAGGATCTCCCACCTCGCCTAACGTCGCCTTCACCGACACGCTTTGCAAATCTCGGCCCTCCACCCCACATTTTACACACCTCGCCTCATTCAGCCCCAACTCCACCACCTCGATTTACCCCACAGTGCTCCCGGCCGGCGGAACCGGTCGGTACGCGGAGGTGTGCCGCTCGCCTGTGAAACGTACACGCACACGCGCGGAGATTGCGCGTGTTCGTGAAATTACAATCAGTATATCACGTAGAGTACGGAATGGCGCGGAGGGAAAGTCACGGAGGTGACGACGCCCCATGCTACAGTGTTGCCGTCCACCCAATGATCGTAATCGTCGTCGTCGTCGTCAACACCGGCGTCGTGGTTGTGTTGGATGCTGTTCTCTCTATTTGGTGGGTGCTCCGACACGGAAACGTCGTCTCTCTTTTTTGTTTGTTATTATATGAGTACACACTTTAATTTGTTTTTGTCCTGCCTGAAATCAATTGCCATCTGTTGAGAATATTTTATCATGATTCCCACCGATGCAGCGATTGTGAGTGCGTGTGTGGCTGGCCCGTGTAAATGAGAATTACTGAATTACCTCTCTCATCCAATTCGCTCCCTATTCCATCCACGATGGCTCGCCGATTCGTCTCCTCCGCGGCTGTTAGCTTCCAGACGCGCGCTATTAATAAAGGTGAAACGTGAAGATATTTGTATCACCTTACTATGACTTACAACAACAACAACAAGCGCACTATTACCCGTTACACTAACATTTGTTACTCGTAGGCCATCAATGCTGTTGTACAATTAGCTTGATGCTAAATCACTGTATATTAAATGTGTCAATATTACCCACAGGGCTCTGTTGTGTCTCTCTCGGCGCGGGAGTAGTAATGATCGCCCTGGCGGCTGCAAACGCGTAAATTGCAATGCATCGGTGTGCAATTCCACCACGCGGGAGTGGATAATCTTACACATTAGTGCGTTTCAGAATTTGTCCAACACAAAAACAGCTTTCCTTTTCATCATCACGGTATTTGGTGATGCTGCTGCTGGGTTGGCAGTGGTGGCACAAGCACAATTAACAACAACACGCCCAACGCACTCGCTCTCCAACACCACGTGTGTGGCCTGTAAATGAGAAGTGTGCAAAATCTAGATTTGAAGTTTTCGTGACTGCATTGATCCATACTCTTTAGTTCTTTCGGTAAAGTCACGTAGGTATAACCAACACCACCTAGCGAGTGAATTGGAACACGTACACCAGGCCCTTAAGATGAATGGATATTCAGACCGCATCCGCAAAGCTGTTTCTCCAACCATGGCGAAACAACCCCATGAGACCCCGATTAAAACCATCACGTTACCATACATAGCAGGCGTTACCAAAAAGATTTCCAAAATCTTAAACAATCACAAGATCCAGGTCCGATTCGGTACAGTACACAAAATCCGTGATCTAATCCCATCCGTAAAGAATGTCATTCCTGACTTGCAATACCCTGGAGTCTACAAGCTCGGTTGCATTTGTGGTGATTGTTACATTGGGGAAACGAAACATGTATTGGACCGTATTCGCGAGCACATGGCGGATTTGAAACATGGAAGAACTGGTTCTTCCGCCGTAGCTGATCACTGCTACAACGCTGTGGGCTCTCATGATATTGTTACTGGTAGGAACCTCCTGGTTACACCAGCCCACAAGGGATTATTCTGTCCGTCCGTCGTGCAGGGAGGGGCTGGGTGGGGAGGGAAGGGTGGGAATGGGCTGGGTGGGGAGGGTGGGGCTATACTCAACGTTTAACCTACTCACGCCGGCTTGTGCCCGCCCTCACAGTCGGGCATATTTGCGGAATACACCACGCCGCCGTTGACCCTGCCCATTGACCGAGCAACCCGACGTTCCTACCAGCTCCCTCCGCAGGAATGTGTTTCCGAGACCAAGGTACTCTGCAAACCGTCAGGCTACTATCAAAGATTTGTTCACGAAGCCATCCAGAATTATATAAATACAGACATAACTTCAACCGAGAGGATGGATTCAAATTGAGCAATCATTGGAAGGATGTTATTAACCAGCTAAAATCTTAGTTGCTTTGTAGTTTCTTTCATACCCGTATCTCCAGTCTCTTCAACACTCTATTACACCCCCCAGAGTCGCTCAGTACACCACTGCGGCATTGTGTCACACCGGCGGTGTCGTTGACCCAGGTGGCTGAACCCCCCCCGACTCCCCCCCCGCCCCCGGCATCTCTCCCAGCTCCGGCATTGTTTGCACCAGCCGTGTTGAGTACCAGGTGGTTGATGCTCACTCAACCCCCCCTCCCCTCCTCCACGCCCCCCCCCCCCCCCCTACTTCTCCCCCCCCCCCCGGCTCCCCCCCCCCCCCCCCCTCTTGCCTTATATAATATCTTGTAACGAGCAGCTCTTGTCCACCACAGCAAATGATTTCTTGCTGTGGCTGTCTCCCACCTGATGACGGAGGCTTGTGTTGCTTCCGAAACGTCGTGATTTTATTTATTTTGATTCCGTTTTTATTGTAATTTTTGTTTATTAATTTTTTTTATTTTATACCTACGTGACTTTACCGAAAGAACTAACGAGTAAGTGTACAAAATAGACCGCTTACCTTGTTTTACAACAGGGGTGGGGAACGTGCGGCCCGCGGGCCGTATAAGGCCCCACGAAATCATTTAGTGTCGCTCTGCCAAGGGAATCGCAGGCGCAACTCGAAATTCAATAAATCGAGGAGCAAACGTGGCAAAGCAGTTGCGAGTAGCAACATCATCAATAGCCAGCTAACATCACACGCATCACCCAAAGAGAAGCAGTTCCAGGCATCACATTAGGGGTGAGTTAATTAAATGTTTGACCAAATATAACGGGCAAATTTTAAGTTGATAATTTTGTATGGCCCGCGAATGATGTTATAAATATCCAAATGGCCCTTGGCAGAAGAAAGGTTCCCCACCCCTGATCTACAAAGAGGATTGTTTGGGGTCAGGGCATCAAACAGATTGGTGGAGAAATGGAGACGTCAAAGGCGAGAGACGAGGGTGGACTGTCGTGGTCACGGTTGACAACCATTGGAGGACGAGGATGGGGTGATGGAAATATGGGGGGTGAGCGAACCTTCGAGAAAGGGGGGGGGGGAGAAATATGAAAGGGGATGATAGCACATGGGGAAGAGACGGCTTTGAGAGAACACGGAGTTCGGGCCTCAAGATGAGTGTTGGTGTTCACAGTGAAGGCTCTTCGTAAAACAAGAACCTTGCAACTCCTTATCAGTGCCCTGCCTTATTACAGACCAATTCAGACCTTGCTGGTCAAGGCGTGCCCCTTGTAAATCTCAACGTTCATCCTACAAAGTCCCGTCACAAGAGGGAGAAACACAACCAAATAGACACAAAAATATGGGGGGGAGGGGGGGTGCCCGCATTCAAACGGCTGTACACCGGATGGACTTGAAAACTCAATTTCCCTGGAAAAGAATGCGGGCTAAAGCGGATGGGTTGACAGCTGTGCGTGTATCGTGCGTCATTATGCAATGTGTTCACGTGACCCCGCCAGGCGCTAGAGGCCGCTACTCTTCTCCACAATAAAACTACATTATACTCATTTTTTGTTTAATCCCATGTGGGGGCCCGAATCGGATTTCCATCATCACACCCTAAGTAAATAGGATTCTACTTGACGGCGATCTTCATGCATGTGTCGTGGTTATTTATGCGCGCGCACACGCGCACTACATTTACACGGATATGCGGGATTATGTGTATCTAGGGTATTTATTATTGAAGGTGGGTGAGGATGGAAACTATTAACTAGAGAGCAGGTCGGAGTGGCTTTTGAAAAAATAAAAGAACGCGATAACCGTAAGCAACATTCCATCGCGTCGAATCAAGGTCATCACGAGGCAGTGAACGTAACCCGCTGTGACGGCATGGATCGGGTAAACGATTGACAGTGACGAAGGGCATGGCACAGTCGCTGAAAAGTAAAAGCATGGAGAGAGAGAGAGACGCCGCGACTTGCACTGAAGAGACAGCAGCAGTAGCAGCAACGCGTGGATCTGAGGATAGGCGCAGCTGAGAGACAATCACATGAACTTTTACTGGTAGGAACCACCTGTCTTAAAAACTCACCTCTATAACCACGCTTTCGAGAGACTCTGAGCTTGGCTCCGCGCCTCTGAGTTGCGGCCGTTGCGGCCGCAAATTTGCGCGCGTTATAAATTGCATTATTATTAGAACAAAACATATCGCGTTGGAGGGGTGCAACTTTTTGTCCCCTCACAGATGGAACAGAGGGAGATTAGTCCACACCTGCTGTACTGCAATCTCGTTCAAGAGTATTTCGCTGCTATGAATTTCCGCATGACGATAGACCAATTCGATGGGCTATTATGTGTGGCCAGGTCGCTTCTTAAATAAAAGAGCTAGAAAGCTCATTTTAAATGTAGTTGTTCGTTGAGTTGACACCCGCGGGAAAAGAGTTTCACGACATTTGTGCGAGCCACCAAACACCGTTCGTGCATATGGCTACCGCTGCCCGGCGAGACTGCGAGTGATGGGTTTTTTCGGGCAGTGAATGTGGATTTTCGTACTCGCTTTCACTTGAACTCATTCGCCCGGGTTCGTTCCCCCGCTCACGGCCAACACCGGTCACGATTATCTGAACCGGTCCTGCGCCTCCCCGAGGTCTCCGCAATGTGTGCACAAAGGCGGCCGGGCGTGGAGCTGGCCACCCTCCACCACCACCACCAGCACCCCCGTCGTTCGCCGTGCCGGCCTTCATAGCTGTGCTCGCTAACAGCACTTTCCCCGACAGTCAGTTGCAGGTTGTACGGGGAGCCTTTGGTCTGGCTTTGCGCATTTCTATGCCGCGTTTGACGCCGTGTTGATGGCACCACCGCGCCAGTATGCCGCTCGCTCTCGTCCTGTAAATCTGCGTCGTCGTTGATTTGCCTTCGTAGACCCGTGGCTGCCACTGCGGTCACCGGCGGGAGCCCCCTAAACAAAGGAAATGTTACTAATAGGG
>CM025624.2:5551758-5569148 GCA_014621495.2 Entosphenus tridentatus | reverse complement strand
CGGGGTTAAAACACGGAGCACGTGGCAAACCCCCCGCTGGTTCCAGACGTTTCATCCCTACCGCTGTTAAGTGCTAGACTGGCGATTAGCTGTTGCTGTTGTTGGTGTTGTTGTTGTTAAACACCCTCCCTACAATTGTGCTGGTCAAGAAGGATTGGGGAGAACCAGGCGAGCCACGAGGTCAAGAGACCTGCCATGCTGACCCCAATAATCCGGGGCTTATGCCTTTAGAGCCCCCCCTCCCGTCTCTACGAGGTATGAGTCCCATGTAATGGGATGAATGTATGCACAGCGCGGATAAATCTCGTGAATAATTGAATCGAGGCCCCGTGTTTATTTTATATAGCGCGGCGGCTATTTTATCACAGCGAAAATGTTGGATGCCCAGTCCAGAGCGCGCGCGCGCGTGCGTGCATGTGTGTGGGGAGCGGTAGTGTAGCTGCTGATGATCTGAACCGGTCATGGGCCTCCCCTAGGTCGACTCAGCCTCAAATGAGTAACTGGCGCGGTGTGTGTTAACGTCACCACTGGGGAGACAAAGGCGGCCGGCCGTGGTGTTCATCACCCACCCCCTCGTGTGCCGTTCCGGCCTTCATAGGTGCTGCTCGCTAACAGCACTCGCCCCTACAGTCTGTTACAGGATTACTTCCCACCCCCACCACCCCATCTTCCAAAGACGTCTGACCGGCGTGGAAGAGTAGGCCAAATACCCCTCTCGAGATGGCTGTCTCGACCTCCCTCCGGTGGGGGGGCCCTGCATCCAGGAATTGGCTTGAGCCAGCTATTGCAGCGCTGCGCCTGCACAGAATTTGCCCCGTGTGTCCCTGTGTCATGGGAGAGGCTATAAATAGCCCGCGGGGCTGTGTCTGGCGTTCTGAGTCCAGGGCTGATTGATTCGCGGCCAGCGGAACAGATTGGCCCTGACGCGAAGGGGGGGGGGGGGTACGGGGAGTGCATTGCGACTGACTCGCGTGCGCCTGCCTGTTCTGTCTGCCTGTGTGAGAGAGAGTCTGTGTGTGTGTCTGTGTGTGTTTGTGTGTGTGATGGGGGGCGGTAGTGTAGCGCTTAGCGCGCTGCGCTATGAACCTGGCGACCCGGGTTCGATTCCCGCTCACGGCCAACACCAGTGACGATTATCTGATCCAGTCCTGGGCCTCCCCTAGGTCGACTCAGTCTGAAATGAGTACCTGCTGCGGTGTGTAAACATCGCCACTAGGGAGACAAAGGCGGCCGGGCGTGGTGTTGGCCACCCACCTCCTCGTGCGCCGTGCCGGTCTTCATAGGCGCTCGCTAACAGCACTTGCCCCAACAGTCTGTTAAGGCTATACGGCGGACCTTAGCCTTTTGTTTGTGTGTGACTGGGGAGTGGTGGTGTAGCGGTTCGCGTGCCGCGCTACGAACCAGGGACACCCGAGTTCGATTCCCGCTCACGTTCGCCAACACCCGCGACGATGATCTGGACCCCCGAGGTCGACTGAAACGCGTGTCTGGTGGGATGTGTAAAACATCGCCACTGGGGAGACAAAGGCGGCCGGGCGTGATGCTGGCCACCCACCCACCCCCTTGACAGCACTTGTTCCGACAGTTTAATGCTGCCCGGGAGACATTTGTCTTTGTTCGAGCGACAGCCCTCCCTGGGGACTCACCAGGCGAGCGAGCGGTAGGTTGCCAGTCGAAATCCTGGTTGGGGGTTCACTTGGCCCATCATCCTTTCAGGGTTGGTAAAAATGAGCACCACTTTGCGTGGTGGAAGGAGACAGTGGTTGTCCTTTGGATGTGCTTGCTCCCATCGTAGGGATGTGGATTTCCACCGCTGCCTTGGGGCTGTGAACATGAGATGGGCAAAGCCACAATGCTCATTTGAGTGGGTAATCACAGAGTGTGTGTGTTTCTCTGTATGTGTAGCGGTTAGCGCGCTGCGCTTTCGAACCCGGCGACCCGAGTTCGATTCCCGCTCACGGCCAACACCATTGACGATTATCTGAACTGGTCCTGAGCCTCCCCTAGGTCCACACAGCCTCAAATTAGTACCTGGTGCGGTGTGTAAACATCGCCACTGGGGAGACAAAGGCGGTCGGGCGTGGTGCTGGCCACCCACCCCCTCGTGTGCCGTGCCGGCCTTCATAGGTGCTACTCGCTAACACCGCTTGCCCCAACAGTCTGTTAAGGCTACACGGGGGATCTTTGTATTCGTTGTCCTGTGTGTGTCAGGCTTTGTGTGTCATCTTCATTAATCGGTGCTCGCTAACAGCGCTTTGCTCCCACCGTCATGTGCATGGATACCGGGGGAAATCGTTATCGCTGTGGGTCCCTAAAGCGCTTTTCCATCCTGCAGTGAAATTACGGAATTGCACAACATCCCCTAGGTTACATCATACAAATACACATTGCGCTGTCCTGATGTTTCGATTTCATTATCACACAAATTGTGCGGCAGTGGCACTCACTCGGTGCCCAAATCCGTTCAGGTTGGGATAATTTGGCTGCGTTTGGGATACTTCACCGGCGGTGTTGAAGCTGGGGTCGTCACTAGCAGCAGCAGGAGGGGGGGGCTTCCAGGTTAAGATTCTCGGGCTGATGAAAAAGTTCCCAGCAACGTAGAAAGAAACGTGAGTGATTTCCATCGATGTCCGTGACAGAGTCCTCTTGCATTCATGTGCAGCACTTGGTTCATTATCATTAACGTCATAATCATCATCGATGTGACCACGCTCCACGGAATAACTCTCTCTCTCTCTCCCAGCCCTCCCTCTGTCTCGCTGCTCAAAACCACTCGCAGATGCACGCCTCTCACGTAGCTCCACACCGCCGCCGCCGCCCCCCCCCCCCGAGCCACGATCTCCGTCCGCGCTGCATTCGCAATCGCAGGGCCGCTCGCTTCTCACAAACCACGCCGTGGGCAAGCGCCGTGCGCCGGGCGTGAATTCCAATGCGGCTGCAAGAAAACAATTGAAACGCAAAGAGCCTGGGGTTGAAATAGAGGTGGCGGCGATGGTGGTGGACGTGGGTGGGGAGGTGGGTGGGGGGGCGATAGATCGAGCGAGTTAATATCTAAATATAGCGATGAAAGCGAACGGGTTGGGGTGGGGGGTGTCGGCGGCTATGATGGCAATGCGAAGCGTATTGCTTGGAGGGGCCACGGAGTCGTGGGGGTGAGCTACAGGGCTGGAATGCGAGGCTACGGGGATGATGATGTTTGTATTGAGCGGTCCTCTGCCGAACAAAATTCGCCCTTGCACATTCATACGTGCAGGGGGGAGGGGGGGGCGTACTCTTAGGGCAAAGCGCGATCAGCACCTATGAAGGCCGGCACGGCACACAAGTGGCCAACACCACGTCCGGCCGCCTTTGTCTCCCCAGTGCTGATGTGAACACACACCGAGCCAGAGACAAAATTTAGGGCTGAGTCGACATAAGGGGAGGCCCAGGGACGGTTCATAAAATCGCCACTGTTATTGGTCGTGAGCGGGAATCCAACTCGGCTCGCTGGGTTCGTAGCACAGAGCGCTTCTCTCCCCACACACACACAGCAAATGTGCAGTCACACACACAACAGACAAAGATCCCCCATATAGCCTTAACAGACTGTAGTGGCAAGTGCTGTTAGCGAGCACCTATAAAGGCCGGCACAGTACACGAGGGGGTGGGTGGCCAACACCACGCCCGGCCGCTTTTGTCTCCCTAGCGGCGATGTTTACACATCGCACCAGGTACTCATTTGAGGCTGAGTCGACCTAGGGGAGGGCCCAGTACCTGTTCAGATAATCGTCACTGGTGGTTTTGCCGTGAGCGGGAATCGAACCCGGGTCGCCAGGTTCGTAGTGCAGCGCGCTAACCGCTACACTACCGCTCCCCACAAACGCACAGTCACTCACACACACACACGCTACAAACGGTGGCTTAGAGGCAGATGATTGAGCGAGAATAAACGTCCACATGCAGCGACGCTTCCGAAAAAAAAAATAATGAAAGAGTTTCGCTGTGCCCCTCTCTGTGTAGTGAACGACGCGAGGACGTCACACTGCGAGCGAGGTCGTGACGTGCTCGGGGGGGGGGGGGGGGGGGTCGTCACGACCACGAGTTCACGGTGCCTCATTTTCATCATCATCATCAACAACACCATCATCGCAATACAATCATTGCGATCATCGTAATTATTGTCATGGTTACGACTGTATCAACATTATCATCATCATGCCACCTCCACCATCATCATCATTACACAACGTCATCATTAATATCATCACAACTCTCACTATCATTAACATGATCATCATCATCACCAACATCCGATGTTCGATCCTCGCATGTCAATCGCACTCTTCTCCGCCAGCCGGTTTCAGGATTACGGAACGCAGGGCTCGTATCTCTCCGTCTTTCACGGGCCTTTTAATTGACCCAGCGGGTCTCTCGCACGGGTTTACGAACGTCAGCGAGTGTAAGTTGCAACCCGGCGATTACCTGCGGCTGGAGCACTCAGCCCCCAGTTCCGGGAGAAAAAAAAATCACTGGAATTGCAGAAGCCCTTGGCTGTTTAAATCACGGTGCGCCTGATACTCGGATACGAACTCAGGCCCTCAACGGCGGCGGTGCCAGCGTGTCTGAACCTCCGTGTTGCCCGTCTGAGTCCCGTCGTGGTGCAGGTTGAGGAGTTCAAGGAACGCGTCACGCCACCTTTGCTTTGATTTGTGTGCTACTCTGCCTTTTCCATTTCAGATTTCAGGGCGTTTGGAGAGAGAGAGAGGGGTGGGGGGTGGTCGCGTGCCCGGTGAAGGAAGCTGCACGTGGTGCAATCTTCACTCGGTGTTCGCTCGAGACAACCGTCCGTTTCATCTTTATTTGTCGTTGTTGTTGTTGTTGCATCGCCTTAATTGCATTGCAATTGTGCCCGCAGCGTCGTGTCATGAGATGAATGCATTCATGTTCGGAATTCGGGCAGCGGAAACATCGCCGCACGCTTCGACGGAACGCTCCCGGAGTACGACGCCACGAGGCCTACGTCTTCTCGAGTCGCGCTCCACTAGAACTCTCGTCCAACACGAGGTGGCGCAACACCCTTGACATCTCCCCCCTCCAGAGAGTGTTCGTTCCGCGCGGCGATCAACCCCAACAATTTGTTATACTCGGAGCTGGATATTTCAGCCGCATTAAGGGGAGCAGGCGAACCCAATACGATCTCTCCTTTTTCTGTTTTTGGTTCTGTGTGCAGGCATTTTGGTGACCGGGGCCGATAGCGTCCACTTCGAGGACACAAGTTGAATCGGGGGCGACTGAAACCCGCATTTTATCCCAGGAGATCTTCTCACACAAGTGCTGGCCGGCTTCGTCCGTCTGCCACAGAACCGGTCATCCGAGCCACCGAATCACCTTTGTCTGAGAGTGTCAATAAGTCGCCACATTTCAGGTTCACGCAGGACACGAGTGCCCGGACTTTCCACCTGGGGCCACCCTTGGGCCACCCGTGCTCTCACACCAAGACCTTCTGTCGGCGTGCCTTAGACGGAGAATTGTGACGGTGTTTCCCTTTTGCTTCCAGGAGAAAAGAAAAAAATCCATCCGACCGCGACGAGGCTTTACGAGCGCGTCGAGATACCGCACGTGCCGTGTCATGTGCTTTTTGTACTTTTTGTGCACCCTTATGCTCGTCGTTGTCGTCGGCTGACGTCCATTTTGCAAGAACGACGACAACAACAACAACAGCGGTAGCAGCAGCAATAATATTAAGCAACGCTATGAGTCCAAAAGCAGCGATGAGAGCGACGCGAACATCGCCAGCCGCGGGGTCGTGACGCGACCGCGTCGCTCTCCTTGATTCGGCAAGCGGTGTAAAGGTGAAAAAAAGTCTCTCTCGATAGATCTTTTTTAAAACGCACAACTGCAAGAAACGAAGCATTGCAAACTGCAGTCTTCCTCCACCGACGGCCCTCTCGACGCGTCATCACCGCGGAGCGTTCGGGAGGAGCGTGCGGAGTTTTGTGGCTTTTTCGCCGAGCGACCAAAGTCTTCGTGGCGGTTGGGTCGGTCCTTGGTTGGGGAGGGGGAGGAGAGTGCAACAGCAAATATTGTACTGTACTCCGCTCAACAATTCTAGCAGGAAATTGCGCATCGCAGAATCGTCACGAGGTGGCCACCTTCGTCAGCGAAATCCTCCAGGCACAGGAGGCAACTTCTTGGCCACGCGGGGAGCCCCGCGAATGAAGCCCTAAGGGCTGTGGTGGTGGTGGTGTTGTTCATATCGTCGTTTTCATCGTCGACGGAAGCGGCTTGCGAGGGCACGGCGAGGCGGAACATGGCACCGGAGAGTCAGAATTCGTTAGCAACCGCTCGAGGCAACGCGCGGTGTTGAAGCGACGAAAGCGAGAGAGAGAGACACGGAGGGAGAAGGAAGGAGAGAGACACGGAGGGAGAGGGAGGGAGAGAGAGGGAGCGAAGGAACTGCCACGGCGCCACGAAGGCAAGCGACGGGCCCACGATGCCACACGATGGTGCCGGCAAGACGCACGCGTAGCTGGAGTCACAACCGTGAGTGCTTCTTGCGGAGCGCGACGACTCCCTTGTTTGTGTCTTCGTATCCAGCTCTCTGATGTGTTCTTTACTAATAATATGTTTTTTATCCTTTTATCTGGCACAAAACTGACACCTTTTTACAAGGGATCATGCTTGCATTAACCACAATACCTGTGGTCAAAATGCAAATAAAAAGCAGGACTCTGATAATGTATGCATTGTCCTTGAAATTGATTGGTCCACACCAGAGACAGCTTTTTTTAGAGCCCAGTCTCATATTACTTGTTGTTGTACCGCGTGTTCTTCTGCCTGCATGACGAACACGCTGTCGTTTAGGCGATCGTTTCGCTCCACGGCCTGAGAGCTTAATCGGGTTTCGACGGAAGCTGCAGACGTTTAGAACTGCGGGCGCAATGAGTTTTAAGTCGTCACAATGAGCTACACGTGACGGATTCCGTCCAATCGCAGGCAGTTATAATCAGCACGCTACCACAAAGACGGCGTGCGATCACAGCACGTGGCGCCAGCGTTGTCCGTCAAAGAGAATCAATTCCATCTTCACTTACAGCTTTCGTGACTGCAGGAATTAATATTCTGTGGGTCTTTCGGTAAAGTCCCGTAGATGGGTTCAACAAAAATAGCAACCTACCTACGTGACTTCACCGAAAGACCCAAAGAATATAGAATCAATTACGTTTTGGAAAACGGTAAAAAGTTAGGTTTAGATTCAAATCACTTAATTCTAATTCTGGGCGGAATCTGAAACGTGTCTGATAAGATTGGCGGTGTGGTCTGCGGGCTCGAGATGACAGGTTAGAGGTGGCAGCAACGTCTTAGTGGTGAAATTGTGTTGCATGGCTAATAACGGTGAATTATTTTGAGATAACAGTTTAGACAGTTTCACGTAATCACATCCAAACATATTTCACGGTTATCGACATCCAGACAGGGTGGGTAAAGTGTCAACATTTGTGCCTTCATAGCAAGAAGGCCCTGTGTTCAATTCCCGACTCTGGGTGCCTTTCTGCGTGGAGTTTGTACGCTCTCCCCCTTGTTCCCGCATGGAAGTTCCTCCGGGTTCTCCAATTTCCTCCCGTAGATGAAAAAAAACAACAACAACAACAACCGTGCATACACCATCCCAGTGCTGAAAAAATGATCTGCAACTTGCTTGGGATGACATTTAGCTGCAACATTTCTCCATTAACTGCAAACACAATCTTAGCAGGACCCTCTTGAAAAAGAGTCTTGAAACTCGGTGATACTTTCTTGCATTAACAAGCGTAGACATCATAATACGACTATTTTTTTTAAATACAAGGTGTGGCTAATTTTATCATTCATTATCAAGTAATTAAAATTAGACAGCTGTTGGAGCTCAAGTGATAAAACCACACACACACTCCGTCAACAGCACAGCCAAATAAAGCACAACCGTGCCAAATTGTATTATTGTGTCAGCATCGCCGGTGTGGTTGGGTCCGGACGTATCTCACAACCGTATTTAGCCACTAGATACGCGACGTTTCGCTTGAAACTGCGCCAGGCATATTCAGGACATGGCAAGTGGTCAACATGTCGGGTGGAGGAGAGTTTCACGACACACGTTTTGTTCGGGAGTATCACCTGACCCTGGACTCAGCCAACACAATCGATTATGTATCATAACAGTGGCCTCGATTTATCAACTCGATCGAGTAACGACTCGACTCTCGTCTGATACAGAAAACGCAATGCGTTCGTCAATAACAGTGTGTGGCCTTAAAATAAAAAAATATATGATGATCGACGCTTCGGGCATATGGCTCTTCTTCAAAGCACATCGATTAACTCTCGTGCCTATCGCTAACTAAATGCTTCCGATGAACAAACGCGTTCGGGATATAAAACAAAGAATCCCACGCACCATCGCGCGTGATCACTCTCCTTCCTCCCTTCCTTGTTTGTTTAATTGCTGCTGTCATTCTTGCTCGTCGTCGTCGTCGTCTTGTGAATTCGTTAGCGGGCCGAGCCATGGTGGAGACGTTCAAGGTGGCGGTGCTGGGCGCTCCGGGAGTGGGGAAGACGTCCATCATCCGGCAGTTCGTCTCCAACGAGTTCGGCGAGACGTACGCGCCGACGCGCACGCGCGCCGTCTACGCGCCCGCGCTCGTCGTGAACGAGCGCGTGCTGGAGCTGCGCATCCTCGACGTGCCGCCGATCGCCTCCTTCCCCCTCAACTCCTTCCAGGTGCGCGGCTCACTCGGCCACCGCGTTGTCCCTCTCTCTCTGTCTTTTTTTTTACGATCAGTGGAAACAAGAAGATGCTCGGTGTGTATTCGGCACTTTGCTTCGTTCATCATTTCGTAATTTTTTTTATTTTTTTTACATTTTTTGACTTTGCTTTATGTAAACCCACACCTCTCGCTTACTCTCTCGCTCACTCTCTCGCTCACTCTCTCTGCCTCCTCTGTTCTCTTTCTCTGTCTCCTCTGTTCTGCTTGTCGCCAGCCTGTTCATCGGCATGTGATCGTTTTTTGAGCCGGGTCGTTTGTGGCCAGGTCGCTTCTGAAAAATACGCTAATATAGCTCGGTGGGCTTCACCTGAGCAGTGCTACCAAAGCAGTGGGTTGGAGCTCACTAGCAAAACCAACGTGTGGCAGGGAGTGGGGGGGTGTCAGCTCGCCGCTTGTCATGGTTGAGCGCATGTGGCCTTCCCTGCCGGCGTGTGCCAGGAGTGGTCGGACACGCGGTGCCGGGGCCTGCGCAGCGCCCACGCCTACGTCCTCGTCTATGACATCTGCTGCTTCGAGAGCTTCGAGTACATCAAGGTGCTGAGGCAGCAGATCCTGGATTGCAGGTGCGTGACTCCCACGTGCATGTACAGGGTAGTTGAAAAAAAAAACACGTTCACACTTCTGAGAATTTGCAACGATACCACGAGAAACGTGGCCCCGGGGCTCTGGAGACCACCTGGAGAAGATTCCAGGCGTGTGTTGACAATGATGGCGAACAAGTGGAGACTCTTTGCCTTTTTGAAGCTATTCATGTATATTTGTTATCATGTTACAGTGTACAATTTTGACTTACAACTTTCGTGACTGCAGGAATTCATATTCTTTGGTTCTTTGGGTAAAGTCACGTAGACAGAAAAAAGAAAAAAAGAAAAGTGAATAAAAATACCACGACGTTTCGATCGCAACACAAGCGGTCGTCATCAGGAAAAGGGGTTAGCCTCTAAAGACAAACTGTTTATAAAGGTTTGGAGATAGACATAGCCCAAGTGTATCAGCAACACCAGCAGTGCCATTGCAGCAGCAATGCCAATGCAGCAGCACCAACATTGCCAATGCAGCAGCAATGCCATTACAGCAGCAATGCCAATGCAGCAGCAATGCCAATGCAGCATGAACCGCCAGGTAATCACTGCACCCCGCTCTACACACCACACTGCTGACGGTGGAGGTTGGTTGACAATAATTATTATTATTATTCTTTTTTTTATCTACGTGACTTTACTGAAATAACCAAATAATATGTTGCAGTGTATTATTCGTTTTTTTCCCATTAAAAACGACAGTCCCATGTAAGTGTTAACATTTTTTTGAAGCACCCTGTATTTGTATGCCGCTTTCGTCAATCCATTGCTGGACGAGGGCCTGCCAACACTGTGCGGGTTCACTAATGTGGGGGACACAAACGTGGGATCGTGGAAGTACGGTACAACAATGGACTTTGCTTCACTGCCCTCTGCTGAGAGCCAAAACCCCGACCAAATGACCGATCCCGTCAGATCTCGGGCAGCTGGGCAGGTTTGTGCTTTGATTGGACAACCAACAGCCTACGTGCACAACGGGTGATGTAGGCTGTGCGGGGTATGCGTTGTCTGGATGAGGGTAAGGGCGCAGCCCTGCAATCATTTGCTCACGCTCCTGCTGGCTGAATGGCGTCCACTAGAAGGAGCTCGAGACAGCCCCACTAGCGTGGGGGGGGGGGTGTTTTTGGCCTACTCTTCCACGCTGATCGGACGTCTCTGAAGAGGCGTGAGCAACCACGCTTTACCCCACCACACGCAACCTGGCGATCGACTAACTGTGGTGTAACCCATTTCTACTGCTGGCTTAGAATGAGGCGGCGGTGGGGTTTTGGGGGGTGGGGGTGGGGGGTGGGGGTGGGGGAGTAACTGCCGCGCCGCGAGATCGAACCGAAACGGCGAGCGTCTGCACAGCGGGTCAAGCGTGCTTAAAACCATTCCACCGTAGCAAGTGCTGGGTGCTGGATGTGAATTCCAATGCGGTTGGAAATACGCAACAACAACAACAAATCCAGGCTGTCTTAACCAGGAATTGCAAAGAACAGTGGCAGCGATGGAGGAGGCGGTAGATTGAGGGGTGGGCAGGGAATTACGAAACTTGGATCTGTGTAATAAAACGAAACTATTTTGTTTTTATATTATCAGGTAAGGTCCACTGAGTTGTGTAGCTCTATTTCAGAAGCGACCTGGTCATCACAGTATCACAAATGATGGCCCAACGAAGTGGCTTATCATCACGTGGAAATGTATAGCAGCCAGATACTCTAAAAGCAAGTTGTTTGTAAATGTGAAGGAAAAAACCGGAGGACCCGGAGAAAAATCCACGTGACCACGGAGAGAGAGAGACACACAAACTCCAAATATACAACAGGCGTCAGGGTCGGAATCGAACCCACGACCCTTTGTAGACCAGGCGAGGTAGTTAACACCTCGCCGCCGTGACGCCACAATAATCCCGTATCATTCAAGAGCACCCCGGCTGGAATTAAAATCTCGCCTCGTGCCGACCACAGCGTGTGTGGATTGGTAGGGGTTAACGCTCGCCGCCGTTTTTCAATTAAGCACAGGCAAGCCGGCACGCAGCTTCCATGACCTCTGCAAGCTGCATCAAAAAAACATAGAGGTGGGACGATGTAATTATACATTTCCAGCCTTCGCTTTTGTCGGCACTTGGAGCGAGTCGCTCGAATGGCTGGGAGTGGCACGAGCGTCACGGAATATTTCAGTCGGGGCCGTTATATATGTATATAAAAAAATGAATATATTGTATCTCGTGCGGGCGCTTCCAGCTCTTTACAAGATTTCTGGGCAACATCGTGGAAGATTAGGCCAAAAATACCCATCTGGAGGGAGTCTCTCTCGCTCTCACTGGAGCGCTCGCTCTCGTGGAGGCCCTGACAACAGCCTAATCACCCGTAATGCGCCCACGTGCGTCAGAGCTCGCAATCTAAGCGGGCTTGAGCCTGGATAGTAACACTCGGATGGGTGACCGCCCTTTGTTAGACAGGTTGCTCTCGGCGACTGTGGGGTAACGTCGTGAGCAGCATGGTCAAGTATAGTCCAATAACCTCTCCTCACGGTCGGCGTGATGTATGGAGGCCCCATCGAGCAGTGGATTAACACAAAAGCTGCACTTGTGTACACGATGACGGTGATGGGGGAGGGGGGAGGGGCTGTGTCCACCCAGACTGGGAAGTTAACTTATGGCCTTTCGATTGCGAGTCAAGTGCCCGACCACTCAATGATTATTAACCAGGCTAAATACTTTTTTCAGTGGTACAACTGCCGGGATATTGCGATTTAATGGGCTCCGTTCCAGTCGACCACCAGCTCCTTATTTTATTTTGGAGTTTTTAGCGGATGCCACCGCGGCCGGTTTAATTAGTGAGAGAGATTCACGGCCCTCCTGGAACACGAACTAATTAAATTGGCCGCCGTAACTAGCTCTCAGCTCACTCCTGGCCAGGATAAAAGATCGGCCCAAATGGATTTTTGATGATAATTATTTATCCTGCCTTTTTTACGTAGCCTGCTTAGGAAGCGATCCGTCGTTAAACGCTCATCGGTCCCCGTTCTCACGAAGACTTACCGTTGCCCTACGGGCGAGGAATCGGCACATTGTATACCAGTGATTGAAGAGGACGATTTCAGTTCCAGGAAAAGCGACGGGCTGCTGGGGTCCTGGGCTGTTGCGTAATCTGTGCGGTGCACGGAGGCTGTTTTTTTTCTTATGATGCTGCGATTTTCTTTTGAATGAACTGGCCGCTTTATTTTCACAGTTCCGCAACTTTTCCCATCGCTCGTCCGCGTTGGTTTTCGTCACAACAGCACTGCACATCTCGCGTTGCTCAGTGCCGCAGTCACCGTCATCTTCTACCCGCGATGGCCGATTAGCATTACCATTAGTGGCTCGGTACAGAGGAAATTCTTCAAAGTGCAGCTGAACGTACAATCATGACACCATATTCTCCGGATTATGAGATGCTCTGGAAAGTAAGATGCACAACCAAAACTTGTGCGAGATGTCAATATAGGATTATGGGAAAAGTGCGTCTACATAATTCGGACAATGTGACATTTTTGGAACCGTTTCTGCCACTTTGATCCAATTGTGCTATCAGATATTTTGTCATTGGCCAAATAATTTATTAGGAAATCTTGCAGAGCAGCGAGCCCGACGTGAACAACTAGGGGAGGACATCTCGCGAAATATCATTCAAGTTCGTTCGTGTCTCAGTCCGCTTGTCCTGGTGAGGGTCGCGGCGGCAGCATATTGAGCAGTGGTGGTCGAGACCTCCCTTTCCCTGGCGACTAACTCTGGCTCTTCCTTGGGAATTCCCAGGCGTTCCCAGGCCAGCCGAGCGACATAGTCCCGCCAGCATATCCTGGGCCAGCCTCGGGGTCTTTGCCTAAGTGTCTTTTTGATATCCAAACATTAGCGGCCGATGCAGTGTCCTACACACTATGAAAGAGATATATATATATTTACCGTTGGGCAGTCAAACAAGATACATATTTTTGTAATTCTCAGAGCTGGACTTTAGTGAGAGTGCAAACTAAATAAAATTTGACAAATTTCTCTTGTACGGGTTTTTTACGACCAGTTTCAGACCGTGAAAACGTCACTGTCGAGATCCCTGCTTAGTCACGGACTGCAGCTGAAACCCAGATTCAAACCCAGGATCTCAGCGCACCGGCTCATAAACTTTTGACCTGTGAGACATCGGGGCCAGCTATAATATGCTTGGCTACAAGCCAGCGAGATTGGACTTTGCTCGGGAATTCAGAGAGCGTGGCAAAGAATAGTTCATCATCTTGCATTATTATGACAAAATTGTCTGGAATTTAGGTTATATATTTATTTTATGTTGTCTCCTTTGTCCGGGTTATGAAAGGAACGCTAATTTCGATTCGGCGTCTGCGCCGATGCGTTTCTTGGCGCCATTATTTATTTTCCGGTCCCTCGTCCTCGCGGCTGTGCAAGGAAGGTCACAGGATGTATGGAAAAGTGTAACGTTAAACCCGTCAACGAAAAACACCCGCATAATTATTTGATTTGGGCCACGTGTTGTCCGCATTCATTTTGCCCATTACAGTCAACAGCCCCGCTGGGGCTCTGGTGATGTGAGAAAGTAATTGCAGGGCTGGACTTTTGTGTTTTACCTCTTAGCCAGACCGTGTCGCAGGTCCCTGTTTGTGCGTGGTAGTCAGTTCTAACGAGCCACCAAATCTATTTGCTTTCTTTCTGCCCTGAAGGCCACTGCCTGATAATATATTTTTCGTGTCAATGTAAATGTGTGGACGTGTACAGCCCTTTGTTAGAGTGAGCAAGCAATTGCAGGGCTGCACCTTTACCTTTGGATTTTGGGTCTTGGCTGGTACATACAATCTCGCTTGCGTATGGTCGGATGAATAGAAACTCGCGAGTCTATGTCCAGATTATTCTGGCCATAAAACGGCTTGAGTTGATGTGGGTGGTGAATTGCTTCAAGTCTCCGTTGATTTTCATTGAAAGTGGTTCATAAGTACGTGAGGCCGCTATGAGTCTCTACGTGAGCCCACATAGAGACGCATACACTCACAAAGAGACTAATAGACTCGCGTAGAGACTCAAATGACTCGAGACTCACACAGAGCTCACAGTAGGTGTCCGCTTGTGTGGTCGACGGGCTGGTTGCTGATTCTCCAATCACTTGTCAGGCTATACGATACAATGCAACAGCACATGCCATGAGCGATAATGTGGAATGCAATTGCAATGCAATTTGGATTCAGATGGCATCTTAATGCCACTGCGTCTCAAGATGCTGTACAATGGCAGGAGTAAGATGGGGGTGGGCAATACGGGGGGGGGGGGGGCCCGTCAGCATATCGCCTTTTGCACCAGGTGAATCTGTGTTTAAGCGATGCCAGGACACGGTATATATATATTTTTACAGGCTGTCAGAAATCCAATAACACTGTTTGGTGCGAGCCACTTGGCATTATGGGGCTTTTGGGAAGCAGGGGGAGTGGGGGGGGGGGAGGCTCTGGGGGGCTTCTGGTGAAACGGGGTCCTCTGGCACCCCAGGGAACCCCTCGGCCACGGTTGCATGGCCCTTGTGGTGGTGTCCTTGTTGTCTACCGTGACACCTGAGGCCGGTGCCTTTTATTTTGGCTCAAGCGGCGCTGCCTCCCACCTCCGGCGCTCTCCACACCTCGACCTTTGGCCCCAGACCTTGTTATCAGCCCTCTTGCATCGCTGTCTCTCTCAATCGTCTCTCCGAGTCGCCGTGTCTCTTTAAACACTCCCTCCGCTCGCCCAAAATTGCCTGCGTTGCGAATGCGTTCGTGTTCCTCGCCCCACGCCTTCTCATTTCGTCTCTCTCCTCTCTCTCTCTCTGTCTCTCCCCGCTTGGTGTGCTCCCCGGTTTGCGCATTATCCCTTCATCTCACGATCTCTGTCCGTCTCCTCCCTGCGTGTCAACTGGATGGCCTCAGAGGTTCAGTGCGCTGAGATGGCACCACTCAGATCCTGGGTTTGAATCCAGGTGCTTGTTCCCCGTGCTGAAACCGGCTTCTCAGGTGCAGCGGCGTCGTTCATTCACCTGTCCATTCACCCACCTGTCCATCCGTCCCTCTGTCCGTTTGGCCATCCTTACATCCGTTTATGTATCCTTCTACCCGAGTGATATCCGTCTGTCTTCATGCCCATCCATCTGCTTGCCCGTCTAACTGGCCGCCTATCCATAGGCCCGTCTGTCGTCGTCTGTCGGTTTGCCCGTTCCTCCCGTTGATGTGTCCGTCAACCTCCAGTGTGTGTCCGTCTCTCTGTCTGTCCGGCCACTTGTCTGTTTGTCCATCCACCCATCCATTCGCCCGTCCCTCTTTTATCCTTGAAAGGTCCCACGGCGCGCGTCCATTGACACATCCATCCGTTCGCCGACCCTTCCGTGTATCTGCCGTCTTTTCTTGGATTTTCGGTTTACGCTTGGTCACATATTCACTTTAAGATGTTTTCTTGTTCATGTTTTTTGTTTGTTGCGGTTGCACTCGATTCAAGAGCCGAATGGCTCACAGGGCTCTACACCTAATAAATGAACTTGAACTTGAATCTGCCCGTCCATCTACTATTCCGCTGCACTCATCCGTCTCATCAACCGTAACCCCGTGTCTTATCGCCACGCCCCCATCTCAGGGCTACCGATGTCCCCATCCTCATCGTGGGCAACAAGCGCGACCTGCAGCGACGGCGCGTAATGCCGCGACGCACCGTGGCGCAGCTCGTCAAGAAGTCGTGGAAATGCGGCTACGTCGAGTGCTCGGCCAAACACAACTGGCGCGTGCTGCTGCTCTTCCGCGAGCTGCTGCGAGGCGTCGGCTGCGGCGGCGGCGGCGGCTGCAAGTACGCGCATCCGTCCATCCGCCTGCACGGGGCACTGCGACGTAACCGCTGCAGCGTTATGTGAACGGGCGTGATGGCTGGTCACGGCCCCCCCCACCCCCAAAATCCGGGTTTTGACCTCGCCGGGTTTTAGTTTTTACCGCTCCCACCCCACCCCCCCCCGATTTTGACAGCCAGGGAGGGAGGGGGGTGGTACCGAAGCGGTGGAACTCCGGTCCGGGAAAAAACCAAGAGAGTGCCGAGATCCACCACGCCGGGTTTTTGTAATCGCCCGGTGGTACCGGCGGGCGGTGGGGTTGGTTGGTTGATGAGGAGAGCACAGCGGGAGGGAGAGAGCGAGCGAGCGAGAGAGGCGGCGTCGCGTTTGTCACCGCCGCCGCGCACACAACACGACCCGCTGTGAGCCGCCGTTGGGCTGCAGCACGGGGGAAAACATGGAGCGACAACCCGCCTGAAGATGCGACATGGAGTCGTCGTCGCTGCTGCTGACAGCGTTCTGACGATGTGATGATGAGGTTGGATGAGACGGAGACCGACGACGACGATGATGATGATGATGGTGGTGATGATAAGATCGGCGTGTGTGCAGCTGGTGCATCAGCTGCGCGTGACACGAACGCCGCTGCGGCTGACCTTGCAGATGCCGCTGATGCTTGTGCCGATGTCACGTGTCAGTCACGTGTCAATCACCTGTCAGTCACGTGTCAGTCACTTGTCACTCACGTGTCAATCACCTGTTAGTCACGTGTCAGTCACCTGTCAGTCACGTGTCAGTCATCCGCCGCAGCGATGGACTGGAGAATGGACGATCACTACCGCTGTTAATGTCATTGCAGTTGTGCCATTGTTACGAATTGTTTTTATATATTTTTTAAAGTCCACGGCGGTCAGTGGTGATGTTAAGCACCCGCCTCACTTTCTTGCGACGAAATAGAATCTAGCGCCGAAGTGGAACGGTGCAGTTTTGTTGCAAAGGACGTTGCCAGCGACAGCGTTGTGGTTGTTGTTGTTTAACGGCGACGCTCTGTTGATCGCAGGGGAAAACAACCGAGTAAGACATCGCAGGGTCGTTAGAGATGGCGACAGCATGGGGGGAGGGCTTTATCCAGCAGTGGACTCACCCATGGCTGATGATGATGAGGCTGATGATGAAACACTGGGAATTAAAGTTGCATGCGGGTCTGCAACTCGGAGGAAGTTTGCTCT
>CM025624.2:5483270-5501758 GCA_014621495.2 Entosphenus tridentatus | reverse complement strand
CCCCTCCCATATAATTTACCACCAATCTTAATGTCACTTTGATCGATTTTGATTGTTTGTCCTGGTTTTTTTTCCGGCCTGCCATCGACAAACTGGTCCCCTGGCAGAGATGAGTCGGCCCTCCCATAGGAATGTAGAATTTCCACCAGGGCTCAAGAGCAACTTTCCCACGCCGTTGTCAGAGACGTGTGCATTGCATGGTTCAACCCGACATGTCGAACTCCTCGGGGGAAGAATGTCGGCAAATATTGAATTCTCAAAGCCGAGTTGAGCGCAAAAACAAATTTAACGTTGCGTTCTTTGTGTGAACGGAGCCGAGGCGATCAACTAACTGAACTTAAACACCCGATGTCATCATGGGCGGCTGGAACCTGGACACGAACCCAGGTGGTTCGTGGTCTTCTTTTATCGCGTGGCTGATGTTGATGTACAGCAGTGTTCATCAATAATTTCCAGAGGTCGGCGGGAGGAGGGGGGCACTTTCGCCGATAAGACATCAGTGTGAGGGCTGCCACACCACCTGCAAGATGTTTTCATACGTGCTGTGTATTGTCTGGGGACGTACGTCAGGGGCCGCGCTAAAGGCCACCAGGGGTCCCCAGTGGCCCGCGGGACTTGCAATGAAAAATCACTGAAGTCGAGCAAAAATCGGACTTTTATTTTGAGGTCGCCAAGCCAGAAAATCGTGTCAGGAATACATTTCAAGCTCTGACCACTGAGCCATCTCTGTAACCTTTTTTTTAATCTTCACCCTTATTATGTTTCTGCATCTTCGAGCCCACAAACCCCGTGACTGCGGTCGCTCGGCTCTTCTTAATCCATGAGCTTCTACGATTATCTGCCTCTTTTCTGTGTCACATCCACGCTCATCAAATATCATTCCACCACATCCTCCCATCTCACCGTCGACCTCTCTCTCTCTCTCTGCTCCGTCTACCCTGCACCAATGGCAACTCCATAGCCCTTCTCATTTCACGCTCCTTGTCTCTTTTTAATTCGTGCCCAAATCATCAACGCCTCGTCACCCTTGTCTTCTCAGGAATACCACATTCCTGCGGAGGGAGCTGGTAGGAACGTTGGGTTGCTCGGTCAATGGCCAGGGTCAACGGCGGCGTGGTGTATTCCGCAAATATGCCCGACTGTGAGGGCGGGCACAAGCCGGCGTGAGTAGGTTACACGTTGAGTTTTATAAGGGCACCACGGGGTGACCAACCCCTCCCCACCCAGCTCCTCCCCACCCAGCCCCACCCCTCCCACCCCCCACCCAGCCCCACCCTCCCCACCCAGCCCCTCCCCACCCAGCCCCTCCCCACCCTCCCCTCCCCTCCCCACCCAGCCCCTCCCTCCCCACCCAGCCCTTCCCTGCACGACGGACGGACGGACACAATAATCCCCTGTGGGCTGGTGTAACCAGTAGGTTCCTACCAGTAATAGTGACCCCTTGCTAAGACTCTTAACGCAATATTCTCACCTCCTTTTCCGTAGAGATTTACATCTATCCCAGCATTCTCATCTCTGCCCTTTCATGCCACTCTCTCTCGATATATATTTTCCCAATACCATCTTTTGTATTTGCGACAATTGACCAGTTCCTGACTTGCACAGAAAACCTGCGATAATGCATGGAGCCGGATTGAAAAAGTGGATTAATAAAAGTACAATTATGAAGGTGCAGCCCTGCAATTGCCTACTCGTGCCACAGCTGGAGGAAGGGCCTCAACTACAGGGAGTACTCCACAAGAGAGCCTATGCAGAGGGCAAGTTGGTCTACTCTCCCACACTGGCCAGACGTCTTGGAACAAGTGAGAGTGCCCACATTTTACCCCACTACCTGCCGATCGAACTTAACTGTGGTGGGTGGGTGGGTGGACAGAGGTGGGTGGTGGAGGGGAATTTAAAAAAATTGCCCCATTTTTTTTTCAGCCGCCGCGCCGAGAGATTAAAATCGAACCGGCCACCTCTGGATTGCAAGTCCTTTGCGTTTACCATTCCACCACTGATGCAGCATGTGCTTGTTTTTTTAAATATGTGAAATCAACCTCACGAAAACCGGTGAAAAATCCAGTGGAAGTCATGGTAATTGATTAGAAAAAAACCCAAAAAACAAATCTTTAATTCAAAGTCTACAATAACAGCAACGATAATCACAGAGCTCACAAACGAGTCGTAATTGAACAAGAAATTATGACCTTAAAGGAAAATGCAAGTACAACAACAACAAACAACCAGCGGTTATTTTGAGATAGACACAGCAATGCAGTCCCAAGCCAGTTTTCATGATTGTAAAAAATAATACAGGGAGACTCTTGTCAAATCTTGCTGCAAAACATTACCACGTGATAAGCCACTTTGCCAAGCGATCATTCGTGACCAAGGTCGCTTCTGAAAACGAAGTTAATAGTTGAGTGGGCATTACCTGGTAAGATAAACATTGTTTAGTTTTAATCTTGATTTGAAGCTTTCGTGACTGCAGGAATCCATACTCTTTGGTTCTTTCGGTAAAGTCACGTAGGTAGACAAAATAATAATAGATCACGACGTTTCGACCATCAGCTGACCGTCAGCAGTCCTCCTACCGTGTGTTTGTTTCACACCTGATGACGGTTGCTTGTGTTGCGATCGAAACGTCGTGATCTATTATTTTTTTTATACCTACGTGACTTTACCGAAAGAACCACAGAGTATTGTTTAGCTTTATTATTATATTTTTTTATAAGTGATTTGTTTACCATGTACTGTGCACTCCTATCCTATGTTTTGTATTGTTTGTTGTTGAAACTGTTTGACCCGCCCCTACTGAACATCTATGAAACAGAGCTTTAAAGCTCGTTGGATTCCTCCAGTATAACTAAATATTCTGACTCTGATCCCATTCAATGTTGGTAGGAGGGTGGCACACGCGTGGAATGCTATTTATTGTTCGTGTGTACATGCACTCTCTACACTTCGGAACCAGATTAAATCACGGGTGGCTCAAACACGGACTCGAACCCAGGTTCTCAGCGATACTGGCTGGTCCGTCTCTGACCTCTGGGCCACTGGGCCACCACGAAAGGCCAGTTTGATATTTACAGGAACATACTTGAACTGCTGCCAGATTACCGTGGATCGATGTTATATTGGTAATTACATTTAAATTACTTAGGGAAAAGTATGCATAAGCATGGATCATGTAGCACTTTTCAACACGCGTTTGCCTTTGGAGGTATTTATAGCAATAAATATCAATAAATACCTCCAAAACGCACCGAGAGTCCTTTTGAACTGGATGGAATCTGCAATTTTTTGGCAAGCCCTATTATCAATGAAGCAAGTTTGTAATAGGGCAAGCCCTTTTATCAATGAAGCAAGTTTGTAATAGGGCAAGCCCTTTTATCAATAAGGCCAGTTTGTAATAGGGCAAGGCACTTTATCAATAAGGACAGTTGGTAATAGGGCAAGCCCTTTTATCAATAAGGCCAGATTGTAATAGGGCAAGTCCCTATCAGCAACACAATTTTGTACGAGAGTTTGGTAACATCATCGTTACAAGACGGGATGAATGCGTAAATGCTTTGAAACGAAGTCGTTTTTGTTGTTGCTGTTGCATCTTCGTTTAACGCCTATGTCGTGTGCACGAAGCGGCATTCAAATTTAAATAAATGCGCAGCTCCGTAGCTTCAAGTTAAAACAAACATTGAAAAAAAATCAACGTGTAAAAATATTATTGTACAAAAAATTATTATGAGCACCAAGAAATTGTATTTATCAAAAAACACACGTCCCTATACTGCTTGATGCACATTAAATTCACTTCCCAGTTGCTATACGGCACAACGTCGCATATCTTACTTTGCTGGGGGACTTGAGGTATAGAAAGATAGTGAACATCAAAGAGAGAATGAAGGTTGTTCCCCTCCACGTCTTTAAACACGGGGAGACGCTCGACTGTGCTTTAGAAGTGACTGAACAAGCGCGAGATTGATTTGTGAACGTCTTACCTTACCAAAATCTCAGCAAGATATAAAGTCAACTGGAATATATTTACGCGGCAACAAAAGCCAAGGTGAATATGAACCGACACGTGGGGCGCCGAATGTTGGAGCATGAGACAATCCGATGAACAAACAATGAGCGACTGCTCACTGAGAATACAGAGGAGAGGTTTCTAGACTTCAGGAGCAATGAGGTGTGGCGCAGTGAGAGAACGACTGGGGCATGGGGTGACACTGATCCAAGAGAGAGACCACTCCGGTGGTTTGGAATGGATCTGGAAAGAATACCGCGTAGCCTTGACGGACTGTTGGGGCAAGTGCTGTTAGCGAGCATCTATGAAGGCCGGAACGGTACACGAGGGGGTGGGTGGCCAATACCACGCCCGACCGCCTTTGTCTTCCGAGTTGCGATGTTTACACCCCGCACCAGGTACTCATTTCAGGCTGAATCGACCTAGGGAAGGCCCAGGACCGGTTCAAATAATCGTCACTGGTGTTGGCTATGAACGGGAATCGAACTCGGGTCGCTGGGTTCATAGCGCAGCATGCTAACCGCGACCTATCGCTCACACACGCATGCGCACACGTACACGCACGGAGCTAAAAACTAAACTATTTTTATTATTTTAACGGGTAAAGCCCAGTGAGATATATATAGCTCTGTTTCAGAAGCGTCCTGGCCAAAAATGAAAGCTAAACGAAGTGGATTACGATGTGGAAATGTACAGCAGCCATATACTCCAAAAAGGCATGTCTCTAAACGTGAAGGGAAGCCCTGGAGTAAAAATCCACGCGACCATGAAAACTCCAAATTTACAGCAGCAGGCGTCAGAGTCGGGGATCGAACACACGACCTCCTGCATACCCGGCGAGGGAGTTAACATCTCCTAGCCACCGCGGCACCCGATATGTAAAGCAACGGAGGGAGAGCAACGGTGCGCTGAATTGACGGAAATTAAATAAGAATTCAGATCAAAATAAAAGTGCGACACAAGGGTGGAGGAGGCCATGAAGCTGGCGTGAGACAGGGAGGGGGGGGAGAGATCTCATTCGGCTGCATCGTCTGAACACGAAGAGAGGACGGGAACTGGAGACGAACAAGATCGAAACATGTCAGTGACACCACGCTGATATAAAAATTAACCCGTAAAAACAAAGTTTTTCACTATCCTTTATATGCGTGGCGGCTAGAGTCCTCTCGTCCTCTGGCTTGAGATGGCTGCCACCTATGGGTCAGATGATTGCATGGCAGCATTAAGCAATTGGTAATTAAATATAATATTTTTGTCCTAAAAAGTGTAAAATTTTGGAAAAAAAATCTTCACGAACATTAATTGTCACGCACAACGAGTCTGTGTGGATAATGTCAGCTCGATTGGATCACGGGAAGTGGGTTAAAAAACGACCGAAAGATTTGCACGGTCGTAAGCAAGCAAGCGCGCAAGTGAACTTAATATAAAGGATTAAAAAAGAAAATCCTCCACTCGGCGTGGGCGGTTAATTGGACAGGATGGATAAGAGGGTCAGATACACGACGTTGCACCGTTAACCGTGTTGCCAACACGAGTATCGACCATCATCACTGCCACGGCGGCATCCTGTGGACGACCTATCTAGGGGGTGATAAAATGGATACCGCTTTGTGGGATGTGAACAAGTGACCGTCCTATGGAGAGACTGACCCCTGCCATGGAAACGTGGAATTTCCACCGCTGGTCAGGGAATGGCAGTGGAGATGATCTGGGATGTTATGGGGACATAATGGCGGGGTCACTACACGCGTTTGGCATTTCTGCCCTTAACCGTATTATCTCTGCAAGGCGAGGCAAGACTGGCTTAGTATTCGGGTTATCTTGTGGACAGACCGGCCCTTGCCATAGGAATGTGGAATTTCCACTATTGGCGCAGGACCATGAAGAGAGAAATGAGCAGGGAGATACAAGACAAGAAAACATCCCCCATACAGCCTTAACAGACTATAGGGGCAAGTGATGTTGGCGAACGCCTTTGAAGGCCGTGGACCAGGCATTTACGGGAACTCCTCTACTTACGAACGAGTTACGTTACAGAGTTCTGTTCGTAAGTCGATTTGTTCGTAAGTCCCAACTTTACCCCTGTTTATTCCAAACGTGTTGTTACGGCGTGTACTCTAAAAGTTGCATAATGTCCTGTAGATGTTGATGCCAATGGCTCTTCATGTTCTGTGTATACAGATGCTATCACCGCCATCTATTGCGCGGCGGTTGAACTTACGACTCTCAGTCCGAACGGGCAACTGGACAAGTTTCAAATCAAGATCAAATCAAGAATGGACAAGTTTGTTCGTGTCTCTGAAAGTTCGTAAGTAGCGGAGTCACTGTACACACTTCATCCAGCTGGCACTTGTCGGTGGCAATACGGAAGGGGTTGACAGAAGACAGCCACTATTATCAACCTTCTGCTCATGTTGGTCTGCTTGTTCCTACCATTAATTGAAAACCTAGTGCCCCCCCGCCCCCATCAAACATGTATTCAATCGGGTTTCTGCCTCTCGACTAAAGAGCAGCATTGCCCCCTTACTCCGTGCGTCTTCCCCCGTTTAGAGGCAGCGCTTCGAGCCAAGTGGGGAGAGTTTTACAGCCACGGGCCAAGTTTGTCACCGAATCGTTTTTCGAGTCGCTGGTCGAGTGCAGTAGGGTGGCACGTGACTAGTAGTAGTAGCCAGAGGCATAGTGAGAGGGACATTGGATGTGGTGTACATCCCCCCCCCCCCCCACCCTCTGGTAAGAGCATATAGCTGTCAATTTCACCTTCCCACCACTCCCCCCCCCTCCACCGCCACCCCTGCCCCATAGCTAAGGTTGCCACCTCTGAGGTCCAAAAAAAACCGGGATGTATCATGGGAATGAGGAGAATATCTCACAATACCGCGAGAGAGGAGGACCACATGTAAATGCATTGCCTTGCGCTGTGTACCACTATTATTATTATTCGTACTGTAACTACGTAACTGAGACCTTGGATATCCCGGGAAGGTTTACATATTTCCCAAGGACAGCAGCTACCTCCACAAATGAGGATAATCCTGGGAAAACCAGGACAGGTGGCAACCCTAACCCGTAGCGCAAGCTCCAGTACCGGGCCTGCCGTGGCCTTTCCAGTTTTTTTTTGTTGTGTTTGGTCCCGACGCGCGGTTCAGGCCACCGAGGTCGCTTGTCCGGGCGTGCGTGGAGCCACCCTCCTCCTCCTGAGCTCCAGGAGACGACCAGCGTCGACTCCACCTTCTGCCTCGCCGGCCGGGAGTGGCTCTGGATGTCCCGGTGGTGGTGGCAGGGGGGGGGCAAGAAGGAAGAGATGGGGGATTGGCAAGGTCAAAAGGTCATTTGCAGGCAATGCCATAGATGCCACCGTACCCACCTTCCTTCTGCTCGATGAAGGTTTTCCCAACAATCCAGTGTGGTCATCGCTCACGGGTAATCTCTCCTGCATGCACGACCGCCGCCGTTCAGATACGAATTCAATCGGCACACACCGCGCGCCCGATGATTACTAAACGTGCCCTTACGTGCACGTAAGAGGGTAGCCCCGATTCAGATTGAGAGATGTCGTGCGTGTACGTGCGTCCCACGTGACCCAGACAGTTGGACATCTGTGAAAACGATCTTCGCAGCTCCTCGGATTCCTCCAGTACGAAAACATATTCTGATTCTTCGTTCCTCGTGAGAATCGTGGGCCGCGTTTGGCGACCGCCAGCGGGCACGATTGTGAGGACTGGCGCTCAGGGGAACCTTGTGCCAGGGCTCGTCGTCATCGCTGGCACTTCATGGATTTTACCCCCCGCTTAGATGGACGAAGGCCTTCCCCGAGATTTGCCAACCGCCAATCTCGCACGCCGCGGCCACCGCCTCGCTGAAATCGCAGCCTGCGACGCTCGCCCGCTGCCACCAGGGGGCGCTCCCGCCTCGCGATGCATCGGCGATCAAATTCTATTCGATTATTTCGCATTGATTTCGCGCCCTCTTCCAGGTGCGCTTTAAGATGCAATCCGACGGTGTTCAGTGAGGAAGGCGGTGGAGGGACAGGGGCTGTGAATGGAGCTGATGTTGCAGGGGTGAGGCGGAATAAGGTGGAGTGTGATGGTGAGTGAGGGTGTCTGATGGGTGCAGCGTGAATGAGAGGCAGTGAAGTTGAGAAATGGGCACGGATGAGGATAGTTGGAGGGTGATCTTACCTGAATTCACAGGTGATCTCACCTGAACTCACTGATCTCGCCTGAACTCACAAGGTGATCTCGCCTGAACTCACAAGGTGATCTCGCCTGAACTCAGTGGTGATCTCGCCTGAACTCACAGGTGGTATCACCCGAAAGGCACAAGGTGATCTCACCTGGCCACACCATCTCCTCCAGTAGAGTCACGCGACGCAGCAGCAGCTGAAACTCGGCCTGTAGCTCCTGGAAGGCCTGCCAGCCGTCGGACTGTTGAGGGGGGGGGGGCCCACAGTGTTAATTTTTTTTAGTCAGCATTCTTATTTCACGTCAATCTCAGTCGCACCTCCGATGAGCACGGTTGGCTACGTACGGCGCGAAAGAAGTTCAATGTGCAGTACGACGACAACCTGGGTGCAATTCTAGCCAAGTCTGTGGATTTCATTGACTCATTGCTCTTTCTCTGACGCAATTCTGGGTTCCGATTTTTTTTTTCAAGATTCGGTTATTAGAACGACAAAAAACACCCAAAACACATTGCGGCGAATGTAGTTGCTGCAGGGGCCGTCACATGAGCCCAATAAACAGACAACATTAAAACCACATATGTTGACAAAACGCACCATTATAGCCAACTGTAAAGAGCCACGCTCCCCCAACACTGCAGGAATGGGCCAATAAATTGTCAAAGATTGCTGCTGTAGAGAGCGTCTTGAGTGCAAAACTAAGGGGCAGGGAGGAAGCTCACCACCAAACACGAAACCCCTTCATTACCTCTCCTCCGGTGGGCATGGATTCTTAAGAGCATTCACGAGGGCATTTAGGCACTCCCCCCCCCATCTCTTCCCTTCTTCTCCTACAGGGGTATCAGAACTTAGGAAGACACCAGGGGGTTGTAAGGTTTATTTAAACATGCGGATTTTGGCAGGTTTCCATTGCACCGTAATCCGTGGGTTGTGCTGGTGTCACAACCCCCTTTCATATCATGTGTTTATCGTTTTGTTAATAATAAAATACTTTGGGACAAAAAAACCCTACATATATAATAGAAACGAATACACTCTTGCAAACTCAGGTCACTCTTGCAAATTACACTATGCTGGCCTCTTTAATTCTCAACCGGGTTAAACAGGTAAAATTGACATGATAATTTACAACCCTTTGCCAATCCACAAGCAGTGCCGGTCATGGTGGGGGGAGGGGATTGATTGACCAAATGTCACCATGCCGGTAGGTGCAAGTGTTGCAACATGGGGTGTCAAAGAACGCTTCGAATATCACTCGGCACTCATGTTCCAACATCACTGACATCTATAGCATTAGAAAGAACCGATTTAGCCAAACATCCCAGGCAGGACTTTGCTAAGCACCAGTCTCGAGACTCGGCAAGGCTTGCCTGGACAAACGAAGGATTTAAAAATGATACAAAAATCCAGGTTCCACTCACGGATTCCCCCTTGCTCCCTTTCGCTCCAGTGTCACCCTGCACAACGAGAGAAACACAACGCCGATTGTAAATCTGACAACGCAACACCGACAATAACGCCATGAGCGGTAGTCACAGGCTTTGTAATTGGCCGGTACTCATCGACATTCGGCCGGTGGCGAAGGCTTCTTAAAAGAGGAAAGCTCTCTCTCTAGCTCTCTAGCTCTCTCGCAACCCCATTCACCGCCAGCGTTGCGTTGTTCACACGCGTCCCACACCGAAGCACCTCTGGAAGCCGGACTCGGCGAGAGAGAGAGAGAGAGCGAGCGAGAGGCAGAGGTCGCAAACGGGTTTTGATTCCTTACCCGTACCCGGCCGCACCAGGGTCGCAAACGGGTACCCGTTACCCGGCCGTACCCGTACCCTACTCGTACCCGGCCGGGTACGGGTAGGGTACGGGTATCGGGTACCTGATTGCGACCTCTGGGATGAAGCCATTTTGCAGGCGCCGGTGGGTTGATTCTAGGAACTTGAATTGTGAGAAGAGACAAGACGTTGGGAAATGAGTGACAAACGGTTAGTCACCAGTGACTCACGGCCTACCCGTACCCGGCCGCACCAGGGTCGCAAACGTGTACCCGTACCCGGCCGGGTACGGGTAGCCGGGTATCGGGTAGGGTACGGGTATCGGGTACCCGGTTGCGACCTCTATCGCGAGAGGGGGCGAGAACGCCACTCGCGGAGCACGTGACGGACACGTGCGAACAGCGTCGGCAAACCACGTGCCGTGCGAGTGTGCATCGTCGCGTTCGTGGACGTTCGTCTTAAGTTGTTTCTTTTTCATTCATAAATTCAAACATCATTTCAGCCAGCCACCCAAAAACTTTATTTTCACCGCCGGCCGATGCAAATCGCATGCAAAAGACGTGCTAATAGTAAATTTAAAAGGGCACTTAAAAAATATAAACAATACAGGTGAGAGTTGGATTGAATCTTGATCCTGAATTGTGAAAATTAATCCAAATGCTTGGGGGGGGGGGCGGTGCTGGTGGTAGGGACCATTAAATGTACAACAGTAGTCTCAGTTCATATTTTTCAGACT
The DNA here is from genome assembly GCA_014621495.2 of Entosphenus tridentatus. Taxonomy (NCBI): domain Eukaryota; kingdom Metazoa; phylum Chordata; class Hyperoartia; order Petromyzontiformes; family Petromyzontidae; genus Entosphenus; species Entosphenus tridentatus. Next base: position 5,491,070 of record CM025624.2, on the reverse strand, counting down.
GCTTGCAAGGCTGGAGTAGGTGGCACGTGACGAGTAGTAGTAGCATCCACAAACATAGCGTGAAGATTAACTGACTCGGACAAACCCCCGGCTGGAATGAAGCCGTGTTAGGGGTAAGGGGCCGTCCATAAATGACGTCACGCGATTTTGGACGATTTTTGACCCCCCCCCCGTCACATGGCGTCACAAAAAGTCAACCCCCCTCTCAAATATGACGTCACAAAGCTCTGCCCCCTCCCCCAAATAAAACATGCTTGACTTCACCGAAAAAACCTAAGAGTATGCTTCAAATCGCTTTAAACTATTGTCATTGTAGTGTGTATTTAATGTGGCGCTGCACTCTGATATTGTAGGAGAAAACATGTATTAAAAAGTCTATTTAATTAAGTAGAACGTGTTGTCTATATTTATTTAAAGTTGCACATTTTGATGCGACGTCACATTTCTCAAACACCCCCCCCCCGCGGGGGGGGGCGGCACAACCATAAATGCCCGCCCCCCCCCCCCTAGGTGCGTGACGTCATTTATGGACGGCCCCTAAGAGACAGACTGAAGCCGAGAGAATGGAGGTTATTCTTTCCTCTGTACCTGGGGACCACGCGATCCTCGCTCTCCGCGCTCCCCCTGGTGGCCGAAAGAGACATGGCACGTTTACAAATCTGCCGGGCAGCTTTACCCAACACGGGGTGTGGGATGTGAGGCTATACCATATCAGCATAACAATACTCACAGCCAGCATTGTGAATCTTAAAAGACTTTGATCATTTATGCCAATGATAGTTATACCAACGGTCATTCATAATTGGTGAAAATGCGTCGTAATAATTATACAAATCGATATTAATCGGTGTCAGAAACTTGCACACGAACGACGATAAACGGGACGGCGGGTTGAAAAGTGCGCAAAGATGCAAGGGGAGAAGCGGCATGCTTGGCATTACACTGAGAAGACCGACGGAGACAACACACGGGGTCAGGAACAAACATCAGATCAGAAATAAAGTAAGGGGGAGGGGGGGTCATGCTCTGAACAAGTCTGTGCAGGATCTTGCTGCCGTGTAGAAGGGCCGTGGTGGTGAAAAAATAAGAAGAACAGGAGGGGCAAAGATTTTCAAACACCAAATACAGACACATTGCAAGGCATTTAGTCTGCATTAAGCACGCACACTTGTGACGACACATGGAGACAAACATGCTCTGGTATGATGTAGCATCGGCTTTGAAACTGAGAGGTCTACACCGGCGTCAGATCAGAGAGGACGCCAAAAGGCGAACAGCAAAAAACACAAAGCAAGTATCGAAGTGTTAATAGCTCGGCTTGAGCAATGACATCTATGGGACATTTTTGCCAGTTTCACAACTCATGAATAAATAAGAAGTGTTTATCCTCTCTGGCAATACAACGGGAGGTATTCTTGGTTCTTTCGGTAAAGTCAGGAAGAAGGGAAATAATAAAAATAAAACAAGAATTTTATTATTATTATTTTATTATTTCCCTTCTACGTGACTTTACCGAAAGAACCAAAAATATGAATCCCTGCAACCACGAAAGCTTTAAATCGAAATTTTACAACGGAAGGTGTTGAAATGTTCAACCACCAACTATATACCTATTGCAAGGCATCCTTTTTGGCGTTCTCTGGCCTGACACGGGTGAGACGTGGGCTTAAAGACGGCTGTCTCTGGTGTAGGCCAATCAGTTTCGAAGACAACGCGTTTATCTTTCAGAGCATGTTTGATTGCATGCTTACTTTTGCGCCACAAGTGAGTGTGGTCGATGCAGACTTGATGCCTCGCAACAGGGATATCAATTTGGCGTTGGAACATTTTAAAACCTGTTTTATGGCAAGAAAGGTTAAAGCCTCTTCATAGAGTATTCACCACTGTGATACGGCACTGGTAAAAGCGTCCCCGTAGATAGGAGGGCCATTGCCCGAAATATCAACGAGCACAGTAAATATTTTTGATCATCTTTGGGGGGAATTGGTGTCACAGACGAATGTGTTAGGGTGACTGTGTGCCACGGCTACTACTACTACTACTACACACCAGCTCGCCTTTCTCTCCCCTGGGTCCCAGAAGTCCAGGTCTCCCCTCCGGCCCTGGGAGACCCTGACAGAGGCGAAAGAACCAGCACACGCGGTCGTTATTCTCGCGGGCGCGATAGACGCTCGGTCACCAGGGAGAGCTCTTGCTGAGAATCACGACTCTCTTTCTGGAGGGTCCTGCCGAACCTTCACAGCAGGCGGCGATGCTGCTGCTGCTATGGGCGTAGACATCTGCGTGTATGAGATTTGATCCTTGTGCATAATTAACGTACAGCGTTGTGGGATGCCGCTGGCATGAATGACTCTATAAAAAATGATGAAACAGTCATAACGCGAATTGTATTTCACGCGAAGAATATATCAGGGAACACTTTTTGTTCATAACAGATGCGAATTGGATATAACGCGATTGAGTGAATGGAACCGCGTTGCACGAGTAGTCGTGCGGCTGCCTCGGCGTAGCAGCGCACAAGACGGGATGCTGCTGGATGCTTCTAGATGCTACCCCCACGCCTCAGTCTTTGTTCAGCCTGCGTACGCATCTCGCGTGCTATCGTGGACTGTAATTTAATCTTTATTTTATATTTTAAAAGGCGTTTTTCCCATAACGCGGCGTTCTTCAGGAACGCAACTACCGCTTTGTAGAAGAACAGACATTATTATTGCGGGCAAACCCAATTTGAGTAATTTGACGTACGATTTTTTAAAATTGATATTTGAGGGTTCTGGTGCAGCCACTCGTGGCGTACAGTCGATGATTACCCCCCCCCCTCCCCGGTGCTCCCGCCCCCCGCGCCCCTCCCTCCCCCGCCCACCCCCTAACCCCGAGAAAAGGGGTCAAGGTCACTCACATCCCTCCCTGGGAAACCACGAGGGCCCTGGGGACCGGGATCTCCTGTGCACACAGAGGCAGAGTGGGGGAGGGGGGGATAAGAATCACAATGTGATCTTGACTTAAAGCTTTCGCGACTGCAGGAATTTATATTCTTTGGGTCTTTTGGTAAAGCCACGTAGATAGAAAAAAAATCAAAAATCTAAATATTTTTTTTATTTTTATTTAAAAATACGAAAAAAATATTTTTCTTTTTCTATCTACATGGCTTTACCGAAAGACCCAAAGAATAATCACAATCATCAGATGACGACAACGATGATGATGGTGGTGGTACCGGTGTTGAAAACAGTGGTGCGGTAAGGATGATGATGAAGATGATAGCAGTGATGGACTGACGATGATGATGATGTTGTTAATTGTGGTGACAGGTGATGTACCTGGGGGTCCGATGGGTCCGAGGGTGCCGATGGGCCCCACATCCCCCGCTCGTACCACGTCAGCGTGCACGTGGGGGAGGCGGCTCCCTGCCGAACAGTCACGTGACGTTGATCAATGAGCTGCGTGATCTATTCCGTGTCACGTGGTCTATTCGATCACACATGGGACTAACATTCCTTTCACGAATTTGTTGAATTCGTGAATATCGAACGCAACGATCGACCGCGTCTCCCGCGATCACTTACTCTCTCCTCGGGCCAGAGCCACGTTCTGGTTGCTCGACGTGGGACTAGGGGGGCCAGGAGGTCCGGGGGACCCGGGGAGTCCGGGGGGGCCGGGGACCCCAATTCCTCCAGGGGGTCCCATAGGGCCCAGCCCACCGGTGGGGCCGGTTCGCCCCACCACGCCGGGCCGGCCTGCAATGCAACAGCAGAACGAGATGGACACACTGTCAGTACGTTACAGCGAGCGCGGCGAGCGGTATCCCAGAAGGGCAATGTTGTCCGCTCCGTCTATATATTTATTTTCGTGCTTAAATCTCCAATAACTGCCAGAGGTGACGCAAGACACATCAGACGCGCGCCTCGACCATTGTCAGTGGCAACTCACGGGTACGGGCTGAGGAGGGTAAAATATAAAGGGGCAGCCCTGCAATTGCTTGTTCATTCCACTGCTGGTAGAAGCCTCCCCCCCCCCACCCCGACAACTAGGGGGCAAACCCTCAAGGGTAATTGCTCTACTCTTCCACATTGACCAGACGTTGTTAAAAGAGGTGTGCGCACCCACACGTTACCCCACCACGTGCCATCTCTTGTGGACCGGCTGAACTCGTCGCTCTACTCATTTGTAACCGCTGGGTGGTCAGAGGCGGCAGAAACTCGCTCGGTGTTTTCAAACTGCCGCCCCGGGGAATCGAATGGGAACGAGCGATCCTCTAGGATTGCAACATCGAGTGTGGCTAAACCATCACGCAGCGGGGTCCTTCATTCCATAATTATAAATATACATATAAAAGCTGAGTCGACTGGGACAATATGTCTCATCTGCACGAGAGATATGGTGGGGCGGGGGGGGTGAAACGAAAACGTGGCGGGTTCATAGAAGAAAACGCAGTGAACACAGAGAGATACAAAAACACCGATGGAAATGTAATAAAATGATAACTTACGCGTTGAGAATAGCAGCATTTGATTTGCATTACTCGTGAACAGGGACGCTACCGTGGTGTCATGGCTAGCACACGGGACTTGCATTTCGATTTCCCGGCACGGCAGTTATCCCCCCCCCCCACCACCACCACTCTGGCCCCTCCACCCCGACTCTGTCCACCCCAGAAGTACGAAGGCGCACACCCCAGTTGGTCCACGTGGGTAACTCCCACCGACTCCAAGACGCCCGGGCCAGCGTGCAGGAAAGAGTAGACCAAGTACCCTTCGGCGAGGGCTTCTCTATGGGCTCCAGAGAAGTCGAAGACCCTTCCGGTAGCAGGGGCATGAGCAAGCAGCTGCAGGGCAGCGCCTTTATCGTGAGCGTAGGAATCAGATGAGGTTTTGTGCGTCTTTTGAAATCGATGATGAATCGATGATTCGTCGCATTCCGACTCGTGGCTGAATACAAACTCTTATAAAACCGTGCCATAATTAACATCGAGAACTCGATCTACGGAACACAGAGTGCGTATGTTTTTGTTTTATTTGTTGTTGGGTCAGCCATCTGTGCGCAGATGTGCGACCATGTGTTTATGAGCGTGTGTGTATGGGCGTGTGCATGTGCGAGCGAGGTTGTGTTATACGTATGTGTGTCGGCCTTCGCCACCCACCCACGCCCTCGTGTGTCGTTCCGGCCTTCATAGGTGCTCGCTAAGAGCACTTGCCCCAACAGTCTATTAAGGCTATACGGGGGATCTTTGCCTGTGTGTGGGGGGGGTAGTGGTTAGCGCGCTGCGCTGCGAACCCAGCCACCCGAGTTCCATTTCCGCTCACGGCCACCAACACCAGTGACGATTATCCGAACCGTTTCTGGGCCACACGCAGATCGACTCGGCCTCAAATGAGTACCTGGTGCGGTGTGTAAACATCGCCACTGGGGAGATAAAGGCGGCCGCGCGTGGTGCTGGCCACCCACCCCCTCGTGTGCCGTGCCGACCTTCATAGGTGCTACTCGCTAACAGCACTTGCCCCAACAGTCTACTAAGGCTATATGGGGGATCTTTGCCTTTGGACGCGGATTTATGTGTGTGGGTGTTTGACATTTAAATTAGCCCTCGATTCCAGCTGCCTAAACAGCCAATAACGACCCGGCAAGGCAAAAGGACACTTACTCTCAACGTTCACCCAAAATCCACACACACACACTCACTCTCGCGCAGAAACACACGTACACAGACCGGCACACTTGCACAGATGCCCGGCTACATTTGTCACCCAGAGTAACGATGTTTACACACCGCACCAGGTACCCATTTAAGGCTGAGTCGACCTAGGGGAGGCCCGGGACCGGTTCAGGCATTTTGTCAGTGAGCCAACATATCCGGCTTATAGCAGTAGCCACTCTAAAACACAAAGACAAATATCCCCCTATAGCCATAACAGACTTTTAGGCAAGTGATGTTAGCGAACACCTATGAAGGCCGACACGGCAGACGAGGGGGTGGGTGGCCAGCACCACGCCCGGCCGCCTTTGTCTCTCCAGTGGCGATGTTTACACATCGGCACGAGGTACACATTTGGGTCTGAGTCGACCTCGTTGCGACCCACACACACACACCCAGCCATGCACAGAGCCTTGATTAAACATTCGTGACCTGTAACATGCTGGCGTTTTGCTACCTCATTCGCAATATCCTGTGACCGCACTTGACCGCCATTGTTCACTATAAACACGCAATTTCCCTAATTACACGCATTGCTTACATTAAATAAACAAATGATTGGACGTGAAAAAAAACCACACACACACATGGAGGTCCACTCTCCAAACACAACCTCTCTTTAAAAAAAATAAAAAAAAATACGTCGGTCGTTCTCCGGACCCTTTCTATTGCCTCTTCCCACACACTCGGAGACATTGGCCCAAGCGTAAGCAGCAGGCACGCGTACAGGTAGAGACGAGGTAAAGGCGCAGCCCTGAAATTTCTTGCTCATGCCACTGCTGGCGGATAGGCCACCAACTAGAAGGGAGTTCTAGTTGGTGGGTTTTTTTGGGTGGCAAGTACCCGCACTCTACCACGTACCCACACTTTACCCCACCACACGTGACCTTACCGATCGACTTAACTGAGGCGGAAGGTGGCGAGGGGTCTGGGGGGTGATATAAAAAAACCCGTCGCATCATTGTTTCGACTGCCGCGCCGGGAAATCGAATAGAAACCGCGCCCTCTGGAAATCAAGTCAAGGAGCAGAAACCATCAACTACGCGAACTGCGCTGCATCCTCGCAGCAGCTTGTGGCCAACAATTCGAAAACCAAGGCGGTGGTCACCGCATCGCGCGCTTCCAGATGCGTTTCAGCGGCCCGTCAGCAACGCGCTTCCCCTCCGATATCACTGGTCAACACACTTTTTCTGGCATAAGGTATTGCAATGGTTTGAAGGTAATTTTGGGGTGCTGATTCCAAATCTGGCATCAGTTTTTGTCTATCGCATCAGGTTTTTGAGATATCAAATATTGCATTTTCAATAAAAATTGCAGAAGAAAAATATTAAATAAATGTGGATATCTATATAAAATTATATTATAAACACACTATACTAAAAATACAGCACCATATTTTAACACTAAAGCAGTCACTGACTCGCAACAACTTGCAATCATAAGTGACGGAGTTAATTTCGGGTAAAATCAATGAAAATGGGGTATGCCGATAGCATAAAATGAGATGTGATAGAGCAAATCTGAGATCAGATTTGGAATCAGCACCCTGAAATTAGTCTAGAACAGCTGCAAAAGTCCAGGCCAGAAAAAAAGTTTTTTTTTTGTTGACCAGTGTATTAGGAAGTCGCTGGAGCTACGCCCTTTGAAATCGTCAAGATCGAAAACTGACTTCTTCAGAACTACTGACTGTGTTTAGTTTGTTGTCCTTACCCCGGCACCTGTGACGAGCACGGTTGCCTACGTACGGTGCGAAAGAAGTTCAACAAACGTACATACTAAGGCCGTAGCCATGGAGTCAACATTGGGGGGACCAAATCTTCCAGGGGGTCTGGGGGTCCCCACCCCCCCCCCAGAAAAAAAATATATCTAAATTTGAAAACGAATTTCTTGCCTAAAATATGAAAAAATTCACTAACACATTGGATGGACTTTTTATTTATTTTTTACAATAATGTCTAATAGTGTATTGTATTACATTGCTCAGTTTTTTTACCTTTTCTTGTTTCATTGTATGTAATGGCAGAGATTAGGGATTAATAAAGTACAACCATAACCACAATCATATAAACAGAAATCTATTTTATAGCAATATATTGGGGGGGGGGACA
>CM025624.2:5471146-5483170 GCA_014621495.2 Entosphenus tridentatus | reverse complement strand
GGGGGGGGGGGTCATTTTGACCATATTTGAATATTGGGGGGGATGTGTGGGGGGATGTGTCCCCCCCCAATATATATTATAATTACGGCCTTAGAACATACAAGCCCGGCTTGCTAAATCATGACACGGTAAATATTGCAGTTTGGATTAATCGTGGGACAGAAATAAAAAAAAATTAACCCGTAAAAACAAAGTTTTTCACTATAAATCCTTTATATGCATGGCGGCTAGAATCCTCTCGTTCTCTGGCTTGAGATGGCTGCCACCTATGGGTCAGATGATTGCCTGCCACCATTAAGCAATTGGTAATTAAATATAATTTATTTTTTCCTAAAAAGTGTAAAATTTTGGAAAAAATTTTTCACGAAAATAAATTGTCACGCACAACGAGTCTGTTGGATCACGGGAAGTGGGTTAAAAAACGACCGAAATATTTGCACGGTCGTAAGCGCGCAAGCAATCAAGTTAATTTAATATAAAGGATTTAATAAATAAAAATGCTGAAATTATAAATGAACGATCGCTCGAACGTGCAAACGAAAGTTTCGTCAGATTGGCTGGCGGGGCAAAAGCACTGCCCGGGAACGCTCGCGAAGCTGTCGTGGAAATTCCACATTCCCATGGCGGCGTCAAGCCGCTCTTGTGCATGCTGTGAAGGTTTGTTGTTAAAACAACAGCAGCAGCAGCAGCGTCGTGGTGGCTGTTGCACGCCAGGTGTGGTAATTGAATCCCGGCATAATGGTCCTCTCCCGAGTATAAGCAAAGTCATTAAAAGCTTCTAAAGCCCCGACTCTGCACCCCACGACAGCTAGACTTAATGTCGTCCCTGTTAATTACGCCATTCTTAGGGCCACTTATGCCCAATTATGTTTACTTTGTATAATGGGCCATTTCCCCCTATCGTGTTAGCACACGGACGTCTACATTTGCGCGCGCGCGTGCGTATCAGCGGTTAAAGCACGGCGCTACGCTACGAACCCGGCGATCCGAGTTCGATTCCCGCTCACGGCCACCAACACCGGCAGTGACGATTATCTGAACCGGTCCTGGGCCTCCCCGAGGTCGACTCGGCCTCAAATGAGTGGCTGGTGCGGTGTGTAAACATCGCTACGGGGGAGACAAAATGCGGGCGGGCGGGCGTGATGCTGGCCGAACTTTTAAATAGGGGCTCGCTAACAGCACTTACCCCAACAGTGTTAATTAAAGACTACACGCGATGTGGTCTAAGTGGCGTTGACGTTACCACGGCGCTTGTGCCAGGCTAGGTGCACTTTGAGGCCACGCGACGTGTCGAAGGCTCGCTGGCGCAGGATGGTCAACGGGACCAGACCCAGGTGTTATGGGTTGACTGACTTGCGATGACTTTGGCAGAGCCAACGTACACGAGACAAATACCCCCCGTGTAGCCTTAGGACGGGCTGTTGTGGGGAAAGTAGCGCAGACACCGAGACGCGTGTGTTTTTAAAGAGTGGAAAATTACGCAAAAAGTAAGGAGGGCGGATTACGTTAAATCCCTGTTTATTTTCCCCATCTCGTTTCCCCCATCGCTCTCTCTCTCTCTCTCACCGTCTCAGCCGTCTCGCCTCCATCCCTACCCCTGTGATGTGTGGGTGGTGGTGGTGGTGGGAGCTCGGGGTTATTGGGCGTCGTTGAGCCGTGACCCGCTCTGAAAACCGCACCCAGACCGCGTGGTCGTCACGGCGAATATTGCACGGAGCGAGGTACAGGGCACAGGCGGACACAGAACCGGCAGGTAGCAGATACAGACAGGTGGATGGACACACAGGTGGACATACAAACGTACAGGCAGGCAGACAGACAGACAGACAGACGGACGGACAGGCAGACGTACATACAGACACAATTATAGATGGACAGACGAACGGATGGACATGCAGATAGACAAACAGACAGACAGGCAGACAGGTGAGCAGGCAGGCAGACACAGTGATAGACAGATGGACAGACTAAATGATGGACCAATAAACATCACAGTACATGGACAGAGCAGACAAAGACGAGACAGACAGACGTATGGGTTAACAGACAGCCAAACAAAGACAGACACAAGTTCGGATGACGCGGGGCTCGACGGAGCGAGAGAGGTGCGGGCAGCACATTCGACTAAACTCTGTAACTCATTACCACACCTCTATCTTCCCACCCGATTATAATTTGCATGTTGTTGTTTTTTTTGTAGAGTAATAAGTGCCGACCACTTTAGTGCCCGTCTCGGATCTGCGCTGCTCATGGCGAGGATTGCGATTCACGTCGGAGGGGTCAAGACTCTTCATCAGGAATTTTTTGATCAAGAGACCCAGTGTGGAAAGAGAGGGAGACGACGCAGAAGAAGACAGGAGATACACGGAGGCAGAGAGAGTGGTAGATGTAATGTACTGTATGTTGAACTTCTTTCGCACCGTACGTAGCCAATCGCGCTATTCGGAGGTGCGAGGGACGAGGAGAGAGAGAGATAAGTGAGACGCAAGCATTTTGGAATTGAGTCGGAGACGACAAATCACAGCCAAGCAGAAAGACCGAGAGAGTGGAGACACAGAGACACAGAGAGGGTGGAGACACAGAGAGGGTGGAGACACCGAGACACAGAGAGGGTGGAGACACCGAGACACAGAGAGGGTGGTGGGTGAGACACGGGGATTACGAAGTGTCATTCCTTACTTCACCATCGTATGCCCTCGTCTTGCCGGGCCAGGCAACAGAGGCTTCATCAGCAGTGTGGTGGGGAGGGTCCCAAGACAACAATAGCGTCGTCTCTCTGTGTTGGAGAAAGCTTGTGGAAATGAAATCATTGTACGGCTATTTGTGACGCGCATAATGTAGTCGGCGGAAATAAATCACCGTGATTCTCGGGGGATGCGGAACCAAGCTCAGCGTCGCTCGAAATCCCGGGGGCAGTGGTGGGGACTTTGAGGCAAAGTCTATTAATAATTATTTGTAATGCGCCTTCCACTAATGTCTCAAGGATTGACTGCTGCTGCTACTGCTGCTGCTGCTGAGAATGTTCAGCAGCAGCAGCAGCGGGGAGATATGGATGATGTCCGCGTCCCAGATGGCCGGGCTTGCCACGAAGAAACGACGCCCGGCACTGACCATGGACCCGGCCCTTGGTGTAGAGAAGACGAGGAGGAGGGGGTTGTGGTGCAGACAGGGGGCAGGAGTGCGGAGAGAGACACGGGGCTTCCACGGAGAGCAACCACGAGGGGCAGTGGCGGTGCTGGCCCTTGGAATATGTGTGTAGTGTGACAGCGCCGGCTGGTGGACATCAGCGGCAACTGCGGCGGACGGAGAGCGCACACGCCGGTAAGGGCGTGCGCGGTGTGTTGGCAGAGCGGAGGAACTGGGGCAAGGGTCACGGAGGACCCCGTCTGGAGGCCCCTGGAACCTGCTGGCGGGTTCGAGAAGGGAAGCGCGGTCAGGGCGGAGCCAGGCCACGCTGGGTCGCATAAAAGGAGCTGAGAGAGGGAGCTCAGGGCTGCCGGTTCTGGGATTGGACTCGTCTCGTCGTCGCTGCCGTCTTCGCTGGATGTTGTGCGGACAGATAGTTCTTCTTGGTTCTTTCGGTAAAGTCACGTAGAAGGGAAATAATAAAATAAAAAATAAAAAAAGCATAAAACATTTTGTATTTTTGTTATTTTATTATTTCCCTTCTACGTGACTTTACCGAAAGAACCAAGAAGATGAATCCCTGCAGTTACGAAAGCTTTAAATCGGGACAGATAGTTGTTGGCCGTCTCGGTCAGCGCCATCGGTGTTAGACGATGAGGGTTGTGGTCAGGCTATGCAACTATGGAGAGTGCGAGGACGAACTTGTGAGGTGTGGACTTGTTAAATAAAGAAGGTGCCTCCTGGAAACCCTTGTCTCCGAATCACTGGCACTACACATATATCGAGGAGGTTGTGAGTCGCTCTGCTACTGCTGCTACTGCTTGTTACTGTGGAAAGTTTTACTGTGAGCTGTCGCCCCTTGGTAAATCATTTCGCGTCCTTTAAAACAAAAAATGGCTCGGTGCTGCTCAATATTCGCAGCCATCCCAGCCACCTCGTAAAGTCCAGTTTCTAAACAGAAGGCGCTCTTCATAAACACTCGGCTGGTGTCTTGTCATCACAAGCCATTGGGCGATGTTACATGGCCACAAATGGCGTGGCTGATCATATTTGTATAATATAATAAGATAGATCGATCGCGAGGGCGAATTCTGCGTTCGCCTTGCCAGCCTTGATAGGTGCTCGCTAACAGCACTTGCCCCACCAGTCGGTTAAGGTTATACGGAGGAGCTTTGTCTCTGTGTGTTCTTCTCTTTCCCTCTCGACTCTCTCTCTCTCTTCCCTTAGGTCCCGTCCAGTCCAAACACTTAAATGGAAACAGAACTGGCCCTGGCACCGCTAAATGTGCGTACGCATGTGTGTGGGCGGGCGCGTGCAAACTCGCACGTGTCTCTCTGTGTGTGCTGTGTTTATGCAGACGTTTGTATGTTATATACTGAGCGGTGTACACGTGTGTTTGTGTGTAAGTGTAATTACATGTTCACCCCTTGACACGCGGGTCCGTCCCACGACTTTCCGCCAGACAGCCTTCGACACTTCACGTGATAGTCTAAAAGTGTACCGAGGCTGGTGCAAGCACCACGGTGGTGATGTCACCACCACTGAGTGGCGATCGGCGGCTGCTGTTGTGCGTGGCAAGTGTGCGTAGCTTAGTCCCGGAATGCGCACGATGCGTTCACAGGTGAGTTTTCAAATTGTGGGAAGTCAATATTTGGTTGCCGAATGTCCGGAAAGGCCAGAGCCACGAGAACGTGGAATGTCCACCATTGGCTCAGGGCCACACTCCATCGCCCACAAAGTTCACCTTTTGAGTTTGTCTCCGTCAGGGTAAATTTTGGGGTTCACATTTGAACTATGTGAAGTTTTTTTGGTCCAAAGTTAAACGTTCTAAAAGAATGCAGCTTATATGAAGACATTTGGTGTATATTTTATGTGCCCATATTTCACTTTTATAGACTGGTATAATATAAATAACTTTTCTGGGACTACTTGCTGACCGAGTGAGTAACATCATCATCATCATCCTTGTCAGCAGCAAGATGATTAGTTATCGTGTTATTCCAGGTGTTGAGAGACCAATAGGGATAATTTATGACGGCCATAAATATTCAAACAATGATCAAAACGAAAACGTAAACCAGACCTTTAAAAAGCTTCCAAGCGACCCAAGGAATTACATAAACTGCTGCGAAAATAAACCATTCGCACAGCAAAACCCAAACAAAAGCTTAGAAACGTCAACAAAAACAGCCTCACAAACAAACATAAACACAGGCATCCACTCAGCCAAACAAATATCCAAACAACCGAACCGGCTGCCAAAAAGTTAAACACTCAAACGTGTGGACGACCGTGGCGTGCAGTTTCACGGCCGTGCTGCTCTCCGCCGTGTTCACGGCATTGTACCGCTGTTCGGCGCGATGTCCGACGTTTGCGCTCCGCCTCCAGCGCGTGCAGCGGATTCAGTTCCAGCGTGCGGCACGAAACATCGGGCATCGCGCCGAGCGGGGGGCGCGTGCTCAACACCAGAAAAACGCTTCGCAGGGTTACGTAAGCATCCACACAGACAGCAAGACACAAACACGCGCGCACGCGCACGCACGGACAAGCACACACTGGCCTGTGGGTCCCATGGGTCCTGCTTTTCCACGGGCCCCTTCGGTGCCAGGTCTCCCGGGAATTCCTGGGGGTCCCGGTTGTCCAGCCGGTCCAACAGGGCCTGAAAGCCAGGGTCAGGGTTAGGTCGGTGTGACACGGGGAGACAAGGAATCGTGTTGATAGTGGCGGGGGCTGTTTGTGTGGATAGGTCGAAGGGCTGTGGATGGGGGGGTTGTGGAGGGGAGGTGGTGGTCGGAGCCAATTGAGGCATCACGTGTGTGTGTTGAACTTCTTTCGTCCCTTACGTAGCCAACCGCGCTAAACTCAACACACACACACACAAAAGCAGTGGCAAACATTTGGCTCGCTGTCGTTAGCCATGGCATAGAATCAAACTCGGATCACTGTGGTTCACAGCTCAGTGCTGCCAACCATCGCCTCTCCCCACCACCCCGGCCCCAATCGCACTCTTCCCTCGCCTCCCAGCCAGTCTCCTTCTAATGATGCTGATAGCCACAATCGGGCCAATTATTTACCCAGGAAACCCCCAACGTGTAGGCAATTTCAAAATTAATTCGTGAAAATAAATCACGTGTTAATCTTCAATGCGGCATGCATGGGAGGCCCTGCTAAGAGACAGGCAGACAGGGCGCGTGCGTTCAACAGTGATTCCAACGGGACGAACGAATTCCTCCGCTAATGATGATGATGATTTACTACAGCAACTGGCAGCCACGAGACACCGAGCAATGAAATTCGGTTCGGTCCACTTGCCTATGTCTGGCGGCTTTACAAGATTACTTTTTCCCCTTCTCCCCAACCCGTTCTCGACTCCTGGATTGTTAGGAGAGTTTTACTGCTCTCTGTCTGGTGGGCTATCCACTTCCCCCACCACTCACTCTCCCACTCAACCACCATATCTACCCACCCTGCAACCCTACCACCACCACTGCCAGCACTAACCACCACCTCCAACGGATAACGCCCAAATTATTGTCGAGCCAATCCCATGTCCAATATTCGTCAGCTTATACTGGACCGTAGGATAACATAGCTGAGCCACCCGATTATTTCAGTAATCGAGTACTCTAATTGTATTAAATCGGATGACCACGAGAATAGTTGGGGGAAAAATCTGTTCCCATGGTGGCCGGGGCTTGGTGACATCATCGGCATCATCAGCTGAGCGTGGCACGATCGGGGGTTTCCTGCCTTCCAGAGGCGAGGAGGTGGCGAGCGGCCACCGCTTTTGTTGAAAGGGATGCGATGAATCACCGACAAACAAAGCGGAATAAATCAGCGGACAAATACGCCCCATTCACATATGGCATCGCTCCGCGTGAAGAAAAACAAAACAGTGTATACATTTTTTTTACAAACCATCAGTCGCACACGGTCTTCTTGGGAGTGCATATTTATTTCAGCAGCATTGGTTCAATCCGGGCAAACTCTGGGCCAGTTTTGACAGTCAGTGTCTCATCACATTAATAAACGTGCTACCCCTATCCCCTCCCTTTGATGCTGCTAATCCTGCATAATGCACGGGCATAATATAACTTTAAACCCCCTGCCAAACCCCCTACGCTTTTCACAAGTAGTACTAATCGCATATCTGCATTTCCCATAAATATGCTAAATTCCTCTTGATATGCAAATTATTTTGTCAAGGCGCTCTTCCCCCCTCCATCCCAGCTTAAATAGACGCTCCAAGCCTGGGGTGTGTCATTCTCGACAGACCTGTTCTCCACCTGAGGACGGCTGCTTGCGTTGTGGCGAAACGTCATGAGAATTATTTTATTATGTTTTATTTTTATTATTTTATTATTTCCATTCTACGTGACTTTACCGAAAGAACCAAGAAGATGAATCCCTGCAGTCACGAAAGCTTTAAATCGAAATTTTACCCTCTATTTCCAATATGGGACCATAAAAAAATCAGTTAACGACCATTTTACGTCAATGAATCAACTTAATCAACAAACAGGCCAAGCTTGAAGCGTTATATTGGTCACATGTGACCGCCGCTGAGGATACTGCACAAAAACAGTGGCCTTGTTTATGCTTTATGATGTATTACACAGAAAGATAGAGAGACAGTCATCGACAGAGAGAAACATAGGCCTCGAGCCTGGACTTGAACAGGGGCGGAGGGAGTCGACGTCACGAATGGGAGTCTCAGACTGGCGGGACAGGTCGGCACTGGAATAGTGAATGTAGCGGCCCCTAGTGGTTAAAGGGCTCGCACACGAACCATTTACATATAACGAAGATGAAAATAACCGACGATATTATTTAATCGAAAATTAACGTTTGATGGAT
Organism: Entosphenus tridentatus; assembly: GCA_014621495.2. Taxonomy (NCBI): domain Eukaryota; kingdom Metazoa; phylum Chordata; class Hyperoartia; order Petromyzontiformes; family Petromyzontidae; genus Entosphenus; species Entosphenus tridentatus. The sequence goes on along the minus strand of CM025624.2, from coordinate 5,475,187 downwards.
TTAACTTTTCTCACCTTGCTTCCCGGGCTGTCCGGCCGGTCCCGTCTCCCCATGAAGCCCTGTGGGTGCGCGCGCGAAGACACGCCACGGATCAATCAACGCATGTACCACGTGTCTTACATTAGTTAACAAATTTGTTCATAGTTCGGCAATTGTTAATTTTGGGGCAGAACATACAAAACTTAATCTGATCAGGTGGCATTGTTAGTAGCACAGTGCTCTATCCGCCGCACCACTGCTATATGGACGCAGAGACAAAAATCCCCGATATACATATCCATACAGACTACATCATTAGACCTCCTTTTCCAGTACCAAAATATAATAATAGGGGGTTTCCCCTTTTCCCCAGTTTCAAGGACAATGCATCTATTATCATAGTATGTTTTTCTTTGCATTATGACTGCAAGTATTGTGGTTAATGCAGACATGAATCCTTGTAAAAAGGTTTCAGTTTTGTTGCCAAAAAAAAGGGAAAAAACCCTATTATTATTATTCCATACAGACTGTTTGGGGCAAGTGCTGTTAGCGAGTTGCTTGACGGCCAGGGCCGGTTCAGATGTCACTCGCCATTGATGTCAGCCGTGGTCAGGAATCGAAGTCAGTCGGCACACTCCATGGCACAGCGCGGTAACTAGGCCTCGGCAAGGTAAGGTAATTGTACCCTTTTTACCGGGTAAAAGAGTAAAGGTAAAGGGTAAAGGTGTCGACATGCCAAGGGGTAAGGGTAAAGGGTAGGGTAAAAGGTAGGCTCGTTGCTTTTTACCTTTTACCTTACCTGCTAAAGGGTAAAAGGTAGGGTAGAGTGATTGTATTGTGGTAAGGTAAAAGGTAGGGTAAAGGTAGGCTCGTTGTTTTTACACTTTTACCTTACCTTGCTGAGGCCTAGCGGTAACCCACTGCACCGCCGTCATACGGTACCACGCATCATAAACGCACGCGCCGCGCGCATACGCTGGCGCTTCTGACCTTGAGGGCCAGGCAGGCCCATGGGCCCTTGTGGGAGGAGGGACCCGAACGCGACCTCTGCCGTGACCTCAGGCCCGTGGGCCCCTTGACCCCCGGCTTCGGCCGGGAGCTCGTTGCTCGAGTCCCCTGCCGCCCTGTCCCCCGATTCCATCAGGCGCACCTGGCGGAGGGAGAGTTGGGGGGGGGGGTTGGCGGACACGGCGACGTGAGCCGACGGAGCCAACCTCGCGAGCAAAGCGCGCGCGCATTCACAGGACCCACTCAACCCTAGCGTTGCATACACTGGGTTTACAATTACACAGGTGATGAGAAATGGCGATGGTGCCGGGTTAACTTTTAGAGGTGGCTGGAGTGGCTCGGGGGGATTCGAGGTCAGAGCACCGAGGCCTGTGCAGCTGAGGTCCTGGGTTCGATTCCGAGTTTCGGCCACCCGTGATGACACCACCAAGACATTGTGTTGGATTGAAAGGGCGAAAGAAGAAGTTGAGAATACGTATTATAATAATAAAATAAATAGCGAGATCGAAGCGGTGGAAGTAATGCATACAGAAGACTGACCACGGCTCATTTAAAATCGCTCTAACTTTTCGAATGTGTGCTCCAATCAAAGCACTTCCTTTTGCCAGAATATTCTCTAAAGCCTAGTGAACATACAAAAAAAAACCCATCACAACGAATATTATCTTGGCATTTTACTATTACGTAAAAAAAGGGGTGGGGCTGGGTGGGGAGGGGCTGGTTATAAAACTCAATGTTTAACCTACTCACGTCGGCTTGTGCCCGCCCTTACAGTCGGCCATATTTGCAGAATACACCACGCCGTCGTTGACCCTGGCCATTGACTGAGCAACCCAACGTTCCTACCAGCTCCCTCCGCAGGAATGTGTTTAAAAGAGAACCCACGGATATGTAGATTCCTGTGATGCTCTTAGAGTGGAGTCTATCTCCAGTAGGAGAGAAGATATCGGCTTAGCCAGATCCCGCAGTGCCTTGCAGCAGGGGTCGGTAACAGAAACAACAAGAAGATAAATTTCTGTTCGAATTCGGTAACACCCCCCCCCTCCCCAAAAGTTCAAGAGCCGCAGTGCACTTTGTGGTGAATACGAGAGACGGTGGTGTCCTCAATAAATACCGGTCACGAGGCAGTCCTTAACGAGCCCCATGTGGCTCCATAGCCGCAAGTTACAGACCCCTGGGTTAGAGTAAAGGCTTTCGTGACTGCAAGGATTCATACTCTTAGGTTTTTTCGGTAAAGTCACGTAGGTAAAAAATATATATTTTTAAAATTACACATTTTATTATTTATGTTTTACCTACGTGACTTTACCGAAAAAAACCTATAAGTACAAGTTTGGGAGTTCGATAAAAATTTTAATATCAAACAAATATCAATTTGGGGGTGGGGGGGATATCAATAGCGGCTGTGATATGAAAAGACTCGCCCCTGCCAACGTGGAATTTCCACCGTTGGCTCAGCGTGAGCCATTAGCGTGACCTTTGTTTAAAAAGGAGGGGAGGGGTAGGGGGGCATAACTCTGTGAGGGCACGACGCGGTCAATGTTAAGTAAACTTTAAACAAACGTTAAACGCACTCTGGTGCTTTCGGTAAAGTCACGTAGTTAGAAATAAAATAAAACAAAATAAAACAAACGTTGAACGCTGAACAGAATGAGTGACGATGCTCAACTAAACCATTTTTTTATTTTATTTTAACCAGGTAAGGCCCACCGAGCAATGTAGCTCTTTTAAAACAGGCGACCTGGCTATCACAAACGAATGCTCCACGAGGTAGCTGATGTCATCACAACGTGGACGTTAATAGCGGCTGCCAAGATACGACCCGCTGTTGTCCATCCTGCATTCGGTTCTCGTGCCCTGTGCTGTACAGGAGGCCGCCACTGCTGATACATATTTCGAGAGTTTAGAAAGGAGGCCGCAGAACCTTCAGCAGGGCGTGAATGATGGGGGACGGGGGGGGGCTCAGTCAATGGTGGTACCAGCTCATTGGGGGGCCGGCCCTAAGCATAAATTCGTTTTTTGGGTGGCGTCATGTGACAAACAAACAGTCTGGCGGGAAACAACGCGACTTATATTAACTTGCGTTTCAAGTTTCAAGTTTATTTATTAGGTGTAGCCCTGTGAGCCATGTGGCTCTTGACTCGGGTGCAACCGCAACAAACAAAAAACATGGACACAGAACATCTTAAAATGACGACACGCAACACGAACGCTCAGCGTAGTGGCTGATATCATCATCTGCGGTTATTGGCGATTATACCGACGTGTGAAATAACAAAGGCTATTGATTAATTACAAACATTTGTAAGTGCGCCATTAGAATGATGGGGTTTCTGTATGTATTTATTGACACAAGGATCTGAGTTGGAACCGATTTTTTATTTAAATACATCTGGGAACCGCTTCGTTTACTTGGGGCTCTAAGCCTTTGCCTGCATTCCTAGCGCCACGCCAGTGATCATCTCCCTTACGTGGGTGGGGTGGTCATGGATTGCGAACACGAGACGAGTGATGTAAACTGTTCAGATTCAGAATATTTATTTGTGCTGGAGGAATCCGTTGGCTACGGCCATTCGACGTCTGAACATTCACAGACGCAGGTCAAGTCGGACTGGGTGGCCGTCGCTGCTTCTGCTGCTGTTGCTGCTGCCTCACTCGCGTGGCTGTCGCTAAACCGCGTGGCGATGGCACGCCGTTCCTGAGCTCGGGAAACCTAAACAACGATGACGACGACAACGACGGCAACGACGACGCGCATCTCACCGCACGCGCGATGCAGCCGCCGCTGTCTCTGCGGTGCGCTGGGGGAGGTCTCGCAACAGACGTGGAACGGTTCGACTCCCACCGCCCCACACCCCGGCCCCACCCCCACGCCCCCACCCCACCACACCCCCACCCCGCCGAAACTCCACCACACCCCCACCCCACCTCACCACCCCCACCCCACCCCACCACACCCCCACCCTCACCCCACCACCCCCCCACCACCACTCCGCCCCCGCCCCCACCCCACCACCTCCGCCCCACCACCCCCACCCCCACCCCGCCCCCCCC
>CM025624.2:5401101-5413554 GCA_014621495.2 Entosphenus tridentatus | reverse complement strand
GGGGAGGGGCTGGGTGGGGAGGGTGGGGCTGAGTGGGGGGTGGGAGGAGTGGGGCTGGATAGGGAGGGGCTGGTCACCCCGTGGTGCCCTTATAAAACTCAACGTTTAACCTAATCACGCCGGCTTGTGCCTGCCCTCACAGTCGGACATATTTGCGGAATACACCACGCCGCCCATGACCCTGGCCATTGACCGAGCAACCCAACGTTCCTACCAGCTCCCTCCGCAGGAATGTGTTTATTGCTGCTGTTATAATTCCATCCATGGGTCAGTTGCGAAAGCCGAGGCGTTCAAAATCACCATCGCAATCATCACGACGGATCGTCGTTGTGATATGTGCGTATCGATGCCATCGACCAGTTGATGTGAAGTTCACGAGACTCGCATCGAAGGGTTCGTTTGTAGAACTCGATGTTTTTTTTATTCGTAAATGTTGCTTGGAACGAATGGTTCTCACGTCACGCCTGCAGCCACTAGAGGCCCTGATTTTCACTAAAAAGCTTAACAGCAAAAAAATACTCTAATCGATTCTTGTATGCAAGTATGTTGAACTTTCGATTTAAAGCTTTCGTGACTGCAGGGATTCATATTCTTGGTTCTTTCGGTAAAGTCACGTACAAGGGAAATAATTAAATAATAATACATTCTTGCTGTGCTTTTCACACCTGATGATGATTGCTTGTGTTGCAATCGAAACGTCGTAAGAATTTAATTGTTATATTTTTATTATTTTATTATTTCCCTTCTACGTGACTTTACCGAAAGAACCAAGAATATATTGAACTTCTTTCGTACCGTACGTAGCCAACCGTCCGAATCGGAGGTGCGGGGGGAGAAGGAATCGTCATCCTGAATTACAACGCCTTTGTTGAATCCCCCTTGGATCGATCGATCGATGATTTACTCTTTATTTATTTTCAGTCTCTGTGTCTGTTCCACAGCGGGGCAGGTGCGCGGGGGCGGTGGTGACGTCACAATGCCATCTGCGTGATGACGTCACCTGCATCCCACAGCGTCGAGCGGGCTTCTGTCCGTCGCGTCGGCGTCACGGGATACGCTATCAGACTATTCTACAAAGTATTTTACATTTATGTAACAACTAAAAAGTTTTGCTCGCTGGCTGGCTGGAGGGAGGGAGGCGGGGAGGGTCACGTCCAAACCACGTGCAGGCTGCTAGCGGTTAATATCTGTGCATGCCCGTCACCATTCCACATGCAAAGTGTGGCAATGCCGAAGCGTTTGGGCCGATACTGAATGTGTCGCTAACGTACCGAACGCGTATTGATTTTTTGTGTGTGTGTTTGGACGATGCCTGGTGCTGGTTACGTGGATAAAACAATTAAATAAGTAAATAAAACGGAGTCCGCTACTCTTTCTCTCTTCTGCAGCGTTAGTCGCTGGTGGTCTTGACCACAGCCGTCTCTCACGCGAGACCGCGTGGTTTTCTTTGCTCTGAAACCAATAAAGCCGCAAGCTCCCTTCCACGTGCGTTTACCACAATTACCCAGTCTCCGGATATTTTATTACGAAAGTTACTACAATTATCATTAGCGGGCACCATCACCATTATCTCCCTTCACATGTGTTTCATGATTCATTGTCGTCGTCGTCACCATCATCGTCACCATTGTCGTTTTCGCTCTTCACGTTTTAAACCACTGACATCCAGCGGCAAAATAGCGTTGAAGCGAAAGCTCATCGCCCGTTCACGTCCCCTGAGGCAGTGGTGGAAAGTCCATGTTCCGATGGCAGGGGTCGGTCTCTCCGTAAGGCAAACCGCTATTGGTTTGTTCCGCAAAGCGGTATTTATTTTATCGACCCCAGCGGGATGATAGGCCAAGCCAATCACCAGCCAGGATTTGAACTTTCAGCCTTGCGATTGCGGCCGCCTGCTCTGCCGCTGAGCCACCAGCGATGCTTAACCACGTGGTTTGGTCAATAACAGCGTGGTCATAAAGGGAATAACATATAATATGCAACGTTTCAGGCAATGGGCCTTATTCATAACACATAAAGAGGGCAACTATGGTTGTTATGAGTGAATGGGTGGACCAAAACTTGCTCCACCGCTGAGCCACCCGGCCTGGCTTTCATGTCGAGTATATTAACACTGATGCCCTTTATTTACAACAATGGATTTTGTGGCACTGCCCTCTGCTGCCCATCACATCGTAGCCCGTGTGGCATCGTCGTCATGATCGTCAAGATGAACTTATTTTCAATCACGGCACCATTGCCATCACGACCGCTTTGACCTTTCGACATCGCCACCTCCTCCTCCACCTTGATCATCGCCATCAGCCTGGCGAGCACAACAAAGTGCACGCCAAGCAAGTCCCAGGAGGCGCGTTAAGTCTCGGGGTCACCGCTTGCGGTGTTTATCCTCCGGAGTCTGTTTTGCATTAAGCGCCGGCGGTCACCGAGCATTATCGAGCCTCGGACAATCCATCTCTTCCCCCCCCCCGCCCCCCGCTGAGACCCCTCTCCCTCACCTTCTCTTCTTACGTTTTTGTTGACCTCCACAGCATCGTCAGCAACCGCGCGCTGCCCTCTCCGCCACCGTGCCCGTGCACAATCGTCCCCCTTGCTGGCTCCCATCCTTTTCTGACTTCCTAACCCCCCCCCCCCCACCCCCTCTTAGACAAACTCACACGACAACGCTCGCGAGGGGGCATGACCCATTCGGTTACGACGGCGGCCTCGAATCATCTCACCCACCAAGGGTCGGGGAAGAAAGCCGGCTCGAGCGAGCCGGAAGAACCAAAATTGAACTAATAAAGTCCAGGAGGCAGAAAGCAGCAGTAACGGATTAAAGGCGTTCGCGGTTGAGGAACGTGAAGATTCTCTCTCTCTGCGTGTGACGTGAAAAAAGTTACGATGGGTCAAAATGAAAAAAAGATAGTTTTTTAAGAAGAAACACACGCGAATATTTTCGATCTGAAAAAATATATAATTCAAAGCGGAAGAAGAGGAATTTCGCAGAAGATTTTTAGGATTCATAAGTTTTCCAACCCAACCATCACCATTATTATTACGAGCAAAGCGCACGTCCTTTTGGACGTGACCGCCCGTACCTCCAGTCAGCCACCCAGAAAGCCAGCCAGCAAAACCTTGTTCTAATACGGCCCTCGAAATGATATAACGTATCCTGCTATGGAATGCGGGTGACGTCATCACGCAGATGTGCGCGGTGACCTCACCGCCGCACACCCATAACTTGGCCGCGCCAGCCAGCCAGGAATCCAGGCATGACATCCAGCCAGCGCACTTTTTTTTGGTTTCTAATATAGTATGACGATTATTATCATCAAAGTGTATTTGCACGGATGGTTTCGCTGGGAAATGTTTACTTGCCACAAAGACAGACTTTGAACATTGAGCTGCAAATACCGGTTGCTATATCGAGCAACGGGGCAGTGCTCTTCTTTACTGCCTGCCCTGAGTCAGTGATAGACATTCCACATTCCTACGACAGGGTGCCAGTATATGCAATCACTGTTGAAGTCCCCAAGTCGTTACTTATTTTATTGAACATGGAGAGATGATGATTATGACAATGATAATGGGAGACCCAGGCTGAGATTTAAACTCGTAACCGTCTGGCTGAATGGAGGAGCATCGTGGAACAACTTGACAAACCACGTGATCTCATTGTCCAGAGGGTAGATTTTTGTTGAGAGAGAGACGATCGAGTGGATGAAAAAAGTGAACTATGAAAAAAGTGAACTATTAAAGTTATTTTGGGAAGTCTTTCAGTGATGCACTGTCTTTTTTTCTATCGAGCTAATGTCACTTGCGGCAGAAGAGTCTTCACTCGGGGGAGTCCAATATATCCCTCTGTCGAGGATATATTTCGATATATTTAGATATATGTGGGTTATCAACTTTTACCAGGACATACCACAAACGTGCCTGCTCTGAGCGCGTGGTGCTGACCCAGGCTGGGTGATGAAAGGGAGAGAGGTATTCTGGGAAAATAGCTCCTCTGTTTTAGCGACGGGGGCGGAGGGAATTCGGGAGCTTTGAACCCGACACGGAATCGCGGTCTCGCTGGGAGGATCAGAGTCGGGCCGAGCGAACGCGCCGAGGATTTTTATTTAGAGCCGGGGGTCCTCAATTATAGTTGCTGGGGGAAAATGGGAGACGCTCTGTGGAAACTAAAACCTCGCCATGCTCCACAGCTCTCTCTTTCAAAATAAAATCCTACTCCACAATTGTATCCGTGCTATTGGCGTCAAGCCACGGGACAATAAACTCTGGCAGGGCAGAGTAGCCCTTCGTGTTATAGAACCCCCTACGGAAGCGGATATCACAGATTCCTTTTAAATTCTCGCTTGTTAACGCAGGGGGTGGCATGGCAGCACCTGTCCAACTACCATGCCGCTGATGGTAATGTTCGTGACATGGCAGTCAAACCGATAGAAAGAAAAATGATCAGAGCTGGTATTTAGTCAAATTACGCGCAGGGCCAAACTTTACGTCTTGGCTTCGTTTGTGCTGAGACTATCAACTCGCTTCACTTGAGGTACCCGGTTTAATCAAAGGAGGTGGCTGAAACCTGGATTCGAACCCAGGCTCTCAGTGGTGGCGGCTCAGGGCTCGGACCTCTGACCTCTGACCCATCCGACGGCCACCTCAGCCTTTCTCCTCTCTAGTGCTTCTTTTCCCTTCACGGAGGTTGTTGACGATGTATCTCCACCTCTTCACCTGCTCCGTGTCAACGACCAAAGCACTACCAATCTATCCATTCCCTGTCTTCCTCTCATCCTGACCGCCCCCCATCTGCCCGCCCGCCCACCCTCTACCATTCCTGTTAACAGGACAACCCTAACCCTGACGCGAGAATGCAGGAAAAGGCTCTTTTTTTCTCTCCCCCGGCACAAATTGCCATTACTCGAGGAGTGGGTTAGAGAGGTCAAAGGCACAGCCCCTGCAATTTCCCTTCAGGGGCCACCGCTGGAAAAACGATCTCTGCTCAGGCGGGAGCGCTGCAGTGCCCTCCAGAAGGTCTTTTCGGCTGCTCTTCCACGCTGGTCAATTAGCGACGCGAAATGACCAACGGTCGCCCCGTCACCGGAACCTCCTCTGGGCCAGGTTGACGGGTGAAGGAGAACCGGTCCGCGCAGGTAAAGGCGCAGCCCTGCAATGTTCTTTGTCACGCCAATGCCAGCGGAAGGGCCTCCCACTTTGGAGGGAGCTCTAGCGGGAGCCCCTTTGGAGGGTATGTTGGGCCTACTCATCCACACACTGCCAGAGGTTTTGGATCTTGCAAGAGGTGAGGAATACCTACAACTTTACCCCATGGGGGAGGGGCTATGGGGAGGGGGGTGGCAGGGAGTGGCGGTGGCGGTAGGATTTAAGAGACCTGCCACGCGATTAACCGGCACATGCGAATTTTCCCATGGATCGGAATCTGCGGCACTCTGCTAGCGCGGCTGATGCAGCGATAGCGCCGGTTTCTCAAAGGAGATCTCGAAGCTGCACGCTCAATTCAGAGCGACACTTTTTTTTTTGCCGGAAAACAGTCTTGGAATAATTAGCACAGATCCGTACCGAGATGCCAAACTCGCCACGCCGAGTCCACGGCCATAGAAACTGCGCCACTACTTGTCCGGGCACACGGCAACGTTGTTGGCATTTTGTAAAGGCGGCTGCGCGCTGCTGATGATGCTCACTGAAGTCAAAACCATTGCACTGTGTGTTGCCGTTCGGGACCCTGAACCCTGAGACAGAGGTGGAAATTCTATCTTCTAGTGGCAGTGGCCAGAAGATAAATTGGTACAACTTAATGTAGCAGATAATTGGCATTCTCCAATTGTTCACATTACTTATAACAGTGCATTATTGGATAACCCCATTCCTTAGAGGAGAGTTTTCGCACAATCATTTTTTCTTTGACATTGGTGTAACCGTCCACCGCATCAGAGCATCAACAGGCCTCTGCACGCAGGTCAACTTAAAGACAAGCCACAGTGGTACGATTGTGGCTATGCAACCAAAACCGTGGACCACATCGTAAACCCCTGTAGTCTGCGCCCCTTCAATGGAGGAGTAAAGAAGCGACACGAACTATCTCTCTCCTGAAGCCCTCTCGTGGCTAGCAGACCTCGACATTAGCATTAGGCTCCTGAACGTGTTACTATCATATGCAAGAATGGATTCGCGAGATGTAGCTGTTATTGGCCACGTAGTAAACAAATTGGAACCACGAAAGAGATGTCATCTCAGGTGGCACCGATGCTCATGGACCTTTATCTGTAAGACAACTGCTATTGACTTCCCACAAATGTGTTTTGCTTCGTTTTTATTCTACGCCAGAGCGATGATGATGAGCGGTTCACTCCCAGACAGGATTGAATTAATAAATTCCAACTAAAAGACGAAACATTCTTCCACCTTTGCTGCCCAAAAGAAAATCTAAATGTATGTTAAAATGGTTTCCCTGCTCAAACGAGCACTGGGTAGCACTCACCAACATCAATGCTGGAAAATCCACATTCGCACGGCGAGAACGCATCTGTCCACAACACGATCGTCAAAACAATAACGCTCAGCCACATCAGGTGATGCACACCGATGAGATCCCTCTTAACCTGCATATCTTGCCCCATCGACATTCCCAACTCTAAAAGCAGCATGGCAATCTCCCAGCACTATCAATGCCCTCCCCACACCGCCTTCCCACAGTGGCCACATTAACCACAAAGTCACCCCCCCCCCGCTCCTCTGAACTGGGCTAGTGTGCACCATCTATTCCCGTGAGACCACTGCTCAAAACAGCCGCCCCCGGTCGGCCAGCTCGTTAGCAAAATCGCCGCGACTCTCTCGGGGAAACGGGGAAATCCGTCACGTTAATGGAGACAGGTCGAGGAGGAGGAGGAGGGCCCACCGGCTAACCCCGTGAATTCCTCCTCCCCTCGTCTCCCTCTCGCCAGCGCACGCACGCACCATCTCCAGCCTCCCGCCTTTGCTCCAGTTTGTTTTGTCCTCGTGATTTTGTAATTCTTTGCCTTTTTCTCTCAAAACCATTTATCACCCGTTAACTCTCTTCTTTAAAAAAAATAAGTAAATACATTTCTCCCCACCCCCCGCCCACCCCTGCCCCCCCCCCCCCCCACGGCCCGCCGTCCACACCCTACATCTTAGCTCGGTTGTGTTTTTTGGTCGTTGTCGGGCCCTCTGTCCCCTCCCTGCCGTGCGTCGCCGTCCGGCTTCTCCCGTGTGGCCTCCGCTCGCTCGGCCCCCCGAGGCGACGCTCTCGAGCGCGGCGCCACCACCGCCGCTACCACCACCGCTCTCCGTGTTTAGAAAAAAAAAGAGGGGAAACGCCGAGACTTTCAGCATCAATCAACTCCGAAGAGGTTTGGAGTTTTTTTTTTCCCGCTCTCTCTCTCTCTCACTTAAAAGTGGTATTCTGCTTTAAGCAAAAAAAAAATCCTTGGAGCAGCGCTCTGCAAGATGTCATTTTTACGACGGGAGATTTGTTTAAGTTACCAATTTTTTTTTATTCCCCCCCCCCACCACCCCGTTCATAAGTTGTCCGTCACTTTGGCGTTTGTGTTTACACGGCTGACGGACCCCGGTGGTTGGAGCGCACACGGCTTGGGACGTAACAGGAGGTGGCAGTACAGCAAATAGGTTGCTGACCTGCATCTGTCGAGGCTTATTGGCGATGCGCCTCTTCGGCAGAGGCAGCAGTCACTCGTGGGTGCTGTGGGTATCTGCACTTGTGGTGGGAGTTATGATGCCCCAATGGGGGATGGGGGTTCCCCTTTCAATTTATAAGCTCTGATAGAGAGATGACAGACGAGACAGGCAGGAGAGAGTAAGAACGTGACGTGAGAGAGCGAGAGTGGTACAGAGGAGAGACGAAGGTTGAACGAGGTGAGAGAAGGGAGATTGCACCGGTCGATAGCCAAAACGCTTCCCAAATAAATGTAGTCCAACTTTACTAATTCTGAGTCACTGAGAATGAAAATGATGCTTAAAATTGTTGATCGGCTCTAGTTTTCAAGATATGCTACTGGGTCGGTATCTACGACCGTTGATTTGGAAATAGCGGAGGATAAGTGAGTTATGAAGGGAAGGGATCTCAATTTCAACCAGAAATTACTAAAATACATATTTGACTAGATCTATGAAAAAATATATCACTGGGTTTGGACAGTACTTGCTTATTGAGCAAAACAATGAATGATGCAATCTGAACCTGGTATTGCATCATACATGATATGAATTGCATCATGTTATTCCTAGAAGTCATGGATGATGCAATCATAACTAGGCTTACATCCCTCTGCTGAACAAATTGCCCAACATCAGCTCTAGAAATCATGCAGTGTCATGCTCTCTTATTTGTCAGTGTTTGATTTTGCAAAGGGACACATTTCTGTTTAGCCAAAGTGAGCAGAGAGATGCCTCGTACTTGTGTGAACAAAGCAGATAACTTCTGCTATGTTTGTGGTGAAGTGACTTTTGCATCACAAAAGCGCAGTATAAACCACTATAGTTAAGAAAGCCTATCACCTTTATTTTGGCTGAAACATTGGAGATCAGGACAAAATGTGGGCCCCACCACTTGTTGAATCAAGGAAGATTTTGATACCACCCTTACACATCAAGCTGGGTCTGATGAGGAACTTTGTCAAAGCTATGGACAAAACACAAGTAGCTTTCAAGTACCTCCGTGGAAAATGTCCAAAGTTAATTGAAGCTAAGATAAAGGAAGGTGTCTTTGTTGGTCCTAAGATTCGTGAACTTCTTCGAGATGATGCATTTGACAGTGCACTGCGCAGCAAGGAAAAATACGGCATGGAACGCCTTCCAGTTAGTGGCAACACATTTTTTTGGAAACAACAAGGCAGACAACTTCAGGGAGTTGGTGGAAAACCTCCACAAGGCATACGCAAGCCTGGTTGCAACATCTCACTAAAGATACATTTTTTGCACTCTCATCGAGATTTTTTTACCACCGAACTGCGGAGCAGTGAGCGACGAGCATGGCGAGCGATTCCACCAGGACATTGCAACAATGGAGACACACTATCAGGGCAAATGGAGCCCATCAATGCTTGCAGACTATTGCTGGACAGTGACAAGAGACGCTCCGTTTAATGAATACAAGAAACCAGCCAAGAAGCGCCGAGTAGACACTGAATAAGGACTAACTACGTACTTTATATACATAATCGTGTTTTGCCTTTTGCTTCATAATAAATTTGATTTATTTTACCCTTTTGCTGATTTTTAAAGTGTTACATGGACAGGGCAGGTGACGTGCTATCATGTAAAGCAAACAAAAACGCATGAAAAGACCGAGGTTTACAATTTATGAGTAAAACTCTACTATCTACACAATATACATAGACGTCAAATATAGAAACTTAACTATCTTGGGAACAGTAGCCAATCAGTTGTTTTAATTGTCATTTAAATTCAGCACATCAAAATCCATAATAAACAACACATTTAATCTCTGAAGCAGACGATGTCCAAAAAATTGTAGACCAGTGTTATCACGGGCAGGCATGAGAGGAATTCATTAACTTTTAAAATGTTAATTACTCGTTCTGGATTTCCTGCGATTTAAATTCTCGCTGATGATTGGATGACCCCTGTTTTTAAATCCTTTATATTAAGTTCACTTGCATGCTTGCTTGCGCGCTTACGACCGTGCAAATCTTTCTGTCGTTTTTTAACCCACTTCCCGTGATCCAATCGAGCTGACATTTTGCACACAGACTCGTTGTGCGTGACAATTTATTTTCGTGAAAATTTTTTCCAAAATTTTACACTTTTTAGGAAAAAATAAATTATATTTAATTACCAATTGCTTAATGGTGGCAGGCAATCATCTGACCCATAGGTGGCAGCCATCTCAAGCCAGAGGACGAGAGGACTCTAGCCGCCACGCATATAAAGGATTTATAGTGAAAAACTTTGTTTTTACGGGTTAATTTTTTTTCTCTCTTTTTTCACAAATCCGTGGGCCCTTCAGCCGCTCGGGAACCCTTACGCTTTTGTTTAGTTTGCTTCTGCCTAGCAAAACACCCCTGGGCGTCTGGATGCCCTGAAGATTGTTCTAGGCAAGAGATAAAAGACGCCCGCGGCGTTTCGTACGAAAATCACAAATATTCGTTGTTTTGTGGCCGCCATTGTTTTATCTCTCCCTTCTAACTGCCTTAGATATCGCCGTAGCGCACGAACCGTAGATGCCGAACCACTCGTGTGAACTCCGGGTGAGATGACAGAAGAGTTATAGCCACGGGAGGGACGTGAGATGTGGTGAAGGGATGGACTCGGAGTCACGTGATGTAGGCGCCACGGTGGCGAGACGTGAACTACCTCGCCTGGTGTGCAGGAAGTCGCGGGTTCGACCACGACCCTGACGCCTGGTGTATATTTGGAGTTTGCGTGTTCTCTCTTTCTCTCTCGCCGTGGTCGCGTGGATTTTTATCCAGGTCGTCCGGTTTTTCCCACCACAATTAAAATCAACATGTGCGTTCAGAGTTTTTGGCTGTTGCTATACAGTTCCACGTGATGAGCCACTTTGTTAAGCTATCGTTTGTGGCCAGGTCGCTTCTGGAAAAGAGCGATATAGCTCAATTGCACCTTACCTGGTAAAATACAAATAGCTTCTATTTTACGTGGGTGTCTGCCATGTTTGACAGTGGCGCCCACAATCTCAAACGGCAGCAGACCACAACATCGCCCCAATTCATGACATGACTTATTTTTTACCAACCATACATCACATTTTAGAAAGTAGAGTTATCGACGTTTTCAGATTCGTGTATGGCATGTTATCGGTTGGTCGTTTGGCAAACGTATGTTTCCATATATATAAAAAAAACAATAATATCCACTCTTATTTTTGCATTGACTTTTTTGGAAAATTATTAATAAATTCCAGTTTTCCCTATGGACCGTTCCCGGCTCAGCCACACACACATGTACGCACGCATATACACTCACACACGCACACACAAACACAGACGACTTTTGGCGCAAGTGCTGTCAGCGGGCAGCAACACGCCTGGCCGCCTTTGTCTCCCTAGTAGTGATGTTTACACATCGCACCAGGTACTCGTTTAATGCTGAGTCGACCTAGGGAAGGCACATGACCGGTTCAGATAATCCTCACTGGTGTTGCCCGTTAGCACACACACCTACATACACAACAACAACCGCCATTCGCCACTAAGTGGCGGTGACATCACCACGACGCTTGTGCCAGGCTATGTGCACCTTGAGGCCACGTGAAGTGTCGAACGCCCGCTGGCAGGAGGTGCCACGGGTCGACTGATTGAGATGAGTGGCTGATGCACCACCTGTGCCCCCTACTGTGCCAACTTGCTGTGCTTTATCCACCCGGCGCTCCGCTCGTTGTTGTTGGAGGGCGACTGCCTCCAACTGCCAAGTCGCATCCTTCACCAGCCTCCTCCACAGAGGCCGATATTGGCACCGCTGGTACCAGTCATCGGCAAGTCCACCCAGCTCCACATCCTCCTGTACCACATCACTCCATCTCTTCTCTAGCCCGTGCCGCGCCCGTTTATCCCCCTCGATTCGGCCGAACAAAAGCAGTTTGGGCATGCGGTGGCTGGGCATGCGGGCTACATGGCCCAGTCAACGCAGCCTTGCTTGCCGGAGGAGCTCACCGATGGGACTTTGTCCAGATCTTTCAAGGATTTGTGAGCTCCTCACACAATTCAGCCTGGTTAAACCCAGGATGGATCGTAGGCATGCCAGCCTAAATGTTTCTAACCAGCGAAGATGCTCCATTAGGGGAGTCCACGTTTCGCAAGCGTAGACAAGGGAGGGAATAACCGTGGCCGAGAAGACCCGAAGCTTCGTGCGGAGCGACAGACCAGGAAGCTTCCACACAGCGTTACGCGACCGATGAAAAGATAATGCCGGTCGACTGATTCGGAGTGAGGCGTCTGCTGTTAAACCCACACGCACGCACACCGGTCCTCACCATCTTGGCAGCGTTTCCCCGTGAAGCCGGGGCAGCAGCGCCACTCCAACACGGACGCGAGGCGGTACGCGAGTCGGTACGTCGGTCGCACCGCGCTGCGGTAGCTGCCAGGGCGATACACACAAACAAAGATAAAGATCCCCCGTATAGCCTCAACACACTGTTGGGGCAAGTGCTGTTAGCGAGTAGCACCGATAAAGGCCGACACGGCACACAACGAGGGTGGGTTGCGAGCACGACGCCCGGACGCCTTTGTTTCCCCAGTGGCGATGTTTTTACACACCGCACCAGGTACTCATTTGGGACTGGATCGACCTAGGGGAGACCCAGGACCGGTTCAGATAATCGCCACCGGTGTTGGTGGCCGTGAGCGGGACTTGAACTCGGGTGACCTGGTTTGTAGCGCAGCGCTCACCGCTATACCAGAGCTCCCCACACGCGCACACACGCGGGCACGGGCACACACACGGGCA
>CM025624.2:5345438-5384442 GCA_014621495.2 Entosphenus tridentatus | reverse complement strand
TGTGACGTCATATTTGAGGGGGGGGTCTGACTTTTGTGACGCCGTGTGACGAGGTAGTGGGGTTCAAAACCGTCCAAAATCGCGTGACGTAATTTATGGACTGCCCCTAAGACACCACGGGGCTCACAATAAGCGCTTGGTGCAATACTCAGCGCTCACCACAAGGCGACAGTCAAGAGGCCGTGGGTTCAAATCGAACTTACGTTACATGTTTTTTTTCATTTTATAAACAATCATATTTTCTTCTTTTGTTGCTCTGTAAGTAGCCAACCGTGCTAGTCGTAGGTGCGGGCTCGAAGGTTGTCGCTGCCATAGCTGAATAGAATACCAGGCCTTGAGTCGCCCTCTTTTTAACTTTTATTACTTTGTTTAATATTTTACAACCCTCGCCACAAAGTGGGCGGCAGTCAAGGTCGTGCGTTCAAATCCAACCTCCGTTATACAACGTCACGAAATAAACAATACTATGTACTTTGTTCTTTGTTGCAACGTTTATGAGCATGACAGCATGAATTAAAAATAGCTTAAAGTATTTCAACAATATGCATTGTATTCAAAATATTCAGTTACAGCCAAGGCCTTTATAAACCCCGGATTTTTGAACTTTAAATGAAATCACATTCACATATGAATCCTATATTTCAGAATATACGACACTTTGTAAATTTTTATACTGTTTTAAACTTGTTCATGAACAATATCTCTTTAATTACTTTGCTTGGCAATGCGTTTATGTCGATTTTTTCTTTTTGACAAATCTAGCCGAGTTAACATGCCAACGTTAGACCAACGTTGTTGTATGTATCGAAGTTGAATTTCTTTACAGGATTACAGTGATAGTGGAACAACGTACGGTTGTACTGCGGTGGCTAGGAGATGTTAACTACCTCGCCTGGTATACAGGGGGTAGTGGGTTCGATCCCAGACCCTGACTCCTGCTGTATATTTGGAGTTTGCATGTTATCCCCATGATCGCGTCGTTTTTCTCCGGGTGCTCCGGTTTTTCCCTCGACATTTAGAATCTTCGTCACTTCAGAGAATTTGGCTGCTATAAATGCCACGTGATAAGTCACTTCATTGGGCTATCATCATTTGTCGGCAGGCCGCTTCTGAAAACGAGCTATACAGCTTAGTGGGCCTAACCTGTTTAACACGTGGCAGGCCTTCACGACCAATATCCATAATAGAGCTTTTTTTTTGTTTAGAGCGCATAAATATATTAATGTGTCGTTAAAACCCGCCACTACCCAACACAGCCAACTAGTAAATACTTTTAGTTCTTTCGGTAAAGTCACGTAGGTAAAAAATGAAATTAATAAAAATAAAATAATAAAAAATCACATTATTAATTTCATTTTTTACCTACGTGACTTTACCGAAAGAACTAAGAGTATGAATCCTTGCAGTCACGAAAGCTTCAAATCTAGAATTAGTAAGTAAGGGTTGTCACGTAAACAGAACATGCCAATTCGTCACTAGTACAGCACACCGGTGTGTTTGAGAGCTTATGGAATGGCCTAACCTGATAAAAAAAATTATATCATGGGATCTCCTTTTCCAGTACCACAATATGAAATAGGTTTTCCTCTTTTTTTCTGGCAACAAAACTGGTGTCAAGATGTTAAAACACCAAACTGAAACCTTTTACAAGGAATTTTCAAAGAATGCATATATTATCAGAGTACGTTTTTGATTGCATTCTGACCGCAAGTATTGTGGTTAATGCAGACATGATTCCTTGTAAAATGTTTCAATTTGGTGTTTTAACATCTTAACACCTGTTTTGTTGCCATAAAAAAGGGGAAAACCTATTCTCAAAATTGTTTATAGTTTAGTTTATAGTGGGAGCAACGTTCAACAAACACACGTCCCTATCATAGGAATGTGGAATTTACACATAGCATGTGATAAAATCACACGAGCACCCACTATAAGTTAGAACTCACTTTTAATGCATACTGTATACTTTTTTTGTTAATTGTATCGATACCAAACTTAAACACGAGATGGCAATCACGCCCAACTTACTCAATACCAGAGCTTTGCCGCCACGTGTTGAAGTCGCTCGCGATTGGTCCAAATGTTGTCAGCCGCTCATTGTTTACATCACGTGACAGCCGCTGTCATCGGTAATGTATAAAAAAATCACTATACACATACTTAATCATTGTTATCTTCTTAGATATAAAATAAACATTGCAATGTTTGACATGAAGACTTAAAATATTTTGTCCTGATCAAATTATTGTTTTCTCCCTTCATACCACCAGCAAACGTTTACTCAAGATCTTGCATTCTTGGCACAATCAGAATTTCCTAACAGCTTATCCTTTCTCGAACGCACGTTGTTTCATTGATCATACGGAGGTAATCACGCATTGAGACATCATCGACTAATATAGATTTTTGTTTACGATCGTCATGATACATGTCCATGTTTTACTGATGCGTGCATATTTCATACATTTCCATGCATCAGTATGTATATGAATGAAATTATGTTTACAAGCACTGTGAAAAATATTGTTACTGTACTGTACTTAAATTGGGTTCTGCGTCGAGTTATTTGGCACATTCATTTTGCGTGAGTGCTTCCAGCAGCGGATATCGTCAAATCAACCGATGTCTACGTGCACATCCACCCACCATAAACACTAGATGGTGCCAGCCCAGACTACTGTCGAGAAAAGAAACACTCAATCCATGTCTTGATATCACTAATCATCAGTTCGTGTGAAGCTGCTTAGTGGATTGTTACATCGCAGCTAGGGTCGTGAGGTGTCACAGTGGCTTTGGGTGAATGTCCAGCAGTGGATAGACCATGGCTGAAGTTGACGGCATTGGTGTAACCATCAAACGCATCAGAACATCAACAAGCCGATGTACATGTCTTCAAAAATGGAACTTTAAAGACACAAGCCACAGTGATTGTGGCAATGCAACTCAAAATGTGGACCACAGAGTAAACCACTTTTGCCTGTGCTCCTGCAATGTAGGAGGAACAGCTAAACTACACCAACGCTTTCCCGAAGCCCTATCCTAGCTAGCAGAACTCTACATTGGCATTGTCAATACTTATTGCCATACGGAAGAATCGAATAGAATCCAGCAGATGGAATGACAAAAATGGCTGTAAATCATTACCAGCACCATTACGATCTGAGTTGTCTTTATACATCAACATACACACATCAACCACCACCACATGTAGCCAACCTTCTCACTACTACTACAGTAAAACAATACATCCAATTCATTATATCACTAATCAGTCCGTGTGGAGGCGCTAGGTGGATTATATTCTTACATCGCATCTAGCTAGGGTCGTGAGAGGTCATGGTGTCTTTGGGTGAATATCATCTAGCAGTGGATTGACCATGGCTCTTGATGATGCACATGCTGATTGCCAAGGCTCTCATTTCCAATTGACATCTGGTCCGTGAAGATGAAGGGGGCTGTAAATCATTACCACCATCACCATCATCATTGTAAATGTTGTGAGTTTATTCCTCCAATACACCGGTATGCTGTAGTAGTAACTGATTGGCACGTTTTGTTAACTTGACAAACATTACTAATTGATTGTGTCGGGTGGTGGCGGGTTAACATCTCGCACGGTGATGAGATGTTTACTACCTCGCCTGGTATACAGGAGGTCGTGGATTCGATCCCGACTCTCTCACGCCTGTTGTATATTTGGAGTTTGCGTGTCTCCCCTCTCTCCTCACCGGGGTCGCGTGGATTTCCCCCTCCGCTTTTCTCCCTCCACATTTAGACTCGACATCACGCCTTAAAAGAGTATTTGGGCCGATGTCCCTTTCCACATAACGATAAGGCCACTCCGTTTGAGCTCTATACATTTCGTGAGCCCAAAGTCGCTTCCGAAAGAGAGCTACATAGCTCAGTGGCCCTTAACAACAACACAAAAAAATCCTTTATTACGGACCCATCATCACACGAACCCTTTGTCTCTGTGCAACCCAGCCCATCAACCACCACCAAATCCCACGTGCCCCCCCATCTGCTTTACAGCAATCAAAACACAATTCCAAGTCGCTCGCTTCTGATTGGCCACTGCTGCACGCTGCTCGCCCTCCTCTCTCACCGCCGATTGGCCGGGCGGGTCGCGCACGTGGGAGGGGTGGGGGCGGGTATGGCCCCGCCTCCTCTCTCGCCGCCGATTGGCCGAGCGGGTCGCGCACGTGGGGTAGGGGCGATGCCCCGCCTCCTCCCTCGCCGCCGATTGGCCGAGCGGGTCGCGCACGTGGGGTGGGGGGGACGAGGCCCCGCCTCCTTTCTCGCGTCAAAATAAACCCAGGCGCTGCTGCTGCCCGCCTGCTGCTGCTGCAATCATCATCATCAGCTGTTGTTGTGCCTACCTACCTAGCTAGCCACTTACCTACCTGGCTATCCACTTACCTACCTACCTAGCCCTGTGACCACGCAGTGGTTGGCTAGAGCAAGCTAGCAGTAGAGACACACAGAGATATACACGGAGAGAGAGTGAGAGAGAGTGAGAGAGAATTCTATTGTGTCTGCGTCTCTTTGCCTCTCTGCGGTCTTCCGCGGGTTCTCGCGATCGCCGTGTGTGGTTTTGTTTGTTATTTTTTTGTTTTTTTCTTCGCCACGTTCGTTGTCGCCCTCGACATCGTCTCTTCCGCAATCCATCCTCATTCCTCCCCCCCTGCGTCGCTTGCCTTTTCTGTTGCGAGGTGTGCGCGGGATAGGAGCTCGCAAACTCTATTATAGTCTTAACAGCAGCACTACCCACCACCAACAACAACATCAACAACCCTTCCTCCTTTTGTCGTCCCCGTAAGTATCGAATGCTGTGCAGCAGGAACAATGAGTTTGTTGACGGTGTGTGCACGTACGTAGCGCCGATGTCGTCGTCTTCCCCCCCCCCCCCCTTTGTGAATAATCTTCTGCGTGTGGTTTGTGTCGTCTTTGTTGTGTTGTCCCCTTTGTGAAGGTGGACAAATGCGTCTTGGTTCTCTCCTGCCTTTGTGTGGTGTTTGTGTTGTGTGTCTCTTTGCGCATTGTGAGTACTGTATATCCGTTGCTACGTACGTGTGTGTGTGTCTGTCCCCCGTATGTCTTGTGTTTTGTGTCTATGTACACGTGTTTTATTTGTGTGTCTGCGTGTGTTTAATCGGTGCGTTGTCCTGGTGTGTGTCCTGTGTGTGTGGCGATGTGTCTGTGTCTTTCATTGTTTCTGTCTTGTGTCATGGTGTGTCTGGTTGTGGTGTATGTCCTGGTGTGGGTCTGTGTATGTCCTGGTGTGTGTGTCTGGGTGTGTGTGTCTGTGTGGTACTGTCTGTGTATGTCATGGTGTCTGGGTGTATTACTGTCTTTGTGTGTCACGGTGTCTCCTGGTTGTCTGTCCTGGTGTGGTTGGGTGTGTGTGTGTGTCTAGGTGTGTGTCTGTGTATCCTGCTGTGTCTTCTCTGTGTGGCGATGTGTCTGTGTCTTTGTTTCTGTCTTTTTGTCTCATTGTCTGTGTGTCATGGTGTGTCTAGTTGTGGTGTATGTCCTGGTGTCTGTGTATGGCATGGTGTGTCTGTCTGGGTGTGTTTAGTGCCTGTGTGTGTGTCTTGGTGTATTACTGTATTTGTGTCACGGTGTGTTTGGTTGTCTTTGTCCTGGTGTGTTTGGGTGTGTTACTGTCTTTGTGTCACGGTGTCTCTGATTGTGTTTTTTGTCCTGGTGTGTCTGGTTGTGTCTGTGTCCTGGCGTGTCACGGTGTCTGTCCTGGTGTGTGTGTGTCTGGGCGTGTTACTGTCTGTGTCACGGTGTGTTTGGTGTGTGTGTGTGTTTTACTGTCTAATGTGGTTATACCGCATTCTGTTCGCATAACCCCCCAACTCGAAACGTGTGCGCTGTGTATTGCCGCAGATGCTGTCAACAACACAGAATTGGCAGTGTTACGGCCCTATGCAGTGTCCACATGCGTGTTTATGTCGATTTGATTTAATAAATTGCCTTTTTTGTCACGGTTGTTCAAAGCTTTTGTGTGTGTGCGTTTGATTCTACACCAACACAGATATTTTTGTTTGTGTGTTTTATTTACTATAGAAATGCCATTAAAGTTGTATTTTGCTGTTGATGTCCACGGTGTGTGTGTGTGGTTTTAAATATGAATGTTAAGTTGTTGTTGTTGTGGTGTGTAAATTGTACAGCGTCGTGTTCGTCTGTTTTAATTACTGTACAGTGACGTAACGTGTGGTTTTGTGTGTGATTGTTTAACATTTCTGTTGAGTTTGTATTCGTGAATGTTGTTTTGTGTTTCGGTGTGTAAGTCTTATCCTTATAATTATTGTTTACTGTAGTTCTACCTTTTGATGAGTGCTACACGTGGTGTTATCCTTATATTGAGCGGTCTGCTATAGTTTATACCTCGTAACACGTCTCCTTTGTGTCGTCTTATCCTTTGTAGTGTTTGTGTCGCTCTGTCGTGTGTATATCTTGCTGTGGCTTTTGTATAAATCTTTTGTGTTTGCGCATTGTTCACCATTTACCACGTTCCGATACGAGGTGTAGGGGTACAGTCTAAACACTTTCATAACAACGCCACGCGAACATTATCATTATCACCACCACGATTACTTTAATAGGTTAATATAAACATGAAGATGGGTTATGTGTGTGTGTGATAATACAAATAGTTGCTGCTGTGTGCGTGTGCCCTTTGTAGCAACGTGGCCCTGTGTACGGTACTGTACGTGACCACACGTGTTTGTGTCGATGTGGCTTTGTTGTGTGTCTGTGTCTCTGTCATCTCTATCGCCCCTGTCACCCAAGCCCATCGTCTAGCAGTGGATTGATCAAGAGCTGCGAATTATTTATCGCACGTCTACTGTACATCAATCTGCTACATTTGTTTTGTTTTCATGACACACGTGGCCACAGTACGTGTCTTTGTGTGTGTGTTGTGTGTCTTTGTATGTGCACCTAGCCTGCCATGAACCTTATGGTGACATCGCTTAGTTGCGAATGGCAAGCCTTTGTATGTATGTGTCCGTGTGAATGTAATTGTGTGGTTTATATCGTGCCAAACCCATAGGGTTAACCCCGTATTCTGTACAGGGAAGTTGAGTTTTCAGGTCCATATTGGCAACAAAAATAAAACTCTTATTCGGTTGTGTTTCTCCCTTTTGATGGGACTTTGTATGATGAACGTTGATATTTATAAGGGGCACGGTGACCAATAAGGTCTAAATTGGGCTGTGATAACGTAGGGCACTGATACGGGATTGACAGGTATGATGTTTGATGTGTCTACCTAATGGCCGTGTTACCTACGCATGTGTGTGCACGTGTAAATATCAGTGTCTGCGTGTGTTTCTACTGCGTGTGACTTGCATATCGTGTCTGTACTGCATGTGTATATGCACGTGGTTATTTGCGTATGGGGGTGTCTCCGTGTGAACGTGTTCGGTCTTGTCTGTAACACCCCCATCAATCACCACCACCACCACCATCGGTCCGCATGTCTACGTGATCCTTGTACCTGCCCGCTCACACCGCCACGACATTCGATAACAACATTTATATTTGGAAGGGCATCAACGTAAGCGGCAGCAGTATTTATATTTTACAGTACATCACGGCAGAGGCTTCTAGGTAATCACGTTGGAGACTGTGGCTCTAGTAACGCACAGATATAAGTAGATAAAAGTACAAAACAATGCCCGTTACTGGGTAGTGGCGCATGGTGTAGTATTACATGCGTCCCGCATTAAATACGCGGCACAAAATACGAATTTGGCCATTATTAGATGGTTTGGCTTCGGCAAATCCGATTTAAAAACACGATTTGTGTACAAAAACAAAGCGCAGTTGTAGCGCCTCCTAGTGGCGGTAGGGGTTACGTGACGCCACTTGCAGACGGTCTGAAGGATGCTCTTGTCAACTTAAAACACATTCCTGTTGCCGAGGGAGCTGGTAGCAACACGTTGGGTTGCTCGGTCAATGGCCAGGGTCAACGGCGGCGTGGTGTATTCCGCAAATATGCTCGACTGTGAGGGCGGACACAAGCCGGCGTGAGTAGGTGAAACGTTGAGTACTCTTAGGTTTTTTTTCGGTAAAGTCACGTAGGTAAAAAATAAATAATAGAAAATAATCATAGCAATTAAATAATAATAATAAACTATTAGTATTTCTATTACTTTTATTATTTATTTTTATGAATCCTTGCAGTCACGAAAGCTTCAAATCTA
This sequence comes from Entosphenus tridentatus, assembly GCA_014621495.2. Lineage (NCBI taxonomy): Eukaryota > Metazoa > Chordata > Hyperoartia > Petromyzontiformes > Petromyzontidae > Entosphenus > Entosphenus tridentatus. The sequence goes on along the minus strand of CM025624.2, from coordinate 5,376,223 downwards.
GTAACGTTGAGTTTTTTTTTATAAGGGTACCACGGGGTGACCAGCCCCTCCCCACCCCACCCAGCCCCTCCCCACCCAGCCCTCCCCACCCAGCCCCTCCCCGACGGACGGACACAATAATCCCCTGTGAGCTGGTGTAACCAGGAGGTTCCTACCAGTATTATTCGTCAATAGAGCTGGTCATGAAAGTAGCAAAATCTTCTAGGCGACATTTCGGGCAATGGTCTTAATGTATGTGCCATAAAGAAGGTCCATCGCCTGAAACGTCGCCTGGTATTATACCCTTTTCGGGCAGTGTTGTTGACGATTATGAGTTTGCTATTTCTGCTTGTGCACCGCTAGCCATGCGGTATCACCAATATAGTTTGCAACTTAGACGTGTGTGTAATATATAGTTATGTGTAAGTTGATTTACACGTTCATAAAGTTGTATTTGTGTAACCGGGTGAGAGAAACTCGACGTAGACCAGGATGAGTCGTTTTAAAGTGAGCTTCTGGTGATTTGGAAAATTCTAATTAGATAAAATAATACAGAGTGATGAATCATTTGTCTCTTTCACATTATTGCTTAGCTCATTTCTCGCTTGTACAGGTTTGGTGCCGGTCGTTGGCTCAAAACAAATTCTAAATATTACGCGTGCGTGAACTCTCCCACGTTCCAAGCAATGTGTCTAGTGGTTTGCATAAGCAGTAATTTCCATAATTTGTTTTCCAAGTAACGTAAATTAAATTCTAATACTGTATGCTGCTGCGTGCATGCTAATAGAGCCAACTAAAACTGCAGACGAAAAAAAACCCCCAGTACAAAACTAGGCAGTCTTTACAAATATATCTTCACATAATGGAAACCATCAAATCGACACATCGGAGGATGTGGGTGAATTGGTTATGAAATGCAAATGTGCAGCCCATCAATTGCATTGTGACGTCACTGCTGGCAGGAAAGGGCCTTCCCACTAGACGGCGCTCCAGGGTGTTTGGCCTACTATTCCACCACACGCAATTGACCGGTCGATTGTGTTGTACCCAGATGCGCAGCTGGCAAAACAAGAAGACTAGGGGATTTAAGGGGGGGGGGGGGAATGTCCATCGTGTAAGCTGCCATACCTGGAGATTGACTTTTCCACACCCGGCACTCCACGTCCAGTATTCATCTCACTATAGCTGTGGCTACTACGATTCGGGTGCCTCTTCATCTGCCAGCGATTCATCAAACATATTCAGTGACATTGGACCCTGATTATACTCCTACAAATCATTTCAAACGTGCCTATAGCCCTCTCATTGGCCAGATAACATTACTAGAATTAAAGAGGCTATTTCGATACATTGTCCCTATTGGGGGTCCTTCTGCTAACGGTGTCCGTTCGCTGACAATATGAAATGTGTATTTTTTTACTGTACCGAGCGGTGGCTGTACATGCAATGAATTATAAAAGAAAACACAGACGCACAATAGAAGATTCCACGTGCGTTTGCCCTTTCTGAAAGAGACGCCTTCGTGTATTGTCTGGTTTGTTGACCTTTGGTTTTGTTTGTTTGTTGTACTAAAACGGGAGTGGCACGTGGGTTGAGTGTCTGTCTGCTGTGGAAACTTGAATAGGCCTTCTTTTGTCCACTTGCTGCCAGTGCTAGCTCTTACAGGTGCAGACTTCATAATGATCATCATTGTCACCATGAAATCAACAGCAGGTTTTTTTTATCGCCATCATGGTGAAGTGTGGTCAAATAACCCCACCACAAGGCATGGAGAGGCACTCATCCAGCAGTGGCTTAACCAAGGGCCGTCAATAAATTTTAACACTTCCCGACATTGCGAAATGAGTATTGCATACTGCTCAATTGCAGATGAATTGGTTGAATTCATTTTTTGCAGATTATGACCTTTGACCAAATCGGAATCTTTATTTATATGGGAGGAAACCAATGAGCTGTGAAGCTCTTTGTCACAAATGTCCAGTATGGGCAGATCAGCAAGTTACAACAGCAACATCACTTGAGATGTTGTACCCTTGGCCATCAAATCTTGGAAGCTGAGCAGGTTTGAGCCTGCACGGCCAACCAATGGGTGTCGTAGGTGTTGTGGGCAGTAGAGGGCACTGCAACAAATATTGGAATTCCCTTCACCCAACCCGCACTGATCAGTGTGGTGAATTATGGGCTTTATTTTTGTTACAAAAATGTAATATATTCTGTAATTTTTTTTATAAGTGCTGTATTACACGTGTGTGCATGCATTTACATCAGTGCCAGACTGATTGTATTTAAATTAGGATGTAGACTAATGAGCCAGATCTCCTGATGGCGTCTCGCATAATGTTGTTTGATTATGCTAATGTGGTTGTCTACAATATTCAAATTCGGCATTTGGTCTGTATCTCAACTCCAGTCTTCCAAGACGCTCCCACACAGTCTACCCTTTTGTGATTTAGAAATGTATTTTTTTAAATTAATATGTAAATTAAATCGCTGCACACACATCTGATGGTTGGAAATCGCGGGGAGCTGTCGCAGAGGTTTGCGATGGCCTGGAGTTGAGAAACTGATCTAATAGCACTCGTGCACTTTGCAGCCCAGTGGCTTTTACACAAATAAAAAAAGCATGACTTTACAACAGCTGGTGTGTTGGTTTAACGCAAAGATTACTTGGCAGGCTGAATCTGGAATGGAACCTTGGCAACCACGTGAACAGACAGTTTCAATAGCTTGCATGCTCACTTGGCACTTGCAAAATGTAAACGTCGCCGTGCTGTTGTGCTATAGATAGAGTGACTGAGACTTGTCATAGGAATGTGGAATTTCCACTGCCAGTGGAGATTAATTCCACCCCACACTCATTTTGGTTGCAAGTACTTTGCAAATAAAAGATTTCTCCCATTTATAAATGTGCTGTCTAGGTCACGTCATGAGATGTATGTAACCTTCCACTTGGGACTTTCACAGTGATCAGCACAACACCTCGTGCCAAAAAACGCCCAGGAAGGAGATGTCATAGAACTTCTGTGATATTACATTTTACATGCCTTGCAAAGGGTGTTTGTCACCCCTATTCAATTGCTAAATGGCCCCGTGATTTCATTTTTTGTCGACAGCTACCGGCAGACTCGTGCAGCTGATCCAAACTGCCGAGCAGAAGGAGCGAGCGGGTGCGAGAGCTATTGAGCAGCGAGCCGCCCGGGCGAGCGAGAAGGAAAGGAGGAGAAGGAGGAAGAGGGACCTTCGTGGTGGAAAGAGAGCAAGCGAGCGAGAGAGAGGGAGCCGCTGCGGCTCTAGAGTTGGGACCGGGAGCAGCCAGCCAGCCTGCCCGCGTGCGCGCCGCCAGGGGAGAAGGTGACGGAGCGACCCTGGCACCATGGTGAAGCTCAGCAAGTCCAAGACCTTCCAGGCGTACCTGACCAATTGCCACCGCAAGTACAGCTGCGTGCACTGCCGCGCCCACCTGGCCAACCACGACGAGCTCATCTCCAAGGTGAGAGGGGCGCACATGTCACACGCCACGCACCATGCGACCGCCACGGGCAGCGGCCACGCCACAGCGTCCGAACGCATTGTGAAGGTGGCTCTGAACGCGTGGCGTGTTATCCGCGCCCTCGCGGAATCGGCCACACCACTGCGCTCCACGCACTCTGTGCGTTGGAGAGGCGGCCTCAACGTATATCGCACACCGTGCAGACAAATGAAGCCTGTACTTTATACAACACCGCGCAGCATGCAGAGCCAGCCTTAATTTGCACCATTTACCTTACACCGTGGATAGTTAGCCTCCACACACGATATATCACGCACCATGGAAAACGAGTCTCAACGCACACCACGTTTCATATATCCCGCCTCAACAAACACCGTACATCGCATACCACGGATGGTGAGCCTACAAGGACACCATCACACACTGGATAGTGAGCCTACAGACAAAGCAAAGATCCCCCTTGTAGCCTTAACAGACTTGGGGAAAGTGCTGTTAGTGAGCACCTAATGAAGGCCGGCATGGTACATGACTGGATGGGTGATCAGCACCATGCCTGACCACCTCTGTTTCCCCAGTGGCGATGTTTACACATTGAACGAGGTACTCATTTAAGGCTTAATCAACTTGGGGGAGAGCCGAGACGGGTTCAGACAATTGTCACTGGTGTTGGCCATGAGCGGTTATCGAACTCGGGTCGCCAGGCTCGTCACGCAGTGCGCTAACCGCTTCATCGCTCTCACACTTTGCAGTGGCAGCCTCAACATACACCATACATTACACCACTCGGAGTCATGCACAGCGACGAGGTCACAGCATGAACGACCTGGCTCAACGTTTTGTCATGTGCCGCACATGGAGTGCTCTCTTCAACACTTCCGATTTAGCATGGTCGGCTATGTACGGTGCGAAAGAAGCTCAACATACATACAACACATACCACATGTCATGCAGATCCAACCTCAACCCACACCACACATGCAGATCCAACCTCGTCACACACCACGCACATCCAACTTCAACACACACACACCATACACCATGGACAGCCATACACCACACCTCATGCTTTCGGCCTGTACAAATGCACCACACGCACACAAGTACACACCACGTGCTACAGGGATCCCACTTTCACACCTCGCTCACCGCACATATCACACACCTCACTACCAATGGTGCTCGGATATTTTATATTTTTCTCTTTTCCTCCTTATCTGTTCAATGTACTGTTGTGCCACCCATCTCAAGCCTGTCTGTCTCTTCACATTCATCTTTTATTCATATGCACGCCTTGTTCTCCCTCTCTCATCCCATCTCAGTGTTTTTTATTATTATAATATAATTTTAATCTCATTTACATCAATCGCGCGATGTCGTTCCTTGCCTCTCGCCCTGCAATGAATTCACCCCCACATATCCCGTCCCTTGCCTCGCTCGGCCCTGCCGCACTTCAAATTCAGACCAGCGTCTCCCACCTTCCCTCCCTGTCTGGCTCTCTCAAGCTTCCAGAAAGGGAAAAAAAAACTCTGCATCGGTGCTGAGAAATTAATGCCAAAAACACAAGCCTGAACATTCTGTACATTTAGCAAATACAGGTCACAGAAGTGGACCGAGTTGTGTGTGCGTGTGTTTTTTTTTGTCTGGGCAGTTAGGAAATTTGGCTTCCTTTTTATTTTATTGTTTACGTCTGCGTGATTTTTTTCTTTCTCTCTTTCGGACATGCACCGCTAAGTAAATCGGCAGGAAATGAGCAGAACAATGTAATGACGTGCATTGTCTGCCCTGTGCTGGTGGTTGTTGTTGTTTTTTTATCGTTATTAAGACTAGGGATAGCTACCATGGCGTCATGTTTCGCGCACTGCACTTGCAATCCAGAGGTAGCCTCCTGTTCGGTTTGATCTCCCGGCGCGGCATTTGAAGCGGTGGTCTCAAGTTCAATTCATCCCTCCCCATCTCTGCCCATCGATCGGCATATCGTATATGTGGTGGGGTAAAGTGTGGGTCCTCCCACGGTCATCCGAGACGTCTGGCCAGTGTGCGCAAGTTCGTCAAAATACCATCTCTAGACGGGGCCCTCTGGAGCCAACCTCTGGTGGAGGTCCTTCCGCCAACAGTGGCGTGATTGAGCAATAGCGGGGCTGCACCTTTACCTCTTATTTTAACGCGTGGGGGTTTTCTCTGAAGCCGCCAGGAGTATTGTCGTCAGCGGCGGTGGCCCCATCGATCTACTGCTGGTCAGCGCTGGGAAAAGTACGAGAATGCGGTGTGTTCTTTTAAATGGGGCCGCGCGCTTGCGAAACAAAAAGGGTATCGCGTTTGGCCCGTACCGAGTTGGTGTGTGATTATACCATTGGTCGACCTGCGCCGGTTTTTTGAAGCCGGCGAGGGCCTGTTGAGATGCAGCACCGCTCCTGTTTGTCAAACGGGTTCTTCTGGCTCCGATCTCTGGGTCACGGTCAAGTTTGTTTTGAGGAATCAAACACTGTTCACGGAATAGATTCTCTGGAGGTAGGGTGGTTGACCTTGCCAGCGATTTAATGACTTTTCTTAATTAAGGGTCATGATGCGATTCTATAATTGATTATTGTTTTTTTTATTAACGGTGTGGTGAATGGTCGTGCCTATAGTGGCTGAAGGGGTCAAGTGAACCCATTACATACAATGAGTTGATAAACAGTGATTTGTACATGCACGATTCAATGCGTGCATTGTTAGCTTAAGCATGAATGTTAATTAATTAATTTACACTCTGTTCCTAATGCATTGCAATTTAGTCATAGGTTCACATGACTTCTGTGTGGCCACCCCAATTCTGAATCCCTCCCCTCTCCCCGCCCCCTGTGAAAACGCACTCTGCTCCGTGTAGAAGCGTCGAGGCTCCTTATTTAGCCTCTTCCTCCATCTCTCCTGACTCCTTTGCTCCCATTTTTCCATTAAATTTTCCCCATCCTTTTCCTCAATTCCCATTCTTTCTCTTCCCTCTCCCGCACCTTTCTGCATACGTTACGTCCTTAACTATATGCCGCTTCTCGTGGTGTGGCCGCAGGTACAACGTTGCTGTTATAATTACTCTAATAATGATCGTTTAAAGCCTCTTGTCATTCCACTACTGGAGGAAGTGGGCATAGCTTGGGAGTTGTTTCACCATTCACCATCCTGATCTGTGCAGGGCGTTGAGCGGAGGACTTAAAAGTGGTTCCGATATCACTCGCCACTGATGTTAGTCTTGGCCAGCAATGGAATTCAGGTCGCTGGGTTTATAGCCCTGTGTGCCAACCACTGCCTCTGTTCCACCCATGTATATTTTTACACCACTGTAAATTCTATCCCTACCCTAATGGTGAAAAGTATGTTCACGTACCGAATCTGGACCCCGAGTCTTAATCGTGGTCCATATCATTACCACGCTCCTGGTAAACAATGATGCATATCTCGTTGGACCGCTCCCTGTCTCTTATCCTATTACCCCAGCCACCCTCCCATCAATCCGCTCTCTCTCTCAGACTCCTGGGTAATAAACTCTGGTGTCTGATCTTGTTGTACTTTACCCACCCTGAACTTATAACGTCACGCATGGCTCGGCGGTAAACAATGTATTTTATTGATGTCTGTTGACATGTGCTCTGACGTGAGCAGTGGAAACTATAAAGTTATGTTATTGCGTATGTAAATTTAGCTGGCCTATCCTCTGAAAGGTACATAATGCTAATAATTAAAAAATAATTACCTTTGAAAGCATCGCTGAGTCTCAAGACTCGATTTCAGGAAGGCCCTTCATTGGGATATTTGGACGTTTCCATTTCTAATTGATGTTTGGCTTCATGCGGGAGAAACCTGGAGAAGTCTGAGAAACCCCACCACGCATATAAATGTAATTTTTAATTTAATATAGCGTCGTTCATGCAAATTGCATCTGTAACATTTGCTGAGTAGAAACCACAAACAAGCTGCCAGGCGGTGAGCTGGTGCCAACAATTGTTCTGCAGTTCTTTCTATATATATAGTTCAAGATGTTTTTCAGTCAATAGGTGTTGATACATGTGAGAGGGAACCGGCGCACTCGTCAAAAACCCACGCGTGCGAGGGGGCAACACCCTATCCCATAGGGGAATGGACCGATCATATCGGCACGGCCATGTCCTGGCCACTCCTCTCAACCGCACGCCTACAGCGCCTGGCAAGCCCTGCTTCAAGTTCATTTATTAGGTATAGCCCGTGAACCATTCGGCTCTTGAATCGGGTGCAACCGAAACAAAAAAACATAAACAAAAAACATCTTAAAGTGAATATGTGACTAAGTGCAAACAGAAAATCCAAGAAAAGACAGCAAAATATTGCAGAAAACACCGTACACCAATGCTGTGTGCAAGTCAAACAACCAATAACAATCACAAGACAACTTAGATTAAGGCCATCAGTCTAACTCTGTACTACAACAAACAAACATGGCTAAACCAATACACTTTTCGAAATCACCAAAATAAAGCCATGAAAGAAATGAAACAGTGATCATAGGAACCGTGACGGAATTTTCACAATAAATGGCATAAACAACATGTACTACCAAAACCCTGCAGCCATAGCTGGCTGCATGAGTCACTTCACAACAGTGGTGATGGTGGTGGCCGCCCATCGTCTGCCTCCGAGAGCCGACGACATTGGGCTCATTGGGGCCTATGCAGCCGTAGCTGCCGCCCGCGGTCGGGGTAAATAAATAATGAACTGAGTAGTGTACTTGCCACACTTGGCCCGGTGTGCCGAGCCACGCGTGTCACGTACACCGCCAGCGTTTATTGGAGCAGCGGCCGCAGCAGCAGCAGCAGTGTGAAAAGATGCGGCTCGTTTAAATATTCATGGCTCGGGGAGTGGGGAGGGAGGGCTCCCTCGCACGCACACAGGCCGGCCGCCGGGATCTTCTTCTCCTGTCGGTGCCGGCGTGTGTGTGGTGGGTTGCGGTGAACTCTGCCGCCCATCCCGCCCTCCGTCCCTTAGCTCCCCCCCCCCATCTCGCCGAGCAGACGTGACTACGGTAATTAAACTTTTTTGCAACACCGCGAATGTCCCATCGTCACATCCCCAGCTTTGCAAAGCACGTTCGATCCGTGAACCATAACCACACAACTGAACTTTCCCAAACCCTCAACTGTCGGGCTGCTAAAGAAGATTCTGTCTCCGACTCGTAACTTCGCGTGGTAGTGTACCACCTTCACCTTTCCGACTCCTCCAAACAGAATTCGTTCCCTCTGAATCATTGCTATAAGAATATTCGTTTTCTGAAGTATTGATTCTCCCACTGGCATCACCACCAGCTGTCCCGTTTGTCCAGGCAGATTTACCTCGCTGAACCATCGCTACCATCGAGAATCTCCTACCCACGTCTCGCCAGCTCTCAAGTTCCCGTGGAGATGTGGCTGATTGAACCCTCGCTACACCGAGAGTCATCTCAACACGAAGCAGAACCCTGTGCAGGTTTCTGGGAGGGAAGTAACACAAAGCCCTTGAGACTAATTATATAGAGACAGACATGCATCAGAATACAGGCATTCAGGGTGACCTGCAGTGAAATAGATGGGGAGAGATCCAGAGAGGTGGACTATGAGAGGGACATAAAAAAGGCATGTATAATGAAGAGACGGACACGTTGATATCGAGACACACAGATATGAAGGGAAGGAAACGGTGGGAGACGCCAAGAGAGACATAGACAGACAAATGGAGAGGTACATAACAACACAAATAGACTAGGACAGACACGACGCGAAAAATAGGCCAAGAGACTTGCAGAGTTGCAGCGAGAGACTGACGCAAGGCCACAGAGCCATAGAAACAGGGGGAGAGACCCAGGAGGCATGATGAGAGACAAACACAGACCGTTTTGAAAGCCCCCTGAACAAGCATAGACCCTGTGCTTTGTGGCATGTTGCACAAGCGTGGAGAGGCGGCGCTGGCTTCGCTGAACCGTCCGCTCCACAACGAATCAAAGCCGACTCGAATTGGAAAACGATCCTTCCCATGCCCCTCCTTCTGCCGCCACCCTCCTTCTGCTTTGCACCCCCCCCCCCCCCATCACGGAGTTTGACCAGCCAGCCGATTGGTTTGCCTACGTGGGGCGATGTGCCCGTCGCTCGTCACGTTGCGGTGGTCACATTACGATCGTGCGACCGACGCGCAAGATGCTTCACAGCTGCGGTAGCAGATGTGGATTAGGGGGGGCCCCCCCCACGTGTGTTTCGTCATTCATCATTGCTCGTGGTTCATCGATCCAGTCGATAATTTTTATTTATTTTAAATGTGATCGAATACTTTTTGTGGTCGATTACTTGGGTCGCTTGAAGGCAGGAAAGCCCCCGGCAGGCCATGGCCAGTGCGACGCGGCTGATGATGTTGACGAAGTTGCCAATTCCCACTTGTCACCTCCCGTTCAGCAGCACACGTGGGAAAAGATGTTAAACTTTTACTTTTTTTCGTACAATTTTTGTGTTATCCAATTCATCGTGTTAATCGACTGTCTAATAGGCAAAGCCATTGATTACTTAAATAATAAGAGATCGTGGCTCTACAAAATAATTCTACGCTCGGATTACTGGAGAGTGCCTTTGGTCACATTATGCATATGACTGCTTGTGATTGGCCACCAATACCTTTTTTATTAACTGGCTAAGGAGTCTAAGAAACACTGAAGACTACAGTAGCCTTGTGTGAAGTTACAGAGTGGGGAGAGGGACCGACTACCACATTGATGTATTTGAAGACCAAACAATATCCCAAAGGGACAAGGTGATGTATAGTATAGGAATAGTGATCGTCGTATATTTGCAGCCCTGAGCAAGTGTTGGAAGTTCCACATTCCTCTGGCAGTTCATCTGCAGGACAACCAGCTGGGGCTTAATATCAACCAGTTTTCTTCGGGTCCGTGACCCAAAAAATATTTCCACACCGAGCACGCCACGTCCAGTATACACATCTCTCTCTATGACTGTGGCTACTACTGGTCACATGCCACCATACTCCGGTCTTACCAGCAACGGGGGAAATATTCGGTGGCAAATGAACCTTCGACAAACCACCGTTGACTTACCGCAGAGTGTGTGGAACGCTGCACTGCTGTGCCTGGGAAATCTTGAGCGGTGAGCACGCAAAAGTTTTTTTTTTTACGGACACACGACCTTCTTGCAGCAGTGTGAATTGTTGCACGATGCTGTTACCGCAAGCCTAGGCCACGCAGATGGGGGATCGTGCTGTTCCGAAACTTTTGTCACTACCGTGACCCTGACGTCTGACTTGATATTTTTTTATTTGCTTTCAAAAGAAGAAGAGAGAGGGCGGAAAAAAAGCGCGTGTTTTAAATGTTTATCGTTACCCTCCCAGCCGCTGGACGATGTGTGTGGGCAGGCAGGTGGGTGGGAAAAGTTATGCCCACTTTTTTTCTTTGGGACTCGGCGCAAAGAGAGGGAAAACACGTGTGGTTTGTGACGTCCACCGATGGTCCTCTGGGAGGTGTGCAGTGCAACCTCCTGCGCCTCCCTCCACCCCGTATCGTCCGGCACCGTTTGTCTTGGTCTGACGCTACAGCCCACGTGGCTCCCACTCTTTCTCGTAACCCAACTCTACTCGGGTTCATAAAGATGTTATATTATCAACATCATCATCATCGGCTGAATACCTCCGTGAGGCGTCACCGTTTCTCGCCGTATCGCAATGCGCAGCAATCCATCTAGCACCGTACACACCAACCGGTTGATTTCATTGTTCCACGACAACCTCTTGGGCGTGTTTTCTCCTTCAGCTGCCACTCTGTGGTTGTTCTCGACCATTGGCCATCAATACGATATCTCACAGTGGGTGTGTGCTCCCTAATCGTTGTTTTTCCCCCCCCCTGTTTCTCTAATTCCAAGTGTACCCCTCACCATTCTTCTTTGTCGCACATTTCAGCTTCGTTTTATCGATGTCCATGTTTGTAATCCGTAGAAATTTTTCATTCGTTTCCATTGGGATATTATTCCAGGTCTCCCGTGGCCACAGGTGTCCCTTCATAGTGGAAGTAAACCGGAGTACCCAGACAAAACACACCACACGTATACGAGGGGTTACCGCAGAGGGACGATGTGCCTTTGGTTATTCAGGCCCTTGGGTGATCGTTAATACCCACAATACACTCCGTAATGAGTGTGCACAAATAATGTATGCGTTTTTAATTAAGCGGCTATAATGAGATTGTCGTGCAATGAAGCAACATGCATTTCCATTATTTGTGTTTTTGCCAACACCCATCCAACCTTAATGCTAACCCTTAGGCAACGGTTTGTGTCATCACAGCAGTAACAATAGAATTCTGCAATAGGTTTCCATGAAAGTGATTGGCTCTCGTGCATTGTTGCTATAGCCTTACCAGTATGTCTGTGTGTGCTGTTGTTATCATCGATTGTTTGTGTTTATTGTTGCGAGAATCGTTTACGGAGTAGATCCATTCCAAAGGTCGTGGATGAATTGATAATCTGATCCAGTTCCAGTGTTGGTAACAATCAAAGCGACTGACTTTCGCAGCAACCATGTGCTTTGTCCGGGCGTTCGTGGGCTGAGGAATAGAGACATGACACTAATGTGAAGGCCTCGCAGCGCCTGCTAGTGATTGCCCTTTGAGCCCCGTGATGGACGGCGCATTCAGCCGAATCAATTGATACGCCTTTTATTTTTGTCATTGCTGTTGGAAGGCCACAGATAAGGTGTCCCCAACCGCCCCCCCCCCCATGGAACACCCTGTATCGTTCGTTATCGGGGAAAAAGCAAACGCGTGCTGCCCTGCATGAGCAAAATTAGGCGGCGTGGCATGTCTCCATCTCTGGTGGTGGCCCCCCCAAGCCAGTGGTCGAAATTCCTCGTTCCTATGGCAGGGTTAAGTCTCTCCGTGGTACAACCGAACGAGGTCCAAGGAGGAGGTCTGGAATGGTTGTCCAAGTGGGCAGACTGCCCCCTCCCCGGCCCATAGCAATGTGGTATTGCCATGTGTCTATTGTCCCAGGGCTGCTGTTATTCGTGGAAAATGTAAGTAGTGACATCTAGAATGAGTCTTAAGTTGTGCAGATGCCAGCCCGATTTCTGTGCCACAGGGCCGTCAGATGGCAACGGCTTGGGGAGGCCCTCATTTGGCAGTGGATAGATTATGGTCGTTGCCGCTTTAACGTCGGTCAAATTCGACAGGGCGAAAAAAAAACAGACGGGCAAACCCGCCTGCGTGTTTCCTTAAAAACAACGCTTGGGGTTAAGCGGCTTTTTAGCAAGAGGAACACGAACGCACAAACACGTGTGCGCGCACACACACACAGAGTAGCAAAACAAAGGAAAGGGGAAGGCGTGGGTTTTGCGGGAGTGGTGGGTACAGGGAGTGACGCACAGCAATACTGACCTCGCTGCCCACCCCCTCCACCTGTTCAGGTGTGCGCAGTCGACGGGGGAGTGGTAATGCAGCGGTTAGTGTGCTTAGCTACGAACTCGGAGACCCGAGTTCGATTCCCGCTCATGGCCAACACCAGTGACGATTGTCTGAACCGGTCCTGGACCTCCCCTTGGTTCGACTCGGCCTCAAATGAGTACCTGGTGCGGTGTGTAAACATCGCCACTAGGGAGACAAAGGCGGCCGGGCGTGGTGCTGGCGACCCACCCCCTCGTGTGCAGTGTTGGCCTTCATAGGTGCTCGCAAACAGCACTTACCCCCCCCCAACAGTCTATTAAGGATATATATGGGGGGGGGATATTTTTCTTTGCACTCGACAGGTGGAGTAGGTTTGTGCGCAACAGGGGACCTCCTTTTGTGGCAAGAACACAACCCAGGACTGGTTGTGGCAGGATTTAAGTTCGACTGCTGCCCAAGGTAGCTCTCCAGTTTGGCACGGTGTCCAACGTTTTGCTCTACGTGCATCTTCGGGAACTAATTATCTCTTGAGTTCATGGCATCAGCATCTTCTAAGATCCAGTGAGATCTGAGATCCAGCGAGATTGGGTTTTTTTGTTACTCCAGTAAACTACATTTTATTTACCAGGTAAAGCCCACTGAGCTGTGCGAGCTCTTTTTAAGAGGCATTCTGGCCACACAATAGCTCATCGAAGGTGGCTTTCATCATCATCAAATATGAACATTTGTAGTAGCAGACAAATAATCGAAACGCGTGTTTATAAATATGGGGGGGGGCGGCTAAAACTGGACAAACTCAGACTAAAATCCATGCGGCCACCAAAGGGAGAGAGAACACGCGAACTCCAAATATATAACGGACATCATCAGGGTTCCGATGGAACCCCTGACTCCCTGCATACCAGGTGAGGGAGATAATATATCCCGGCCATCGCGAGCTTTTTCAGGGACGCCCGGCATGTCGAGCGATACGTTGGACATAATTCTGAAACGGCATACGGTACAACCTTGAAAACACATCGGCGATATAATTTAATTAGATTTTTTGAGTTTCATTCGTAGTTGTAGTGCGACCACGCCAGTGTAAACATTGCATTGGCCAACAACATCCTGATTTTCCAGTGAAAGTCAGCACGGTTAATACCACCTGATGTCTCCACCGTCGCCACACCTCGCCGTCGCTTCCTTCCTTCTGCTCGTGCCCACAGTCTACGCCCGCCCTCCCAAGAAGATCCACTTTTACAGTTTCGCCATCAATGCCACCATCTGGCTTTAGGTCTACCTCTTTTTTTACATAGTTGGCTTGCCCTTAAAGGACTTGTTACAGTCTCACAACCGCTCTCTGGCATAGCAAATTACGTCCCTTAGTTACCAAGGGAAGCCTAAGTCGCAGGACTCAAGAGGGCCCTGCAACGGGATGTTTGGCTTTATGTCGGAGGCGAAAACCCACCACGCATAAGAGAGGGGACACTGACACTTGCCGCTGGCCACATATCACAGCCCCTCGACTACAACACATGGCAAGCCTTTTGGTGGTGGTGTTCACCCCATCCGTGTTCGAACCCATCCTTAACTCCTGCTTAGCTTTGCAATATCCAATAAGGCTGAGCACATTCCGGGTGATTTTGGTCTTGGGCACGCTGCCGCCGTTCCTTCTGCGGTCATTTGAAGTGCCGTTCATCTGGAAAGACCACGTGTCTGCTGTGTTTCACCTCCATCTTGATTCTATTTGCGCATGATCGTTTGTATGCACGGGCTTGATGTTTTTGTTTTTGTGTACCCTAAACATGTTTTGCATTATTTGTGTGCATGTGTGCATGGCGCGTGCAATGTGTGTTTGTGTGTGTGTGTATATAAAACGCAGAGTTACTGAGTAACCTTTGGAAACTGGTCTTATCGCTTCCACGGGTCTTATGATGGCCTTGTACCATCGTGGCTGTACCAAAACTTTGCTTGCGTCACTCGCAACCTGTTGGGCCATTTGACCATACGTACCTTTTATCGCTTGTCCACGATTGCACGCGCGAAAATAAAGTGATTTTTTTTTTTAAAAACAAACCGAGGTTGTAAAAAAAAGAGATTGTAAAAGGGAGCAATAGTTTTCGGGCTGTTAATTAAAAACGAGGAAGCTGTGGTTGTTTAATTATTTGCTTCATTTTACTGTGTTTTTGCTTATTTTGGGGGTCGGGGGGGGGTCGAGCAGCTGCCGCTTTGTATGAGAGGCACGTGACAACGTTGTTTTGACAATTGTATGGGGGTTTCTGGCCGTCTTCGGCTATAATTTTACATTGAAGTGCTTGAGCCAGATACTTTTGCCTGGAGGATGCGGAGTGGATCGCTGCGATGAGCGTCATTGCTTGTGGTGCTCGTGTGGTGCTGATATCGATGGTGGTGATTTGACGATGCTCGTGTTGGTGGTAGTGATGATGGCGTTGCCTGTCGTCATAATGGTCTTTTTGTTTCTGGTAGTGGTGATGACGCTGGCGGTTGTGTTTGCCTCGGTGGTGGTAATGGCAGTGGTGGTGACACTGGTTGAAATGGTAGTGTCCAGTGGTGTTGCTGGTGTTCGTGGTGATGGTAATTGCAGCCGTGACGCTGGCCACCCACCCCCTTGTGTGCTGTGCCGGCCTTGATAGCAATTACCCCTACAGCCTGTTAGAGGCTACACGGTGGACCTTTGTCTTTGTTTTGTAATGATGGAGATCACCGCTTCATATTAGCTTAATGTACACAAACATTAACCGTTTAGGAGCCGCAAAAGACTTGTGAAGTCGATACAAAATTTGTTCTGTTTTATCTGCCCGGCGTGCCGTTCATTGTTGTGAGCGTCGCTTTTTTTTTGCCCTTTGTCTTTGCCGCCAAGGCAACTGCCTCCAAATGGCCCGTTAGTGTCCTTCGCATGCCTCCTCCACATGAAATATACAACACAGGGAGCCAGCAATGGCGCACATACCTACCTATATTGAGTATAAATACAATAAAACAAATCTGCAAATGAGGTTTCCTTTCAATTCTCAAGCAAGTTTATGTATTTATATAATACAGCTCACACCGCTCCTGGCTGCCTCTCTCTGCGTTGGCCATTTCAATAAGTGTTGGCAGACCTCCTTGAGACGAATTGAAATGCCATACTGTACGCTAAGGAGAACTTTCATCTCTGTTTCGTACGGGGGAATGTTTTTGCCCGGTGTCATAGCTATTGGGTGTGCAACTGCACGGGGCCCCATGGGCTGGAGGGTGACCCCAGGTGCCGAGCTACAATGAGATGGGGTGATGGGGGGGGCCATAGTGGCGAGACGTTAACGACCTCGCCTGGTATTCAGGAGTTTTTGTGAGTTAGATCCCGACCCTGACGCCTGTATATTTGGGGTTTCCGTGTCTCTCTCCGCGTGGTCACGTGGATTTTTGTTTGGGGACCCCAGTTTGTCCCCCACCACATTTTAGAGTCGTCGTGTGTTTTGAGTGTTTGGCTCTAATTTTCCACGTGATAAGCCACTTCGTCGAGCTATAATTTGTGGCCAGATTTTTTTCTGAAAAAGCGCTATAAAGCTCAGGTGGGTCTGAGATTGGTAAAATATTTTTTTGTACAAATATTTTTTTGTACAAATAGTTGACAATTGTACTACTTCCTTGCAGCAGGGTCAAAGACAACCACACTATATATACCGTTGACTTTACCCTCGGTTGTGAGAGTTAGGAAGTACTTTGAAAAAAAAATAATCGGCAGGAATGGGGGGGGAAAAACACCCTGAGCAGGAACTTCTCAAAAAGACTTTCCTGAGACTCGATCAGGACCTTACATAAGCATTGTTTGTAGCATTGTCCTATGGATAGGCTGGCTGTTGGCATCCTAATGTGGAAATTTAACTCGTGTGTTTGGACAACCAACAACAACCATATGAAAGGCCCTCAGTCCTCGCTTCAGTATCATGACACTTAATTTAATTATTAACTAAAACATAAAATTATATCTGCCTGCATACAAATATTTATTGGGGTATCATCGGCCAATTGTTCTTCTGGACTAGTGTTTCACAACCAACGTTTGTTTTAGCAGAAAACATTCTGTAGTGATGTCAACCTTCTCGGGCGCATGCGCTGAATTTGGCCTGTTAAAACCCAAGCTGTTATGTTTCCCAGATGTTATAGGCAGTGCCCATTTTTATTTTGGCTATGGGGCCACTTTGGACAAAACAATAATACTATATAACACTTAAAGTAATTCGTAACTTTTGACAGTCCTATAAATTGGGAGAGTGGATTGCAGCATTGTACTCTAAACCCAGCGACCTGAGTTCGACTCCCGCTACGGCTAACATCAGTGGCAAGTGATAGTTGCACCAGTAGCTGGCACTGGCCTCTCAACATAACACACCCTGCACTGACCAGCCTGGGGAAGTATGGCCAAACAACTCCCGTGATCGACACAGCCAGCATAAGGGGAGGCATTCATCCAACGCGCACCAAATTAGCTTACAAAAAGGGTCATTTTTTTGGGGGGGTTATTTAAAAGTGCTCTCGTTAAGATGCGAGATGTTTTATACCGACCTCCGTCTACACAAATAACGCAGGTTTCAATCCGTCGACCAACTGGCTTTCCAGAACCAATATGATGCAGCACGTTTTTATACAACCACAAGAACACTCCAGACTGGCTTCGAACTTTTGGGTTCCATCCGCAATGCTGCGGCCGTTATCCCACCACCCTTCTGGCGAGATGGTAACTGCCTCGCCTGGTATACAGGAGGTCGTGGGTTCAATCGCAACCCTGACACCTGTATATTTGGAGTTTTGAATGTTCTCTCCCCCGTGGTTGCGTAGATTTTTCTCCCTTTGTTTCCACCCCCGTATTTAGAATCAACCGTGCGTTTTCGAGTATATGGCTGCTGATGCACATTTCCGCAGGATGATGGCCGAGGTCGCTTTTGAAAATGATCTGCACAGCTCTGTGGGCCTTACCTGGTAAAATAAAAAATTAACCCGTAAAAACAAAGTTTTTCACTATAAATCCTTTATATGCGTGGCGGCTAGTCCTCTCGTCCTCTGGCTTGAGATGGCTGCCACCTATGGGTCAGATGATTGTCTGGCAGAATTAAGCAGTTGGTAATTAAATATTTTAAAAAAATTCCCTAAACAGTGTAAAATTTTGGAATTTTTTTTTCACGAAAATGCATTGTCACGCATAACGAGTCTGTGTGCAAAATGTCAGCTCGATAGGATCACGGGAAGTGGGTTAAAAAAACGACCGAAAGATTTGCACGGTCCTAAGCAAGCAAGCGAACTTTATATATAAAGGATTTTAAAAAATAGTTTAGTTTAGTTTATTGGCGAGAGAGCTCCCTCCAACCCCAGTTGCCCCCCCCCCCGCGTTGTCTGCTGGTGGTTTGACTGACCGATTCGGTGGTATGGCGTGCGTGCCACTTCCACGAAATGTCTTATTTTTAAAATGAGCTTTGTTTAAATAGCCGCTGTCGCTTTACTACCCCCCCCACCACCACCACTATTGTGAAAATGCGGACCTCCTGTGCATCGGAGAAGGGGGTTGAGTAACACTTGGCCCTTACCCTTCCCACAACACTGTCGACACTGTTTTCATAGCATTGCGCTCCCCTCCCGCCACTGTTCTCGTGTCGACACACGCACACACGTGCATTGCTGTGTAGACCTTACACGGGGCTGAAATGTAAATGTGTGTACTGTATAGATGTCTCCTTCTGAACACACAACGGCTGTTCACTGAACCACACACACGTACACACAAATCTATTTCTCTGTGCGGGGACGCTGTTGTTGTTATTGCTGCAGCAGCGAGAGTTTGTTTTGTTTGCGAGTGCCCATTAAGGCCGGCGTGACACGCAACAGATTAAGGTCGGGCGTGGGGAGCGGTGGCGCAGCGGTTAGCGCTACGGTGTTATTTGAAACCGGCGACCCCGGGTTGGATTCCCGCTCACGGCCAACACACCAGCGACGATTATCTGAACCGGTCCTGGGCCTCCCCTAGGTCGACTCGGACACAAATGAGTACCCGGTGCGGCCGCGTTATAGTAACATTGCCACTGGGGAGACAAAGGCGGCCGGGCGTAGTTGCTGGCCAACCAGCCCCCATCGTGTGCCGTGCCGGCCTTCACAGGTGCTCTCTAACAGCACTTGCCCCAACAGTCTGTTACAGGCTACACGGGGAATCTTTGTTTTTGTGAGTTTGTGGTTGACTGCATTTGCCCACCACATAACAAACCGGCTGAACAGAGTTCGAATTCCGGTTAAAATAGGTTGCGGCGAGTTGACGTCGGAAATCAACCCCACCCCACTTCATCAAACACCCGGCCGCCTTTGTCTCCCCAGTGGCGATGTTATTACAACGCGACCGCACCGGGCACTCATTTGTGTCTGAGTCGACCTAGGGGAGGCCCAGGACCTGTTCAGATAATCGTCGCTGCTGTGTTGTCCGTGTGCGGGAATCGAACTCTGGTATGGGCCTTGGTCCGTAGCGCAGACACGCTAACCACTACACTACCGCTCCTCCCCCACCACAAACTCACACACACACACGTGTTAAACATACAGACACGTGCTAAACACACACACACACGCGCGCGCGTGCACACACACACACACTCGCACAACTCCCCCAGCCTCCCGTCTGGTTTCCTTTCTTCGCCACGGCCAATCAGCGTTCGAGCTCGTGCACCCACAAAGGGCCCCCACCCCCTCCACCACAACTCCCAGTCTGCCCATTGGTCGGCTGCACGGTATGCAGAGCCCTTTCACGCGATCCCATTGGCCGAAACCCATTGGCCTGGCCGCCCAGTGTTTTGATTGTTGTTGCCAAGCGGAGAAAAGTGCTCTCGCTCTCTGGGTCTGCAGGATCAGAATTTGCGCCGTGTGTGTTTATATATATTTGTGTGAGAGGGGCGAGCGATAGTGTTAGTGGTTAGCGCACTGCGCTAAGAACCCGGCCACCCGAGTTCGATTCCCGCTCACGGCCAACTCGGAACCGGCCCCGGGCTTCCCCTACGTCGACTCAGCCTCAAATAATTACCTGGTGTGCAGTGTGTAATCATCATTGGGGAGAAAAAGGTGGCCGGGCGTGGTGCTGGCCACCCACACCCCCCTTCGTGTGCTGTTCCGGCCTTCATAGGTGCTCGCTAACAGCACTTGCCCCAACAGTATGTTGAGACTATACGGGGGGTACCTTTGTCTTATGCATTATATGAAGACAACGAACCCCACCCAGGTATCCTACAGAGGCTGTTGGGGCAAGTGCCATTTAGGGGGAGCGCCCATTTAAGGCCGGCATGGCACAAGAGGAAGCGGTGTGTGGCTTTGCTCCACTGCCGGCCGCCTTTGCCTCTCCTGTGCTGATGTTCATGTGATGTACTGTATGTTGAAGTTAGTTCGCACTGCACGTTGCCAACCGTGGGGCAGGGTGGAGCAAACTGAACACACACAAAGTAGTTCTAAAGAAATTAGTTTTCAGTCTAGATTTAGATGGGATGGCTTCAGTGGCTTCCTAATACCACGAGAGGCACACTTTAATTGGAATTGTAGATGGCGATCATAACACCCTACTTGGGGAACTTGGCAAGACCATTCTGACCGAGAGCCCATGATACTCGGTAAGGGTTGTTCTGCGTAAAAAAAAAAAAATGCTGCCCATTTAAGGCTGAGTCGATCTAGGAGCCCAGGACTGGTTCACATAAATGCCACGGTTGTCCGTGGCAGAGAATCGCACTCGGGTTGCCAGGTTCATCATGTGCTGTGTGCTGGTGACTGCACTCCCGCACCCCACTGTGTGTGTGTATATACACCACTTTATATAAATGTGAACATTGTGTTCTAAATTCTTACATTTTAATCCTCATCGTCATCAACTGTGACATGCACAGATACCCCAATACACCTCCTGAGCTAAAGCTAGTGTTGATTATTAACAGACCTTTGTTAATTCACTGCTAGAGCCGAAGGCCGGCGGATATTGTATTGGTGGTCATAGGGCTTGTTTGACCATATCTCACCATGCTGGTCAGTGCAGCCTTGTTGAAGTTGGCTGGGGCAGTGGTTGGACGTGCAGAACCGGTTGAGATGTCTCTTGCCACTGATGTTAGCCGTGATCGGGAATCGAACTCAGGGTCGCGAGGTTCGTCGCGCATTGCGCCAACAGCTGTCACCGCTCCACCCCTTTCGTACCACCACAACCATATTCCAGAATCCAAATACTGGAGCTGTAGACATACCGATGACAGTTATGGGAATGTTTTGACAGTTCAATAAGCACTTGCTACTTCGTGTATAAACACGCACACAGTGTGTGACATCAGAGGATCTTTTGGATGTCAGCTCCTTATAAGCGTGGGATTTCTCCAGTCTGTGAAAAAAACCACAAGTTCATCAGCAGCAATGGTCAATTGAATGCTGGATGGAGGCACTGTTGGATATTCCACATTTTAATGAAAGAGCCAAGTTACCAGTCGCGTTAAAGCAGATCCCTGCTCAAACAAGCTATTGTGTTGTGCTAATCTGCATTGGTGGATCATCATCTATGTCTAACCTCAGCCACTGATGAAAAAAATCCACATTCCCATGGCAGTTCCAAGTCCGTCTATAAAACGACCTTCTCTCGGGCACATTTGCGCACGTGTTGTGTGTTTTTTCGCACATATGGGCAAAAGGCTGGTGGAGGATGTGAAGATGGCAGAAGAAGAGAGCGGTGTTACGGGTGGCAGGGCCGGATGAGATAGGAGAGAGAGGGAACTACAGAGACGGGCCGATCTTTGGCAACCAACGAGATTAAAGGGTATGTGGCTTTTAAAATGTGGGCTTTTAAAAGCTTTGGTAGGGAGAGCGAGGGCTGGAGGATGGATAGAAGGGGTGGACGGGAGAGCAAGAGGAGTGGGGGGGGTTGTTGCTGAGCTACTGCGATTGTGCAAATGCGATCTCGGGATAGCACCGTTTTTGGCTACAGACGGTAATGGTCCAGCTGTCGGTGGCAAATCGTCCAGCGTTTTGCAAACAAAGCTTGTCCCCCCCCCTCCGTGACCTGATGGTAGGTTCATCCGAAAAGACCTGCATGCCAATCTGTTGGTCAGGTCACTTTGGTCTCCACATGGCCAGGTTTTCCACTATCCCATCTCAACAGTCTGACCCCAAACACCCCCGCCACCCCCTCCCAAAAGCGCCTGCCACCTAGAGCCCTGCTGTGATGCCAAATATTTGAGCAGGCTGTTGTGTTTGCTGTGTCCCACGCAATTGCGTCTAGAGTCCATTCAGTGGAACTGTAAAAAAAAAGGGCCTTGTTGATGGCTTCTCGCAGACCCACCGTCTGCCCTGAATAATACAGTTCTTTTGATGTAAAATAATACACGGATGAGCACGACTTTGTCATCCGTGAATTGACCAGAATTATCATCCTCATCATCAGCAGTCAAACCACTGCTGGATTAAGGCCCACTTTATCCGCCAGAACCGTCACCCTCTGTCGCGTTCTTACGATGTAATAATCTGCCACGGCACCTGCATCGTTCCATCTCTCTTTGGTGGTTGTCCTCTCGGACGAGTTGTCTTTCATGGATAAAGCCCTTAGGTGTAGCTTCTCATCTTCTTTATGTCCATATTTAGGAGGATTATGAAATATTAATGTATGATAAGTAGGGGTGGTATGGTACCCCTCCTCTCTGCCGATTCAGCTCAAGAATTAATGCCTGTTTTTGTGATTGTCATATAAACGTAGCAGCCTCTAATGGCTGCAGGGGCCATATTAACCCATTACCCACAATGTATAAGTATAGCTTCAAATCTTGCACGTGCAAATTGTTGGCTATTATCGTGAGCTGTGTTTTGCATCGCTGTACTATAAAGAATAGCGGTGACTTAGGAAACCCTTTGTCCAACAGTGAATTGATATTGGCTGACTATAACGATGCCCGTGAGCATAAAAATCGATATTAATTGAGGAATCAAAGTATCCTTACGGGGAATAATAATTTACAGGGCTTTGTCAATCCACTGCTGGACGGAAGGCCTCCCCATGCCATGCCAGAAGAGGGGTTTGTTCGAGCGTACTTCATCACCCTGGGCAATGTGGGATGGTGAGGTTGGGGGATCGAGGGGGGGGGCTTGCACTCAGAATCGGTCGCGACATCACTCGCCACTGATTTTTAGCTGTGATTGGGAATCGAACTCGGGCCACCGGGTTCGCAGCACGATCCAATTTTTTTTTTCACAACTGCGTGGGTCGCTTGCTGTCGCCCATTCTAACGGAGTTCGCTCATTGCTCTGTTCTATTAAATATTCACGCACACGTACAACCACTCTAAAGGCACTCATTGTTTTTATGACTACGGGAAAAGTGCTTTAGCAAGACCCCCCCCCCCCCCCATTTTATAAATGACTCCCATTTTATTAGTGACCCCCTAATTAATTAACGAAAACTCCCGAGTGACTGTTTATTCACAAATAAGACGAGTCGCTTGACAAATGTGTCCTGTTATCCGTGTGTACGAATGCGATAGATGCAGAGCCAGAATTGATGACTGCTGGCGCTAACGTAATCCTATTCATGTTTACATTTGAACAGATAGAAGCATTCACGTGGAAAATGAATCCTACTTCACAAATAATAGGAGTAGTTAAAAAAAAAAGATATGTTCGAATATTAGGATCTGCCAACGGTTCAGCCCAGAACATCAATTCCGGATAAAGGGAGTTTGACTGCACATTTGCACAGTACAATTCCTATTATCTGCCACCATATTAGCTGCCAGCGATGTTGTTTGTGGGAACTGTAGGGTCTGCTAAAACTCCTGTTATCCGTGCCCCTATTCCTGTTGTCTGCACTACATTTCATGGATAAGTGGAGTGAATTTGCGGATAACAGGATACGCGAAGTTGATTCCCCACACCACTCGCGGATTAAGAGTTCTACTGTGCGTACGTTATTGTCTGTCGATTCAAAGTGACCCCGTCCGTACTCAGAGGACCACTCACTCGTGTAAACTCCACATTCATATGGCAGGGGACCAATCTCTCCCCCGCCCCCCCCCCCCCCCCCCCAATGGACAGCCACTATGGTGATGTGTGTGCCCAAACAAACGCAACAAAAACAAGTGGTCGTGGAGCACAATCAGCTGGGCCAGATTTCACTGAGTCTGGTGCCAGGTGAAGCCTTAGTCTGTGGCCGTGTGTGCGAGCTGTGTGTTTTTTTTTGGCTTTTCCAAGAAATGGGCAGCGAAAATGCGGCCAGCTCTCGCTTTCCTTCCACAGTCCGCCGAGCAATTGGAAGCCCAGACGGGTTAATTCCTGGGCGCATATTTGTTTTCTTTCATCGCCGAGTCGGTCACTGTTCCGTCAAGCCTGTGCTGATACGCTAACCGCACGCACGGATGCGTGCGCTTGTGCGTGTCCGCCCGTGCGCACGCGTAATTGTATAAATGCACGTAGACACGCACACATAATGCATAAAATGCAGCCCCCCCCCCCCCACCACGAGAGACACGTGTGCTCACATGTATAGGTACGGACACGCTACACTAGCACATGTGCATATACACATCGCATAGAGGCACAAAAGACAAAGCTCCCCCATGTAGCCTTTAGCACACTGTTGGCGCAAGTGCTGTTTGCGAGTACCAATGAAGGCCGGAATGGCACACGGAGGTGAGAGTGGCCAACAAACACGCTTCCCAGCCACCTTTGTCTCCCCAGTTCTGGTATTTACATGCTGCACAAGGTATCCATTTAACACTGAGTCGACCTAGAGGAGGCCCAGGACGGGTTAAAATATTCACTGCTGTTGGTCGTGAGCAGAAATCAAACTCTGGTCGCCAGGTTCGTAGCGCAGCACGCTAACCGTTATACATCCCCCCCCCAGACCCCAACCTGCACAAAAATGCATTCGTGCACACACACGCACACGCAAATGTATACACAAGTGTTCAAAAACACACACGCACGCGCATGTTCTTACAGCAAAATCCATGTGGTTTGTGACACTTTTGGATCAATAATAGCACTTGCGCTGGCACACACCACTATTAACAACATGCCATTGTGCTTGGGGCGGCGTGCTCGGTGCCAGATGCCCTCTCCTCACATCCCTTATGCCACAGCCCGTGCCGTGGCTGTGAACTTGAGCTTGAATCCTAAATGGGCTAATTAAGACATAAATTGTCAGATACAGTTATGTTTATTTTTCATATACCGTATCATTTTTTGAGTCGTGTGTATGTGACAGTAGGAGGTTACGTTGCCTGCTTATTTATTAATGTGTTACTTTTATTCTGTGTGTTTGTATGCATGTGCTTGGTATGCTGTGTGTACCGTTGGTGTGTATACTGGTTGTGGTACTGCATGTCCTCATCTTGTTTCACCTCTTGGGCCTAAAACCTGTGGATTCGCAGGTCCTTGCGTGGGTTGCGGTGTGACTGGCACTTAAAAATATAAATTCATACATTTTCAGTTTCCGTTCAAACACCGTTATCAAGCCCATGCAGTTCACAGACGGCTCACTGAATACACACACGGGTTTTTACATACAGGCACCATTGAAACATTTTTACAAGAACTGCAACAACAACAATTCGGTTCCTCCAAGAAGCTTCCAGCACGTAGGGCGAAACGTCGAACATCATGCCGGACAGCTCACGGTACAAGCCGGATATCTGAACAACAACACTTTGAGCAGAGTAACTAAGTCGGGTACAACAAAGATCCCCCGTATAGTCTTAATAGACTTTTGGAGCAAGTGCTGTTAGCGAGCACCTATGAAGGCCGCCATGTTGCACGAGGTGTGTAGTCAGCCAGCACCTTGCTCTGCCGTCTTTGTCTTCCTCGTGGCGATGGTCACACACTGCACCAGGTGCTTATTTGATGCTGAGTCGACCTAGGGAAGGCCCACGACCCATTCAGGCAATCGTCACTGGTGTTGGCCACGAGCGGGCATGGAACTCGTGTCGCTGGGTTGGTAGTGCAGCTCGCTAACTACTGCACTACCGCTCTCCACATGCACTCACGTATACACCCGTGTGCGCGCACACGAACAAGAAGATGGCCCTTTTGTTCTGTGTTTTTTGTTTTACGGATGATATGTGGGTCACGCATGATGTGATTGAAAACATCTCCGCCTCCGTGATGTGGTGGTAAACATCACTCCCACCGACCTATTTGTGAGGAATGAGGTCGACGAGTTATTATTAAACCAGAAATGTCAAGCGACTTGCTCGTATTAGCGATTTACTCTTATCGGGGAAGACACTTGAAAACAATTCGCAAGTGCGCTGAGACGCATCGTAATCGCACCGTAATAGCTACATAAATAAGTAGTGCGCGCACCCCGGTTTCGATTTCACCGCTGGATGAAGGCGCTTTGCCTTTAGCGTCTGGCAGCGTGGTGGCACTCGTATAATGGGCAGCACGCTGCTGATAACTCTCGAGAGGGGTGGAAACCGGCCCAGTGTTTGGCTGCTTATAAACAGTCGTTGCTGAAAACCTTGGGGGACGACGAGGTTCGATTGTTTGAGGTCGGTAATGAAAGCAGGCGTTTTGATCACGATGTTACGAGTTCACATATCGACCGTGGTCAACTCGGCCTCATCATCAGCCTCATCACTTATCAATCTCCCTTTTGTCAATCCACTGCTGGATGAAGGCCACGCCATGCCACGTTGCTAATGGGATTTGATTTGACCATACTTCACCAGGCTGGTCAGTGGTGGGTGGGTGAAGTGGTGGGGGGGATGCACCCAGAACCGTTTCAGATATCGCTTGCCACTGATGTTTGCCGTGGCTGAGAATCTATGAACTCAGGTCATTGGATTCGGACCACTTTGCCACCACTCCATCCCAGAGACTAACCTAATCCACTTCTTCTATTGGAGGATCCTATTATCTGTGCCTATCTGCGAAAATAACTCGTCCAATTCCGAGTGGTTAAGCACTGATCAACGCTTGCAATAGGATTAATAAGAATCCATTTGCGGATAATGTCATTTTTCCCAATCGATCATGGCTGCGGTTCATTATAGTCACGGGTAATAGGGCCGCGGATAAGAGGACTTTATACCACATGACAGAAGTGAGTGACAACATACAGGCGAACGAAACCAAATTCCTTACACGGCTACCACCGACGAGATGGCCCCCGGTGATATCGGTGCAGGTGCTTGATGGACCATTACTTTGCAGGATCGTGAGAGGTGGCGGTACCGGTGGCTGGGGGAGACCTTCCTCCGGCAGCGGATTGGCCATCGCTGATGATGATGATGATCAGAATGATGACATGCACCACAGCCATAACTTGCACACGGGAAGAGGAATCTCTAATCTTGAGTGGCCACGTTACGTTCGAGAGTTCAAAAGTTGAAGAAGCGCACACAACCACACACACACAGACACACGCGTGTGATTGTGTGTTGTGAACAACCAGCACGTGAGAGTTCACGGAGAGAAGGGCGGTAGCTGCCCATTTCCAAGAGATTTTCCTGAAAACACCCCCACAGCATGCAGCTTGTTTACATCGCAGATAAGGCAGTGGGAAACTGGGGGGGGGGGGGGTTTGGATTTAAGACACGACCCGGTTGACGGATGGGTGCTGGGGGGGGGGGGGGGGGGACTGGCTGGTGAACGGATTGGAGCTGGCGTTGGTTGGATGGGGGATCGTGGTGGTTGTGCGGATGGGGTTTGACCGAGCGCAGTTGACCCGCGCTTGCTCTGGTTTTTTGTTTTGGGGATATTGGATGCGCTGTTGTGGACACAGGATAATCGGCACCGCAATGAGATGTGGTTCGGGGTCTTGGTAGCCCGAGGCACACACACACGAATGAGCTCTTCCCATATATTTTTGCAGTCGTGCCTTACGGCTCTACGACGTTTTTGTTGTTTTCAGGTTGTGCCGCGTGTTTGTATTTCGGCACGACGTCCAACGTTTTGCTCCACGTACTGCTGAGAAGCTTCTTCACTAACCGACGCCAACCCTGCTGGGAGACTTTTCAGTAACCGAAGCTCCCGATTCACGTGGAGCGCAACGTCTGAACGCTCCCAGCAATGTGGCGTGAAACGTCGGGCATTGAGCCGCACAACACATGGTACAACCGGAAAACACTTGGGAGCGTAAGCTGTTTTGAGAGCTCCGTGTTTGGTATTTGAGGCCAACTCTTGAAATGTACACTACCGGCAACGTTTATCGCGATATGTGTGTTTGTGACATCATCATCATCATTATCCATGTAATTCATTGCGATAAAGTAACTTCTTGTTGACGTACCGTATGCATTTTGAAATGTCGCTAACATGCACTTTATTAATTACAATTACATCAGGACAATTGCATCACCTTGGCCAAAAATATTTAAAAATAAAGGCCTCCTGTGATATCATCGTTCGTGACACGAGGCCATTGCGAGCCGGTGTCGCAACCCAAATGCCGACTTAGTAAATCAGCCACAGCTAAATAAATAATTGTCTCCCACGCGAGTCGTCTATACATTTACATGGAGATTAATTTCTCACCGAATATTTTTCGGGTCACTGGTGGACTGGAGTAGGTAGGTAGCGGCGGTCGGCGCATGACCAAGTAGTCGGTGAGAAAGTATACTGGATGTGGTGTGCCGGTGGTGGACATTTGTTGGGTTTCTGGTCCAGACAGACCCAGCTGAAAGTCACTCCTGCATTTATAGTGCACGTGCACATCCTACAGATGGGGTGAAGTGACATTTAGCTGACATCTGACCTTCGCAATTCACCTATAACCTAACACTCACCACTCACCCACCGGTCATCAACTCGCCTGACCCACACCACTCACCAGTTAATACGCGAATGTATACTAAACTAACTAAAACATGTATTTTACCAAGGCCCACTGAGCTATACTACTATTTTTCAGAATAAATCTGGCCAGAAATTATAGCTCCAATGGAGTGAGTGCCTTCTCATGTGGACATTTATATCAGCCAAATACTTAAATGCATGTTGATTTCTAAATGTCGATGGAAAAACCGGACGACCAAAGTAGTCGTAAGCTGATTCGGTGTCACGATTCCATGCAATCACGGATTCCTCTTGTGTACGTGTTTTTTTTACTTGTGGTGAATCTAGCGGCCTTTCGTGGCTGGAGGGATGTGATCCCAGTACACGCACAAGGCTAATCGAAAACCATTTACAGCATTCTGACACCTGCTATTCTATTGGTGCATTATGAGCGGGGGGGGGGGAAACTTAATTAATAATTAATCAAAGCATCGGTCATAATCATGATCAGCCGTGATCGATCTGCTGCTAGATGAAGGCCTCCCGAAGCCATTGCATCGTTACGTTCCTTGTAGGAAGGCTCTCGCTGATGACTGTACTTGCCCCTGTGGTCTATAAAACTAAATGGGAGTCTCTGTGTGGGTGGGTGTGTGTGCTTGCGTGTTTCCCGTGTTAACAGTACTCCTGTTATTTGCTGAATTAGTGAATTTTACTACCAGTTACTCAAAGTGTAAACTCTTTCAACAAAGCACAGCCTCAGGTGCTAATGTGGTGATCAAAGGGCGACCATTCACGACCAGAGGCTTCGGTTGCACAGCTCCACATGGAGACAAAGACGCCCTGTGTGGACTGCTGGGGCAAGTGCTATAAACGAGCACCGATTTAAGGTCAGAACAGCGTACGAAGGAGGTGGTGTAGCCAGCACCGTGCCTGTCCGCCCGTCCGTCTTTGACTCCCCGAGTGCCGATGTGTACACTCCACGACGGGTACTTATTTATGGCTTGGTCTACCTAGGGGAGGCCCAGAACCAGTTCAAATGCCACTCACAAATGGTGTCATTAGCCCCCGGCTGGGAATCGAACCGACGTCGGCGGGTTCTCAGCGCTCAAAACACTGCACCACCACTTCACACACAGAGACAATGATTTTAACTGGCACACACAACTTGTGTGTTTTTGTTTTCACTTGTTGACCCAGGAAAGACTCGCTGAGTCTCAATACTTTTTTGTCAGGAGGCTCCTGCCAAGTTTTTGTTTTTGCGGTAGGGGGCGATGTGGGTGCTGCCATCCAAATTGAGTAATTTCCTGGTAATGTTTCAGCATTGGGACGTTTGGCCAATACCGATTGCATTGTTGTCTATGGGAGGCAACATCAGAACCCGGATGAAGTGCATGCAGAACCAGGGGAAGAACGTACAAGCTCCTAACCCTATTTGCACAGACTCGTTCTTCAATAAACAAGCGACGTTTCAGACATTGACCATTCATGACAAAAAGGGCCTTTATCTAAAATGTCACCACTTTGTTCTATCCCCCCCCCACCCCTCTTGCTTTAGGGCAGTCTCATTGACGAACGTGTGACACAACTGCATTGTTGTTTGCGAGTGTGCACCCCTGTTGCGGACGCGGCATCACGGATTGCTCAGACTTTCATTCTCCCGTGTGCTTCCATCCTGTGGTCGTCACCTCCTCTGGGAAATATGAAGGCCGGTGAATATATTTTTCGAGCGAATGGCTGCGTGGGCGGCGAGGCTGTGGGCTCTTTCTAGCTTTAACGCCGCCGCCGCCGTGGTTATTTTGGCCAATGTTTTGAAAATCGAGAAGAGCTGGGGAGGAGGAGGAGGGAGGCTTTGTACAGAGTCCGTTACCCGGATGGCACTGACACGTGGTCGCGATTTGCGGGGGCTGTGTGGTCCAGCGTAGGGGTCTAGCGGTGGTGCGATGCGGTGGTGCGATGCGGTGGTGTAGGATATTGGTGTGCGGTGTGAGATGGTGTGGGGTAGTGTAGGATATTGGTGTGCGGTGTGGGGTAGTGTAGGATATTGGGTGCGGTGTGAGATGGTGTGGGGTAGTGTAGGAAATTGGTGTGAAATTGTGACTTTGGATGTGCGGTGGTGTGTGGTGT
Organism: Entosphenus tridentatus; assembly: GCA_014621495.2. Classification (NCBI taxonomy): domain Eukaryota; kingdom Metazoa; phylum Chordata; class Hyperoartia; order Petromyzontiformes; family Petromyzontidae; genus Entosphenus; species Entosphenus tridentatus. Next base: position 5,345,480 of record CM025624.2, on the reverse strand, counting down.
GGGATGGTGGAGGAGATTGGTGTGAAATGGTGACTTGGGGTG
>CM025624.2:5329318-5345428 GCA_014621495.2 Entosphenus tridentatus | reverse complement strand
GGTGTGAAATGGTGACTTTGGGTGTGAGATGGTGTGGGATGGTGGAGAAGATTGATGTGAAATGGTGACTTGGTGTAAGATGGTGCGCGGTGGGGTAGGATATTGGCGTGGGGTGTGAGATGTTGTGGAGTATTATAGGATATTGGCGTGGGGTGGTGTAGGAGAATTGCTCTGGGCTGATGCGGGCATTGGGGGGGGGAGCGATGTGGTTGGTGGATGCAGTGGGTGGATGGAGTGAAGTGGTGGTGTATGATGGGGGGTGTGGATGTTGTGTAGGAGTGGTGTTATGACGGTGGTTGGGTGTGGTTGCTCGGACATGCGGGGGCATGTGCGGGCCCGCAACTCGCTCGGCACATGATGCCTCCAACGTGCCACTGTTGCTGATGTTGTCAAGACTAAGTAGTGGCCAATTGAATCTCGCCGTTAAAAATAAAGCAAAATTACCCTGCAACTCTGGGCAACTCCCAACGCAAATGGGAGCGATGTATCCAAGCTGTGTAAACACGCACGCAAATTAATACGTAAACAAGTAAACGGCAGCCGGACATAATTCTAATGTAATTATAAACGGGGGGGTGGGGGGGTCTATAAATATCAACCCGACTCCGTTTACTGTATGTGTTCGTGTGTGTTTCGCGACCGCTCCCCGAATTCTAAAAACTTTCCCCGTCTGCCTCGCTGTCAAAGTGTCGAAGTGGTTTGGGAGGGTGGTGAGTGCCATGTGCTGAGTGCCACGTGCTGAGCGGTGGTGTAGCGGTTAGCGCTACGCTTCGTTACGAACCCGGCGACCCGAGTTCGATTCCCGCTCACGGCCAAACACCCAGTGACGAATTTCTGAGCCGGTCCTCGGCCTTCCTCCCCTAGGTCGACTCGGCCTCGAATTATTTCCTCGGTGCGGTGCGTAAACATTTCAGTTTCATGTCTTTGGTATTGCCCTGTGAGCCATTCGGCTCTTGAATGGGGTGAAACCGCAACAAACAAAAGACAAAAACGTGAATAAGAAAACATCTTAAAGTGACTGAGTGTGCAAACAGAAAATCCAGGAAAAAACTTAATAATATTCCAGAAAAAGCACCGTACACCCACGCTGTGTGCAAAAATCCCAGTGGGATGCAAGTCAAACAACAACAACCACAAGACAACTTAGATGAAGGCCATCCATCAGTCTAACTCCGTACTGCAACAAACAAACATGGCCAAACCAATTTTTTTTTCGAAATCACCAAAATAAAGCCATAAAAGTAATGTAACATTGATCATAGGAACTGACCGAATTTTCACAATAAATTACATAAACATCGCCACGAGGAAGATAAAGGCGGCCAGGCGTGGTGCTGTTCCACCCACCCCCTCGTGTGCCATTCCGGCCTTCATATTTGCTCACTAACAGCACTTGCCCCAATGGTCTGTCAAGGCTATACGAGGGATCTTTGTCTTTGTAAGAGTGCAGATTACTGTAAGTTTGTATGTGCGTGTGTGGTGACGTACAAAGTATGAGCGGCATGTGAGGTTGGGATAGAGGGTGTCGATGTGTGTTTATGTGAATTTGTATTCGTTTGTTTGAATGACATATGCAGTCGAGCTTGCAAAATAGATGGAAATCTGTGTCTTTTGTTTGGTGTGGGGAGCAGCAGTGTAGCGGGTTAGCGTGCTTCACGAACCCAGCCACCTGATTTCGAACCCTGCGCACCTGGGTTTGATTCCTGCTGAACCGGTCCCGGGCCCTTCCCTCGGTCGAATCGCCCACAAATTTGTACCTGGTGCCAGTGTGCAAGCATCCCCACTCGGGAGACAAAGGCTGCCAGGCTCGGTGATGGTTACCCGCCCTCTCGTGTGCCGTGCCGATCTTAATAGGTGCTCGCTAACACAGCGCTTGTCTCGAAAGTCTTGTCTTGGTGCATGCTTGCTATCTGCACTTGCTGCCCCCAACAGCCATGCGTGTCGGCTACGTGGAGGAGATTTGTCTTTGTATTCTTAGGTTTTTTCGGTAAAGTCACGTAGGTAAAAAATTAAAATGAATAAAAGTAAAATAAAAATTTTTTAAAAATCACGACGTTTCGGAGGCAACACAAGCTTCCGTCTTCAGGTGGAACCGTCACAGCACGATTGCTGTATCAAGTGAATTTTTCGGTTCCACCTGAAGACGGAAGCTTTTGTTGCCTCCGAAACGTCGTGATTTTTATTTTATTTTTATTAATTTTAATTTTTTACCTACGTGACTTTACGGAAAATACCTAAGAATATGAATCCTTGCAGTCACGAAAGCTTCAAATCTAGAATTTGTCTTTGTGTTGAAGAGGGCATGGGCAGGCGTGGGCTATGTCGGAGGCTAGCCCTGGACCGATCTTGAGCCCCGTGTGTGTGAGGCTTCTGACGGGACTCCGTGGAGTCTCGATGCACTGGCCATCATCTCATCATCAGGCCGAGTGAGGGTGTCCCTATAAACAGCCGTGCGGTCCCAGCGTTGCATTAATATAACGTACACGCATATATATATACACCCAGGGTGTCCGAAAATCAATGTACCAAAAAGAACATGGAATAGTTTTATTGTGTTTTTCGAGATACTGACATCAATGTAATATTATGAACACGTGTAATTTACTTTGTAAGTGTAAAACCGTGCCTTGCCTGCCCGCGCCGTGGGGGGCAGTCCAGTGGAAAGTGGAACTTCGCCGAAGCCAATCTGTGCGGCGACGCGCGTGCGCTCGCTTGTACGCGCTTATGGTGTGGCCCCACACTTGCACACTGAAGTGTGCTCGCGTGCATATACTTATACCTTTTTAATACACTTGGGTACACGTACACTGGTGTGTATATCAAGCGTGTACCTTCATATGAATGTATTTTGCAAAGAAAAAACACCGCCCGTATATCCTTAACAGACTGTCGGGGGCAAGTGCTGTTGGAGAGCACCTATTCCATATATGTATACGCAAGGGCACAAATACACATGCAGAGCGCACGCACGTAGAAACACAGACGTACAGATACACGCAAACGCACATATACATACAGGCACGCACACGATACAGATAAACATGCGCATAGGCGTACGGACACGCACACACACGCTAATATGGTTAACGGTTCGGTCAACAGAACTGGTTCAATTAACCTCTGGACATAAACAACAGCTCGTGTCCTTGCTTTTAAATGTATGTTAATTGCACGGTTTTGTGTTGCTTTATTTGATTACTGAAACAACCCATGATGAGTTTGAATAACAACCAGTGTTTTGTGTGTGTTGCCTGCCTAGACTGTTAAGTGTTTTTAATCGTGTTGGGTATTATACCCTTGTATGCATGGAATATTCACTGGGCATTCAAATTTCCTCCTGCACAAATTGAATTATTACCATCGGCCATGCCCAATGGACACTTCACTGCTGGATGAAGGCCCCTTCTTTTTACAACCGTTCAGGGTCATGGTAGGCGAGGGGGTGTGTAGGGCGGTTGGCTATGCTTCCCCATGCTGGTCAGCGCAAGTTGGTGAAGGCCCAGGAGGAGTTCGGGTAGATATCGCTCGCCACTCACATTAGCCAATGTCCGGGAATCGAAATCTGCTCGCTGGGTTCAGAGTGTGGCACGCACCACAGCCCACCCCCCTCCACCCCTCACCACTTCCCGAAACAATCACCGCACTGCGGTAAAAAAAATGTTCCAAAGTCACACTCTGCTGATGAGACTTGGGAGGTCAACCTGGACTGGGTCTCATGTTTTTTTGTTTACATTTTTCCGTGCTTTTAACAAATTCTGGAAAACATTGGCCCAGACGGGTCCCAGAGGCCGACGAACTGAACCAAAAGTGTTTTGGCGGGGAAGGCGACCCCCCCCCCCTTTTCCTGTTTATTTATTCCGTTATTAAGCTATTACTCAAACATCCCCAAAATAAGACCTTGCAAAACCAAACAAAGAAAAAAAATATCGCGACTCGGTGAGGGCCTTCTCTGGGCAAATAGAGAAAAACATTTATTGTTATTACTCTTTTTAGTTTTCCAGGTAAGGCCCACTGAGCTATATAGCCCTTTTTTAAGAAGCCGCCTGGCCACATATAGCTTATCGTAGTGGCTTATCACATGGAAATGTATAGCAGCCAAATACTCTTAAACGCATGTTGATTCTAAAGGAACCGTAGGAAAATTCACACGACCACGGGGAAAACATGCAAACTCCAAATATACAGCAGCAGGCGTCAGGGTCGGGATCGAACCCACGACCTCCTGTATACCAGGCGAGGTAGTTTACATGTCGCCACCGTGGCATCCACGCCGTTGTGTGAATTGCGTGGCCTTCAAGGCTTGAGTGGCTGTCTGCTAATCGACGTTAACAGGGCTTAGTTTCAGCCGGGTTTGTCCAGGTCAGACACATCCAGTGTTAGCTTCCCCTATGGGCATGGTTGTTAGTCTCATGCTGCCTAATCCCAGTCTACCAGTGACCCGAAAAAATATTTATGCACCCGGCACACCCACATCAAGTGGATACCTTTTGCTGTGGCTGTGGCTCTTGTAGTTATGTGCCACATACTCCACTCTACGAGTGACCTGAGAATATCCGCTCAACCGGCACACAACATCTAAGTGTACGATTTGTATAGCAGGATGAAGAGAATCCTTCTGATCTGCATTATAATAGTAAAACACTGTGTGGATGCCTGTGTGTGTTTGTCATATCGCATCTGTAGTCTGTGCATGCACCGACATGAACCCAAGACCTTGGTTTTAACGCTGCCTCCTTCCCATCTTCTCGTTTGCAGTCTTTCCAAGGAAGCCAGGGACGAGCCTACCTCTTCAATGCTGTGTAAGTGACCCCTTCCTTGAACTCGTCGCTTTTACATTTTGGGATGCAGCGTGGGAGAGGTGGCAGCCAGGGCACGGCTGGCTGGTTGATTGAGGGGGCTTGGTGGGGTACTTGGGAGGTTGGGTGGCTGGGTGGGTGGCTGGGTAAATGGATAGCCGGATAGGTGGGTGGTTGGTTGACTGGGTGGCACGGTGGGTGGCCGGGTAGGTGTGTGGCTGGGGTCGGTGGTTGGCTGGTTGGGTGGCTGGGTGGGTGGGTGGCTGAGTGATTGAGTGGGTGGGTGGGTGGATTACTTGAGGCCACTCCGGTGTCACCCATAGATGGATCACCTTGACAGTTTTTTTTGGGCGGAGACAAAAATAGTCCCAAGGAAAAACGATTGTTGTGGAAGGTCGCATGGAATGGAAAAAAGCTTTGCGAGGACACTGATGAACTTGCGTTAACGTCCCCCATGGGACTCCGGATTGGAGCCCTCTCCATCCTCTCCCCTGTGTTTGTCTGGCCCAGGCCTCCCATGCAAACGAGGCTTGTCTCATTAGGTTGTCACCTGCCAGAGTAAAGGCAATTAATTGATTAAGACGCTCCACTTTTCACGAAGGTCCTGCTGCAATTGGGATGATTTTTTTTCCACGAATGCCATTTTTTAGTTGAGAGTTTGACTTGTTGGAGGAAACGCGGAGAACCCGGAGAAAACCCAACACCGCACGTAAATACGACAGGGTGACACTCGGCACTGCCATCTCCTGGCCACACAGTGCTGCTCCACACCGACATTCGCCTGGCAAGCCCTGGTAGCGGTGGACCCATCCAAGTACTAACCTGGACAAATCCTGATGGTAGTATAAGGTCCAAATGAAGTCGGGTGCATTTCCAGTGCTTTGGTTGTAGACGGTAATTACAATGCACACATGGACAGAACTCTATTCAGTGTGTACAGACAACAGCTATTTAATGTTTACAGACCACGGCAAGTCCAATGGTGTTCCAACCGAACCACACTCCTCTCGCGATTAACCATACACAAACTCATGTCACCCTGGGGCAGGGGTCTGCAACCTGCGGCTCAGGATTAGCATGCGGCTCATTAAAGACTGCTTCATGATGTTATTTATTAAGGACCCACCGTCTCGTATTCAAATTGTATGGCGGATTTTTAAATTGGCTTTTTTACCGAATAGTAAAAAAATGGCTCTTGTTATTTTTTATTTTGACCCCTGCCCGGCAGCATTATGGGTAAAAACAAATTTCATCAGAACTCCATTCTTCGTCCACACACACAACTTTATTTAACTCCCATCAGCCAACCGGCTTTCCTGACACACATAATCGAGCAGCATTTCCTCAAGCAAGCAAACCTCGAGACCGGGTTTCAATCTTCTGGGCCTCATCAGCAGAATGAGGGCTCGGTAAACAAATGGCGCTGAATTACCGGATGCTGTTGGCAAGAGCACTCCGTATAAACCACGGCAGCCCGTTCAAAGCAGAAAAGAGTAATACTGTACGCAACCTCCCGCCGTGCTTTTTGCCCAAGCTTTACACGCCTGGCGTTGATACCTGTCAAACTGATGTTATTGCCCAAACCCCCCTCATAGCACAACGTCAGTGCCTCCCAACAAAACGTCTTTAGCAATGTTTTTGTTTTGTTTTTAAACCGGTTGGGCCCCCTCGCCCGCTTCCAAAGCCTGCCCTCCCACCCGTTTGACCATCAACTTGAATTCTGGTGCAGGTTTTTGTTTTGTTTTTATCACCGCTGTAAACATTAACCGAGGGGCAAGCTGCATGAGCTAAGCTTTCGCAATAATGCCTTGGGCCCCCCCCCTCACCCCCTGCATTGTGCTGGTCAAAGTCTGTGTGTCTGACCTCCTTCCGTTTACTCTGACTCTTACTCTTGAGTAAGCTAGCAGCTCAGCCGCCAAAAACATCAATCATTAAACCTGTGAGCATTGGTGCAAAGTGCCGGGTTGTGCTTCACCGGTATCCTGTGTGAGTGCCCGCGCGCGTCTATGTGTGTGGTCGACTGGCCTCAAATAAGTACCTGGTGGTGCGATGTGTAAACATTGCCACTTGAGAGACAAAAGGCATCGTGCTGGCCACCCACCACCTCCTGTGCTTTGCCGGCCTTCATCGCTAACAGCACTTTCTCCAAACGTCTGTTCAGGCTATACGGGGGATCTTTGTCTCGTGGTGTAGGAATTCTGTTTGTCGATGCACCGATTTGCTTTCGCGTGTTTGATACAAAACACAAATCTGATCTTTGTTCCCCGGTGGTGGATAAGATGTCATTTGAAGAAGGGATCTCGGAGGTAGTTTTGTGATATCTGCTTCCGCAGGCCACTCGGTCCTAACACAAAGGGTGGCACTGTTCTGTGAGGGTTATAGTTCTTTGCCACAAGGCGTGCCTCTGATTTGAGATCATTTTGGGAAAATTACACATTTTTACGTAAACCGAAAACAAAACAAACCTTTCATGTAGAACAGGACGTTGTGGAGGGTTGAAGGTGGGTGTGCGCAGTGTAGATTTGGACATAATCTGCTCATGTCGTGTGTATTGCCGTCCCTCGATCTGACACGTGACGAGCGTTGTGGCAGATTTGTTTTGGCAAAGCGAGAGTGACTGACAGCACCCGGAGCCGTGCCTAGCCTCTTATAGCTTTTGTAAACAAACACCGCCAGCCCCTCCTACAGTCGAGAGCGCCTGGGGTCAGAGTTCAGTGCTCCAGTGTTTCCACAGAATTAAAAGTTAAATTAAGTGCCCGTTCTTCCCATTTTGGTATAGCTTGTTTATCTTGCAAGGGGTGCGTGCGGCTGTTATTAAATTAAAGGTGATTTTGCGAACGATGATAGATGTTACAGTTTTTATCCACGTCACACAGGCACAACAGACATCTCGTTTACGTGCCAGAAATGCTTGTGGTACGCGAGTCCCTACAGTGATTGGGGATCACACATTGTTCAGATGCAATAGGCATGACTCTCTCATTGCATCCGAGACAGCCATAGGCAAAGGGAAGAAAGTAAAGGGCTTGAGTTTGGACTTGAACAGGGGCAAGGAGTCGACAGCACGGATGGCTGGGAGAAGAGATCCAGACGATGGGGCAAGCAACAGAGAATTCGCAACCTCCCACTGCGCTTGGACAACTATTAATGCACGTCGTTGTTGTGTGTGCGCTTGTCACGTGACTTCCTGCCAGCGAGCCTTAAATGTTTCACGCGGGCCCCAAAGCGCACCTAGCCTGGTACAATCGCAGTACCGACGTCGCCATCAATTAGCGGCGAAGGGCGGCTGTCATTGTCATTGTGCTTCGTGCGCTACTTAGCTCCTCGCTAACAACCGTGCGTAAAGGGCCGCGTGGGTGATCCGCGCGATCTGTGATGCGTGTGCGGTTGTGCAGGGTGAACGTGGGCTGCGGTCCGGCGGAGGAGCGACTGCTGCTCACCGGCCTGCACGCCGTCGCCGACATCTACTGCGAGAACTGCAACACCACGCTGGGCTGGAAATACGTGAGTGCTCGCCGCCTTCCTTATTGCAGCCCCCAGACAACCTTCAACTCCAGTTGGGAGGGGTTGCTCATTCTCCTGTTCTGCCTCCCACCCCATAGTCTGAAACTACCGCCTTTTCCCCAGCCATCCGTGCTCTTGACACCCTGGCCCCAAGCTCAAGTCCAATCTCAAGAACTTCCTATATTTTTATCTCTGCCTATGACTGACCGCCTCCATCTAAAATAAATGCGTCCACCGTGTCTGTACTGAGCCTTGGGACGCGGTGGCATTTGGACGCTACGTGAATTCCAAATCGCATTGTATTTGTATTTTGAGCGGTGGAAGGGGCATGGGCCGGCACTTGAAAGGTTAATGGAGTTGTTGGCACTGCAGGCATCCACCGAGGGAAGGAGGAGGGAGGAGTGGTTTCCAGACGGCAAAGGGCAGCAGAGGAGGTTGACTCGGAGGTTTGCCGAGAGGCCAGGGATGCTGAAATGAAGGAGTCTTTCTCGAGAGATCTGGCTCAATTGAATGTTTAAAGCGCATCGTTTGAGTGTTGGCGGAATTTGGGATTCCCAGAGAAAACACACAAATGCGTAAGAGGGGGAGGGCAAGCCAAACGTCACACGGACAAAAAAACTACTCCAGAAAAATAGCAAATAATTAAAAGTGATTTGCTGGCAACCAACATGTACATGGGTCACCATAAGTGACTAGCCACTACGTAATTGTGTTTTTCTGCGACTAAATGTGGGTGTAAGAATGCAACAATTCGTAAATGAACGTCATTTTTTTTCGCTTTCGATAACGTGTTGAATCGCGATCGAATGTAATGTTTGCGATTGGTCTGTGTTGAGCAGTGGGCACAGTGGTTAACAAACTTTGCTGTGAAGCAGACAACCCGAGGTCGATATCCAGCCACAGTAACGAGTAATTTTTGAACCGGTCCGGGCCCCCACCATCACCCCACCCCCCTTCACCAACCTGCACTGACCAGCGTGGTGAAGTATGGTCGAAATAACCCCCATAATCAATATGGGCATTGGAAGGCCTTCAATCCGGTAGTGGAGTGGCTCGGGGTACAGGCCCAAAGGCCTGTAACGCTGGGTAGCGGGCAACAAAGAGTACTCACGATGAAGGATTGGGCGATGCATCGATTTGTAGGTTCATGCCAAGTTGGTTGATGGGCGCTGAATGGATTTTAGTGTCACAATACTGAGTAATGGCGATGGCTATAAAGAGGCCCTCCTCCCAAGCAGTGGATTGACCGGAGAGGCGTTAAATGTAACGCATGTTGTTATGTAATTGATGCACGTGATCCCCTCCAGCCATTGGAGGCCACTTAACGTTTATTGCGGCGTAAACAAAAAATTATTTCTCGAATCGAAGTTTGACAATTTCTTCTGCGGTGCGGATCGTTTAAGCCGCTTGAAGGGCTCAACGCGAATGTAAAATGGCGCCCCCCCCCCTCCCCCGTCCCTCTTGTTCCGACAGGAGCACGCGTTTGAGAGCAGCCAGAAGTACAAGGAGGGCAAGTACATCATCGAGGTGGCGCACATGATCAAGGACAACGGCTGGGAAGAGTGAGACACGCGTCCATCGGTGGAGGCGTGGCGGTCGGGACAAACGATGGAGTGGAGAAGGAGGAGGAGAGGAGGAGGAGGAAGACGAGAGGGATTTGTTTCTTCAGCAATTTTTTTTATTTTTATAATTCCGTGATATTTATTTTTGTTTTCTTAACCGATCATTATTTCTTTCCTTTAGTTTTTTCAAAACGCTACGCCCTGAACAGACCTTTTTCCGAAACAAAATCGCAGAGCTTGCGTACGCTACACGAAGACCGCTGAACGACGAGATGCGAGTTGTGGCAGCGCGAGGCTCGGAACGACGGAGGGGAACGGCTGCACTGGGGAGAGCGCGGCCCCTTGTTCCAGGCGGTGCCGTTGGCACACGATGCGGTGACGCGCTACGATGCAGCGCGATAACGATGCGACCCCCCGCCCCCCCCCCCCCGTGTGTTCGTCTCCGTGGTAGCCCCCTCACCAACCCTCTCCCTCAGTGTGTGGCGCCCGTGCGGAGCGCTACGATCACAGCGTGCGGTGCTAGCGTGCCACTTCCGTGCTTAAATACTCGCGCTAAAGTCACACGATGACAAACGACGCGGCCGCGGTAGGTTTTCGTTGTAGTGCTGCGCCGCACCCCCGACGCGTTTTTGGGGTTTGTACCGCGCGTGCCGTTGTTCGCCACGACGTCCGACGTTTCGCTCCACGTGCTGGGATCTTCAGTAAACTGTCATCTTCATGATCTGTCCACCGCCGCAGGACGAAGAGCCAAGCCATCGCGATATCTCTTGCCAGGTCTCGGCGGCTGAAGAAACTCCCGAGCACAAAACGTCGGGCAGCGTGCGGAACAGCGCGCAGTAACAACCTGATGACGCATCGAAAAGCTGTCTAACAACTCGCAAGAAAACACAATTGGTAGCGAAAACCAGTACAGCTTTTAGACCGTGTCGGTGGCATTTGTGTCTCTGGGTTAGAGGTCACTGCAAGGTTGTGTCAGGTTGAGGGCTTTGATGGGTTTTCTGGTTGTGGTAGCTTAAAAATCCGTGGGTGGTCTGACTTTATCGGCAGCGAAACAGGAAAGAACACTTTGGTCTTTTGATGTGAGTTATTTTTTTTCTCTAACCTTGGAGGCTGAAAAGGAAATAATCGTGCCTGATTGATAGTGAAATTTGGTTGCCTTTTGCATTTGTAACGTGGATTTTTTTGGACTTTTGGCATATCCTTCCTCAAGGCACGCATTGCCGAATACCTGCTTTTAGCAAAGCAACACGCACCGCAGAGAGAGCGAGCGTGATATAAAGTACAACTGCTGGCTTTTCACGCACCGTAGTTCTTTGCGACAAAAATCCTAAACTCGCAATACTTTTCTTTTTAAATCCGTGTAAGAAAAACAGAGCGAGAAATGTGAGAAGAGTCTCTCAAACATTTTTCTTGAGTGCTCCGGTGTAGTTTGTTCCAGGGGTGGGGGGTGGGGGGGGGGTTTCTCGAATCGTTGAAGTGAGATCTACGACTGACTGCGGCGGGGACAAAAAAAATCTATCGCCGGTCAGACCGATTTAGTTCAGGGTGAAAAGCGCTTTGCTTTTTTATTTTGACAGCGGCGGCCACATTGGCTCCCGCCAGTCAACCAATACCCCGCTCGTAACTTAATACAAATTTATTATGATGATTATGTTAACCTTCGTGTCGTCGTTTTTTTCTTTTCTGGAGCTGGCTTGCATCTTGTGATGTTGCCAGACCTCCATCTCGAGTCTCTTATCGACCTCTCCTGCCCCCTCCCAAAACGTTTTCACTTGGGTTGCCACCTGTCCTGCTTTTCCCAGGACCATCTCTTTATCTTTATTATTTTAGTTCACCATCCGGGGAAATCTGACAGTCCTTCCCAGGATATTAATAATAGTCCTGGTCGTTAGTTGCTTAATAATAATGTTGCGCAACTCCAGGAATTGAATTTACAAGTTCAGTAGTTCTTCCTCCTCTGGTATTAAGTATTCATCTTTCCATGATACTGCCCAGTAAGTTTTTTTTTTCCATTCTCCGAGGTGGCAGCCCTAACGCGCGCAACTACATGCAGTTTAAATATATATAACTGTCTCCAGCCATGATCAATCCACTGCTGGATGAACCTCCCCAACCCCCCCCTCCCCGTTGCCCCCACGTGTTTATGGCACGGCGTTAGTGACAAAGGGAGCTGGCATCTCGCACTGCGCGTGCGTACGTCTGTATGTTACCCAACACCCCTGTCCTCTCTATTTTAGGGTTAGGGTTATGTTTGGGTTTTTTTAAATTAATAAAACTATTATTTGCACCCCCCTTCCCCCTCTATACTTTATCTTTGATAGAAAAGTTAGTGGTCATCCTTTTGTTTTTGCACAAATTAAGCAGTGCAACCCCCTCGGCAGAATACAAAACACGACGGACGCGCCCTCAAATCGGCACCCAACCAACCAACATCGCATCGTGGCTTCCTGCGTAATTCGCGTCTCTCTGCACGCAGAATTTTGTCCGAACAATAGGGAGCAGTTGTTTTTTGGCTAGTTTGTCAAAGCTTCGTTTAGGAATCCGTGTGTGTGTGTGGCGGTGTCTCGAAGCCAAAATCGGTTTGTGGTTTTATCGTGGACGTTCGGGAGGATGTGATTTTTTCCGATTTTACGCGACGCGTGCCGGTAGCCGCAGCGCGGACGCGTTTTAATTTAGCTCGTGCTTCGCGTGAAGTGTTTGAGAACGACTTGGCCGCCACCACGGCACGTTTGCAGATTCTCGGGCTACAATTAGTTAAGTAAAACACCCCCTAAAGAAAAAGAATCGTATTAATTTGAGCCTTGGGTTGCATTTCTTAATGTTCCTGTTGATAGTTTTTTTTTATTCAGTGGTCATGCACATAGTTTTTACATATTAGCGTGAGTGCGTTGCCTTACATTTAAGATTACAAAAACTAAAAAAACCTGTAAATATTTTTTTAATGCTATCATTACATTTTTTCCGCCTCGCTCCACTTGCATTTTTCAGGGTTATCCCATTTAAAGCATCCTACCGGATCTTAAGCACTTTGTAACGACGCCGAAGCCTCTGGCGTTCTTTTTTTTTTCCCTTTGTTCATTTGAACCGTTTCTCTTCATTTGGCCGCTCGTGCTGCCATCGCTTTGTCGTTCATCCTGGGTAAAAGTCATTTTGGAGCGAAGAGCAGCGGGGGTCTTTAACGAGTGCTGCTGGGTACCGAATCTGCCCCCCTGTGCACTACGCCGAATCTCAGCTCGAGTGTCGGAGCGGCGAAACAACAACCGATGGGTTTCCAATTTGGATTTATTGTTTTGATGAATAAAATGAGTGCTGTCGTATTTCGAGCACAGAGTTTTGGGAAAATTGGTAGGATTGATGAATATTTGGTCGCACCTGCGTAAAGCTATCCCCCTCAAGACGAGGACATGCGTGTGTACCATATTTACACGTCTCCCCTTGTTTTCGTGATTCGGAGGACGGGGTAAACGAGAGGAGGAGGTGGGGAGAGTGGTGGCGCACTGCTGCTGGTGCACTGTAAAGCTGGCGGCATCGGTTAGATTCTCGGACGGGTCCAAAGTTGGTGCTGAGTCATTTGAATTGGGCCTGTGCCCCCCCCTGCCACTACACACTTCTATAGAGTGGTGAGGTATGGTGGAAAACCCCCATGACTGGCAATGACGTAGGGGAGGCCATCAACCAGCGGTGGTTTTGACAAGGTGCTGATAATATTTTATTTTGTGATGAGGAAATTATATTTTTAACTCCTGGTAAGACTATCTTGATTTGAAGTTTAAGATTAAAACTTAACTTTTTATTTTACCGGGCAATGCCCGCTGAGCTGTTACTTAACAAAGTGGCTTATGTGGAAATTTATAGCAGCCAAATACTCTAAACGCGTGTTGATTATAAATGTGGAGGGAAAAACCGGAGGTCCCGGAGAATTATCCACGCGACCAAAGGGAGAACACTGCTAACTCCAAACCTACAGGCGTCAGGGTCGCCTGCATATTTGGATATATGTAAGCGGAGTGATTTATCCTACTTCTAATTGGAAACGCAACAGATGAGCAGATTAATTAGCCCCGTATAGTATCCCAGTGTGAAATGAGTTGCAGGGTTGGATTGCATTGAAATTTATTTACTACACCGAGAGACCGTTTCCCATCGTCCAAACATTTGCATCGAGTCAATCGCAAGGTCACGTGACCTTGATGAGGTGTGGGTGCTCCCACCTCTTCCCAGACGTCTGGCCAGTGTGGAAGAGTAGACCAAAGGGTGCCCTCCCAGCGGAGTTCTCTTAGAGCTGTTAGCAGAGGCCCTTCCGCCAATATCCTGCTTCGCGGCTGCACCTTTACTCGTGTCCAAACATTGACCCCTCCCCCTCCCGACCCAAGCGAGCGTGTCCGGTCATGTTAATGGGGCTGAGCAGTATCGCCGTGAGTGAGCGGTGACGTTGACACGCATGTTGCTGCCCGCGAGACCACCAGAAATGGAGCCAACCGATGGTCCTGGGATAGATTTGTCGTGCCTCCCCGTCAATCATTTTTCATGCACCCCCCCCCCCTCTCCCCACTTCCTTGCTGCTCCCCCAGTTCCATCACCGGCCCAGCTTTCCGCGCCTACCGATCTAGACGCAGTCGGACGTGTCCTTTGCCCCGCGTTACTGCGAGCGACTATAATAATCGGCACGTCGGCGGCAAAGAAAAGTCGGAAGCTTCGTTGTTGTTAAGAGGGAACTGCTGTCCTGGAGCTTGAAATCCACCCTCCCAAGCTTCTGATTGTCGACTCGGGCATCTATGTAGATAATGCAAAAACCTTCGCTTTATTTCTCCCTTTCCTGGGGCCACGGTGGCCTCAGAACCGGCCATGCGTGCGCGCATCTCGCCTCTGGCCGTACGCTTCTCGTCGTACACACTTCGAGGTAATGTTCCACTTGTACAGACTTTGTATTTGATAATTTGTATTTCTGTATAAATATTTATCAGTATTTGACATACTTATACATAAAGGATTTGCTGTGTTGTGCATTAGTTGTGACAATAAAGCCTGCTTTGGAAAATGCAAGTGCCTCCAATTGTCCTGTCACGTGTTCGGCTGGGTTTTGTTGATGTTGAGGTGGTTTGTTGCAGAGCAAGACTATGGCACGGGATGTCTTCATCCAGCAGTGGATAGATCAGATCATGGCGGATGTGTTGTATATGATGGGTCCGTGTGCTAACGATGTCATGTCACGAGCCCAACCCAAATCCATTGGGGATCTCTCTCAAACCAACGGCCCACCGAATCGGGATATCGCAGAACGACTTCTTAGATCCCTTCAAGTGGCCTGATCTAAACGGTAGTGGACATCGGGCAGCACTTTCCCACCCACGTTCTGCAACTGAGAAGTCGCGTTCGTCGCATGCATGGCAAACGCGCCGATGTGTTTTACATTTCTCCTTAAGAGATTGAATTTGGCCAAATTCAGTGGAGACTAAAACAATTACTTTTTGTGCGTGCGGTAATTTGTGTCTGAGCTGAGACCGTGAACTCGCTATGAAGACTTAGACCAGTCGGTTCTCAGCCTGTTGGTGTGTTGCACCCCCCCCACCCACCCCCAGGTTACAGCATTACACAAAGTGCTCACATATTCACGCCTCGCGTAGTCTTCTCTCGTCAAACGTGACGTTAGCGAGGGCATTTGTTTATGTTGCGTGTTAGCAAGGTAATTGCTTAATGCTGCGTATTAGTGCGCGCGTGGTTTGTGTGAGTGTAATAAGGCACTGGCTGCTTTCATGTGCATCGGTGTGGCTTTTTTGCCAGCGCATTCCGCGTTTCTCCTGCACGGTGTCCATGCCGCAGAGGCTCCTTGCTCACATTTCCGCTGCGTTTGGCACTTCCCACTAAAACCCCTTTACACCTATCCTGTTTTAAGCTCAGGGCACCAGCGATGCGCTGATTTTCACTCCAAACCGACTTGCGTGGTGAGGCTTGGGTGGGTGAGGTGTTGTTGACCTTTACCTAGAGACGGGCGTTATTAATGGAAATAAAACGGGTGAGCACGACGGCGATTCCATGCATCCAACGCAAACTGACCGCGCACCTGCATGGCGTAGCTTCTCTTTGTTTGACCGGCCTTCTGCTGTTGACACGACTTTGCTACGCAGGTCGGGGTTGGAACGCGCGTTTTTAAATGAAAGAATGAAAAGGCGAATGAGTGAACCGAAGCGTTCGCGTGGTGGAGGGGACTGGGGTAGTGGGGAGGTGATGGGGGGGGGTAGTGGGGGGGG
>CM025624.2:5301653-5321159 GCA_014621495.2 Entosphenus tridentatus | reverse complement strand
GGGGGGGGCTGGGTGGGGAGGGTGGGGAGGGGCTGGGTGGGGAGGGTGGGGCTGGGTGGGGGGTGGGAGGGGTGGGGCTGGGTGGGGAGGGGGTGGTCACCCCCTGGTGCCCTTATAAAACTCAACGTTTAACCTACTCACGCCGGCTTGTGCCCGCACTCACAGTCGGCCATATTTGCGGAATACACCACGCCGCCGTTGACCCTGGCCATTGACCGAGCAACCCAACGTTCCTACCAGCTCCCTCCGCAGGAATGTGTTTCCATTACAAAAATGATAGTTCCATATACGTGTTAACATTTTTCTTGAAGCACCCTGTATATATTATATTTATGGATGGGAGTCGTAACGTTCTTGCTGCTTGGAATCAGCGCCACACCGTTGTGTGTCGGTCAATGCAAGTGTATCCAGCCCACGTGCGTTCTCCTGATTGTGGCGTGGAGTATAACCTCATTGCTTACGGAAAGAGATGGCTTTGAACGAAAGCACTATCCAGGCTCAAAGCCTGATTGGCTTACAAGGTCCTCCGTGTAGCATCGCCCGGTATGCAGGAGGTCGTGGAGTTTGCATGTTCTCCCTCCCCGTGGTCGCGTGGATTCTTCTCCGGATCCTCAGGGTTTTCCCTCCGCATTTAGAATCAACATCGTCACGTGTTTAGAGTGCTGCGCTGCTCGATATCGCCACGTCGTAAGTCACTTCGTCGAGCGAGCAGTTGTGATGGGGCCAGGTCGCTTCTGAAAAAGAGTCCATCGCTCAGTGAGGCGTTAGTGGAAGGCGCCCTGCAAACAAATGTAAATAATCATTATTATTATCTGATTTTTTTCGATTTAAAGCTTTCGTGACTGCAGGGATTCATCTTCTTGGTTCTTTCGGTAAAGTCACGTAGAAGGGAAGTAATAAAATAATAAAAATAAAACATAATAAAATAATTCTCACGACGTTTCGACCACAGACCTGGTTTCACCTGAGGACGGCTTCTTGCGTTGTGGCCGAAACGTCGTGAGAATTATTTTATTATGTTTTATTTTTATTATTATTATCTGGTCAAATAAATAAAGTTTTTTTTAATAGGACGCATTACCAAGTGTCCTGGTCCTCGCTGCTGCAGCTGCTATTACTGCTTCGGTTGTTAGCATATACGGTGCTGTAGAGTGGGGCACTTCCTCATTGCTTTGGGTTCAAGGTTCCGACCGCCGTGTTTGTGTGTGGTGGTGTGCGCGTTCCTTGCTGGACGGGGCAGGTCAGGTCGCCCTGGGATTAACGCCTCACTGGGGTTGAGGTGACCCCTTTCCTCTCTCACTCCGCTAAGGCGGATTATAGAGACACGGCGGGGGGGGAGGGCGTTGAGTGTATTTGAGGTCTGGTTTGCGTTGATAGGCGATTTTAGGTTCTGAATCAGCCGTCGTGGTGGTATGGTCACATCATCAGCCAGGTTCTATCCACTGCTAGACGAAGACCTTCCCTAACCCCCCCAAAGCCATCGCCACACCTCTCGTGGTCTCGCGATACAACAACGCATTTGGCTTTTCTTAACAGTCAATGTGATTGATGTCTGTATATCCACGCTTCTTTGCACGATGTTTTCGCTTTTGTTCCATTTTCGTCGCAAGTGTTTCGTGTTTCTGGTCCATATACGTCATGGCGAAATATATGGACCGATTGAAAAGTTTCATAGTATCCGAAGAGGTTCAGAGTAACAAACCAATAATGGCCACTGTGTATCCAATTATTCACTGTTGTTTTTATGAACTTTCATTTATAGTAATATACAACATTATTGTGCCAATTATTTTCCTGGGTAAATAATTATTTTTCCTGGGTAAATAATTGGCAGAATTTATTTAACAGGTCTGACTCAACTCAAGGCTCAATGGCTGAGACACTAAAGTGTTGATTTTCTTTATTATAAGAGCCAGAGTCTCGCCTATTCCTCCAAATACTTTAATATTGGATCTTTATACATAGCAACCTCAACCAGCAGTGGATTTACAACAGACTATATCAATTATTTTGGTCTTTCGGTAAAGCCACGTAGATAGAAACAAATAATATAACATCTATGTGGCTTTACCGAAAGACCCAAATAATTTAAATTCCTGCAGTCACGAAAGCTTTAAGTCAAGACTATTTTCCCTCACTCCACTTTTGAGACCATGTGCAGTGTTGAAAGTTTGCTGACAGGTCACGGGACATACACCCACGTCATAGGTTGAACAACTGAGATGATTGACAGATGCACCGCCTGTGCTCCCCACTGACAATTGCTGTGCTTTATCCGCCCGGCAATCCGCTCGTTGTTGTGTGCGTCACTCCTCTGCCCTCTTTTGTTGATGGAGCGCGACTGTCTCCAATTGCGCAGTAGCTTTCTTCACGAGCTTCCCCCACAGAGTCAGATGTAAACACCGCTGGTCATTGGCAAGTCCGTTTGGCTCCACATCCTCCTGTATCGCGTCTGCCCACGACTCTAGCCAGTGCTGCATCCGATTAGCCCCCTCTGTGCGGCCAAACAAAAGCTGCTTAGGCATGCGGTGGCTGGGCATGCGGTGCGACATGACCCAGCCAACGCAGCTTCGCCTGGTGGAGGCGTGAGAGACCCCTACTGCCAAACTGTAGTCATAAGCACACTCCTCCACGCTTTTCACAACTCTCCCATTGGTCACGGAGAGTAAAGAGGGTTGTGGTATTTGATGGCATAAAAAGATGCCTAGGCTGATGCATTGTTTTTGATGAGGTTGATGGTTAAGGACCCATCTCCTCGTGGCACGCTCCAGCTTCAGCAGGTGAGTCTCAATGTGGCAATTGCCGGGTCATGAGCATGCAGGGAATCATCCCTTGACCGCACCTGGGCATCGATCAGCCTCCGATTGTGTCTGTACCAGATGGAAATTCCTCTAGTAAACCCACGGACAGCTTCTTGAACTATGTGCTCAAAAATATGTTAAATAGTGTAGGCGCCAGAGAGCATTCTTGCCGCACCCCTAGCTGAAAAGGAAATGGCTAAGTCTCCCCACAAACAACTTTACTTGAGACGCGGAACGCATGAAGAATAACCCAGAGCTCTGGCCTCAAAGTGGCATCATAGGCCTCGATCAGGTCAATGAAGCAGGGATGTCGGTCCTCTTGAAACTTCGTACGCCTCTGCCGTAGCAGACGGACAGAAAATGTGGTGTAAGTGCATAATCGCCACCCCCGCTCAACAGTTCGCTCTCTATAGCGATTTATCCGGTCTCGTGCTCTGAATCGCTTTGCGCATTTCAACACCCGGTGGCACATCAGCCAACCACTCGCAGTGTCTGGCAACTTCTTCCAATATTTCAGGCATCGCAGCCCCAGCACCCAGCAGGGTCAACCTCACCCTGCCCCACGATGTTACGAAGAGCATCAGGCCTATGGACACAGGTACTGCGGTGAAATCACTGCAACTTGGGTTTCGTGTGTTGGCTGTTGTATCGTAACTTTCACGGCGGTATTATACTGCCATCTGGTGGAGCGATTGAGTAATACAGCAACTAAAGGCGTAAGTGCTTAAATTACCAGAGGCAGTATTCATCTTCTGTCTACAGCCCTCAGCCGTTGGTGGAAAATTCCACATTGCTATGGTAGGGGACAAGTCCATCCATATGATAACAGTAATCGATATAGCATTTATCCCTTTATTTAAGACCGAAGCAGGAGGATTTTGCCACAACTCTGGCTGTCTGCCTGATGATGCTGGTTGTAAAAACTGATGAAACGTCAGACTCGAATTGTAAATGTCGTGGGGTTACTCTCCAACACACCGGTGCGCTGTACTAGTAACGTTTACGTGACAAGCCTTACTACTTGGCTCTGTCGGGTGGTGGCGGGTTTAACGACACATTTATATCTACGCGATCTAACGCAAACACCTCTATTATGGATTTTTTATTTACTGATATGATCAGTGCCGGATTAAGCTAGTGCGGGGCCTGTGGCATATGATAGAAAGGGGCCCTAAATATAAAAAAAACGATTTCGGAGATGTGGACTTGTGTGTGTGTGTGTGGAGGTCTCATCCGTCAGTGGATTATTATTTTGTAACCAGCTGGCAAGGCAGAAAAAGAACTCGGAAATCGATTTTGTTGAAAAATACTGTGCATGTATATTTCCCCATTGGCGAAAACGTTACACGTGAAAATATAAGAATTATTCTGTCTCGCTCTTTCTCTCTTTCTAAACAACAGGAACCTTGAGATGTGCACTCACACGCAGTCGTCGTGACCGGCGCTGTCAGGGCCACTCTTTGACACCGCGACTGCGAGCGTGCTGACGGGTTGTTGTTGTTAAACATCGTGTGGCACTTGTCATCCGCCGCCACCACCACCACACGCAATACGCACGTATCACACGAGTGATGGTTCGTGACGTTCTGAGAGCGACCTTCTTATAAAGAACAACAACGCGACCGTCATCGTGACCGCAGTGCACACTGGCGGTGACCCACGTCTGACGTCTCCACGCGATCTCCACGCGATGTCCAACGTTTCGCTTCACGCTGCGGGGCGGCTTCTTCGGCTGCACGGCACGGCGAGTCCCTACGCCCGTGCAAGTTTTCCATTGGGTCTCGACTCCTCGAGCTGTCTGTCCAGACTTCGGTTCATCTTTAAGGAAGACGACAATTTCCATTGTGCCCACAATGTCTTTTGGCAACTTTCCGTACGCGGCGCATCATTTACTCCCAACACGCGTCTCTGGTCCGTTTGCGTTTGTCACAATCATTGCTCGGTGGCATCCTACAGCATTCCCACGAAGCGCTTGTTGCTACATTGCACAACCGTGATCACACGAACTAAATCTTGCAATTATTCAGGAGTGACGATAACAACATTTCTGGCAGGCTCAACTGGGACACGTGGTGAGGTGACACCCCCCCCTCTATCTTATCTAGATTTGATATTTGACAAGAATTATAAATTGTACATTAGTATTGGCATGGACACTGATGAGAGCAGTTCACGCGTAGGAGCGAGACGGATTGTATCGTAGGATCGTGATGACATGGAGCGGCCCTCATCCAGCAGCGGAGAGATCACGGCTCATGATGACGGTAAACCCTGTCCGCCAAATCACACAGATCCCCCTTCGCGTGGCATTCGTTTTAAGCTTCGCAGTTCCGTGAGCGCACAAACCTTCGCTCGCAACCCCAGCTCGACCCTTTAACCAAATGAAGTGTTCACTTACGAATTAGTGCAGACCAATTCGCATTTGCGTTGGCATTGCGCGCCACGGAAGCTGGCACAATATATACTACTTTTGAATGGACAATTTGATACGATCATCGACACAACCATAATACACGACTACAAATTCCCACGTGCTTTTTACCGTTTTCTCCAGATTATAAAAAAACAAGACTATTCCGGAATGACAGACGCAATCCACAAAGACAAAGATCCCCCGTGTAGCCTTAACAGACTGGCGGGGCAAGTGCTGTTAGCGAGCACTTATAAAGACCGGCACGGCACTCGAGGGGGTAGGTAGCCAACAGCACGCCCGGCCGCCTTTGTCTCCCCAGTGGCGATGTTTATTACACACCGCACCAGTTACTAATTAGAGGCTGAGTCGACCTAGGGGAGGCCCAGGACCGGTTCAGATAATCGTCCCTGGTGTTGGCCGTGAGCAGGAATCGAATCCGGGTAGCGCAGCGCGCTAACCGCTACACTACCGCTCCCCACACCGCACTGACACACACACACACCAGAGCCTTTGCTTTAAAATCTCAAGGGTGGCACAGTCGGATTTTTTTACAATCGGGTTTAATTGTCTTTTTATATTAAACCCGATCATTTTAGATTGGGAGAAATCCTGTTTAATTGGTTCTAATTGCGGCATCCGAGCGGAACTTCTCAACGATGGGCTTCGTCCATTCCAAGCTCAGGAACTCACTGGCGCCCACGATTGTGGAGAAGCTCGTGTTCATCAAGACCAACCTGCCCGCCGCAGTCTACGACTACCCCGTGCCCGACGGCCCCGAGTACGATAGTAGCACAGAGGAGGAAGCAGCCTAAGCCTATCAGAGTTTCGTATTCATTAAACCAGGTTTTAATTCCCCGAAATCGGGTTTAATTGTATTAAAGAAAAAACCCGATGCCTGCCGCTGGAATAATCGGGTTTTTTCCACCCATGTAAAATACATGGGTGGGGGTGGAGATGGCCTCTTATTTTCTGGAGAATACGGTAATCGCATTTCCACATACTGCCGTTAACCGGATCATCGTGTGCTTTAATTACAAGCGGTGGTGTAAAATGTGTTGTTATTATTATTTCAGGAGTAAAAAAAAACTGCGTTAAAACTAAACGGCTATAAATATTTAGACTTGGCGGGTAGTTCAGTCCCGATCGCATAGGAATCACATAATTTAATAGATGTCGGCATACGGCCACAATACGCACGCCCTCTCTCTCTCTGGCATACATCTTTTTCGTTTAAACAAACACGTCGTCGAAACGTTCAATGTCAGGGTAGTTTCTTTTCACCGTTAAATAACTCGAATGTCATTAAACACGAGGCTTTCTTTCCACAGCAGCAGTGGACTGCGATGATTACAACGCTGAATTAAGACACTGATTGACGTAATGAACATTGCAATTACAGTGGCGTGCATCCTATTTGCAAATTACTTGGAAGACTGTTTAACACGTAGGCTTTCGCGACCAATATTATTCATAATCAACGTTTTCCGGTTAGATCGCGTTATTTATAAATGTGTCGTAACCCTCCACGTGATGAGTTAAATGATGACGTCACCCTGCTGCTGCTCCATTTAAGACCGGGAGCAAGAGCAGAGACTCACCATTCTGGCGAATTGCCCGATGATGCTGGATGCAATTACCAGCGAAACGTCGTACTCAAATTTTTTGTTGTTGTAAATGTTGTGGTTTCACGCTTCAACACACCGGTGGGCTAAAGCAGTGAACTATTTGTCTTTTGTCAACGTGACACTTTTTTTGCTGATTGGCCGTGTCGGGTGGTGGAGGGTTACGACACATTTATAAATAACGCGATCTAACCCAAAAACGTTGATTATGGACTTGGAAGACTAATTACTTTGGGTTCAATGCCTTTTGGGATGTGAGCCCACTCCCCCATTGTAAACCGCCCGGTAGTTTCGAATCAATGTTGCTCTGGCCGGCCGCTGTGAGCCTCTCTCTCCGAGTCGTCCACTCTAGCTGGTGGACAAGCGGAGCGAGCAAGTGTTGTGTGTGTGTGTGCGCGTGACTTGAGCTACCGATGGGTTCATTCGTATACGCCGACACTCAACCCAGTGGCGCGATGGAAAATATTCACAAGTCACACTCGCCGATGTCAATGAGTCCTTGGTACTGCAACCCCCCCCCCCCCAGCTCCCATCGTTGGGGGCTTCATTGGCGCTGTCACCCTCTGCACCTCACCGCCCATGAACTTCGTTGGCGCTGGTCCCTTGGACATATTTGAACCTCTCCTGCAACGAGCGACGTCGTGCCGAGACCCCACACGTGTGCTTCGTCGGTGACGGACATAAACTATTACAAACTGCATCATGGGACCTCCTTTGCCAGTGCCAAAATATGAGAATTAGGTTTTTTCCCTTTTTTCTGGCAACAAAACAGGTGTTAAGATGTTAAAACACCAAACTGAAACCCTTTTACAAGGAATCATGTCTGCATTAACCACAAGGCATGTGGTCAGAATGCAAACAAAAAACACACTCTGATAATATAGTGCATTGTCTTTGAAACTGATTGGTCCACACCAGAGACAGCTTTCTTTTGAGCCTCGTCTCAAACGGTGTTAGACCAGAGGACGCCTTTTGGCATCTTAACACCTGTTTTGTTGCCAGAAAAAAGGGGAAAACCCTATTATCATATTACAAACTAAACTATTTGTTTTATTTTACCACGTAAGGCCCACTGAGCTGCGTAGCTATTTTACGGAAGCGACCTGGCCCACAGATGGCAGCTCAACAAAGTGGCTTATCACGTGGAAATTTACTCCGCACGCACGTTGATTTTAAATGTGGAGTGAAAAGCCGGAGGGACCTGGAGAAAAGTCCACGCGACCACGGGGAGAGAAACGCGCAAACTCCAAATATACAGCAGGCGCCAGGGTCGGAAACGAACCCACGACCTCCTGTATACCAGGCGAGTTAGTTAACATCTCGCCACCGTGTCACCCTTTGCTGTATCTCTCTGTCTTGTGACGGTTATCTGCCTACTCGTTTTTAGCTGTCACCCAGCTACTGTCCGGGTTACGGTAGCTCCTCGCTTAACGCGCAGGGTGTTCACACAACATAACGCTGAACGCGCAACCGTTATAACGCGGTTTCTGAGCGGTCAACGACGAACTTCGTTCTTGAGTTGCGGATACAGTTCACGGAATGATCGAGGAACGCGGCGGCGTACCCTCAGTGATGGATCCCGCCATCTCACTCTGTGTGTGTGTCCATCGTATCTCGCCGGCCTTTATCGTCGCATTATTTTTGGGTACATTTTTTCGCTTCACGGGTTTTCGCTTAACGCAGCACTTCTCAGGAACGCATCTCCTCCTGGCGCGTCAAACCAGGACTTACTTGTACTATCTGGCTGTCTTACAACTACAAGTATCTGTCTGGTCTAGAGCTGTATCCGGATAATGTCCAGCCAATAACTGGCTACCACCTGGTTATCACCTGCATCGCATCTGCCTTGTTATTTGGCTGCTACCCTGGCGAGCACATGGCCAGTGTTCAGCTATTCTATTATTGGCTAACATCTTGAGTGCGTGGCCATTAATCCACACAGTGATGGGCTTACCAGCTCCATAGGGCCCAGCCAGGCGGCACGTGCCTCTAGCCACGTGCCGTCTCCCCTTGCCTGCCGACTGCCCTGAGTCCTGCTGCTCACCGCCGCCTCCTCTGGCCGCGAGGGATCGTGTCCACGCTGTCCCGGCTCCTGCGGTGGCCTCATTGGCACCTCCTGGGACCCCCTTTGTCTTTCGCTTCATAACTCCCGTTGATTCCGGCTTGCATTTGTGTCGGTCCCTGGTTTGTATCTGCTGTGCATCTGACTTGCATCTGAGTGGTATTTGTTTTCCATCCACATTGTATCTGGATAACATCTGGTTTACACCTGACTAATATGTGGCTAGTTTCTGTTTTACTGGTAGGAACTGCCAGGTTACACCAGCCAACAGGGGATTATTGTGTCCGTCGTGCAGGGAGGGGCTGGGTGGGGAGGGGCTGGGTGGGGAGGGGAGGGTGGAGAGGGGCTGGGTGGGGAGGGTGGGGAGGGGAGGGTGGGGAGGGGCTGGTCACCCCGTGGTGCCCTTATAAAACTCAACGTTTAACCTACTCACGCCGGCTTGTGCCCGCCCTCACAGTCGGGCATCTTTGCGGAATACACCACGCCGCCATTGACCCTGGCCATTCACCGAGCAACCAAAAGTTCCTATCAGCTCCCTCCGCAGGAATGTGTTTATATTTGCCTTGCATCCATGGTGAATCTGGCTAGTATCCGGTTGTGATCCAACTTGGATCCGACTTGCATCCGGCTTACATCTGGTTCATATCCCGGTTGCATCCACCTTGCATTTGGCTTCTATTCATCTGGTATATCTGGCTTGCATCCACCTTGCATCTTGCTCGTATCTGGCTAGTATCTGGTTTGCATCTGGCTTTGTTTGTGTCCGGCTAGAATCCTGCCGGGTAGCCCCCTTTGCGGGAGTCCGACTGGGCCGTCCAGTAGTTGCCATCGTGCAGGATGGCTTGCACCACGGACCCGGCTGAGTCTGTCCACTCAAGGTCGTGGTTCCTCTGCTGCAGTCCGCTCACCACAACCTGCAAAGGCATTCACGCGCTGTCACGAAGGGCGCAGTGTCTCGCAGGTGAGGACAGTGTAGTCAGCAGTGGGTTTCACAGTCGGGAGCGATGTAAGCCGGGCACTGTGGAGGCGCACGGTTGATAGATGTTGCGAAACTCCCTCCCTGTGAGAGTCGAGGAGGTGCCATACCCTGGCTCGCCAGGAGGTGCCATACCCTGGCTCGCCAGGAGGCGGCAGTACAGCGACAATGTTGACTCCACGTGTGACTCCGTCTGTATGGGATCGAGTGTCTCGCCCTCGCACGCGCGGATTTTCTCCAGGTGCTCTGGTTTTCTCCAAAATGTAAACACTCATTAGTTGACCGATAACACCTCAGAGCTTGGGTGCCTTCCTGCTCGTCTGCAGTTCTATCACACCTCTGAGTCGTTTTCTACGGGAGTGAGCGAATTCCGCGCGGCGCTTTACAAATTGAAATATTATTAGTTATTCGGTGGCTTTACAGACTCAAGAAATGCGCAAGTAAATTTTTTTTCTAATAATTTTTTTTTACCGTGATATGACACGGGCACACGTGACCGACTCCCTGGAGAACAACGTCACGGCATCTTTGACGTCCACCGCGAAGCAGACGGCCCGCATGTTTTACGGTCGATTCAACCCGCAGTATTAACCAGGGCGGACACTGGGCTCGAACCGCGAAGCTGTGGTGATGGTGGTGGTAGCAGCAGCAGCAGCGCAATGAGCCCCAACGATCCCTCCAAGGTGTGGCAAACGCGATATTTTCGGCTGAGATGGACATGAGTGGCTTGTCAATGATCCAGGTCTCCTCCTCCAGCAGCCAAACCGTGAGCAAACCATCGCCATGGCTCATGGATTCCCTTCTCGCGGATGGGTGGGAATAATTTATTTTTAGCCAAGTCAATCGCCAGGCGCGCAACGTGCGGCTGACTTTAGCCGCCGTGAGCTCTTCGTGGCACATCCGAGAGTCTGGTTGCCTCGTGTGGCCAGGATTAGTGGTAGGGCTAGTGTGGTTCATGTGGCCTAGGGCAATTGTGAGGGTTTGGTTTTTTATCTTGGCCAGGGTTAGTGGTAGGGATATTGTTCAACTGGGGCTTATCGTGGTACGGCTAGCATGACATTTGCTTCAGAATCAGAATATGTATTTACACTGGAGGAATCCGATGAGCTATAAAGCTCTTTTCTCACAGATGTGCTCCAGCCACTGACGACACCGCGCTCCTTTTGCTCGTCGCAACACCAAGTTGGGTCCTTTCCCCACATTTCGTTCACTCGTCACGCGGTGTCGGGATCACGCTCGCGGAAGTCTCTCACCTGGTCGAACCCTTTCTCGACCTCCGTGACGTTGGGCATCAGCTGGTTGTGAAGCCTCTTGTGCTCGACCGAGCCCACCACGTCCATGCCGAACCACAGCGCGTTCGCGATGACCTGGTCGCGGTTCGAGTGGGGGGGGGGGGGGGGGGTCACAGCGAGCCCCCGGCTAATACCAACGGCTCGCGATAGCCCACGGCAGCCACGTAGCGCCGGTGGCGAGAGGCCTGGGGTCAATCGCCACCGACGAATGACCCCAAGCCGGACTCGGCAAGAGATGGGGCAGGGTCATCGCTGGCGGAGCTACGCGTGGTGGGCTGACCTGACCGGTAAACCCGGGGCCCTTGGACGCCGTCGGCCTACAGCGACGTGGCTTTGCCAGCGGAAACTTTGCCCTCCCTTGTTTTCGGATATTCATTGTCTTAAAAGGACATTTGTCAAGTCAATTAATGTGTTAAATTATTTATTTCACTGCCCTCCCCCACCTGCCCCCTCCCCACTCTCCACCCGCCCCTCCCGCCAAAAAAATTATTTATCAACTCAAAATAACATTTGCATTTGGCTCGCACGATAACTGCTCACCGATTCACTCACCCGCTTCACCAACTCAACCACCCACCCACCCACTCAAACACCTCAATTGGACACATGCTTTCCTACTCGCTTACACACGCAGACCCATTCACCAACTGACCTGCCCGCTCTCGCCCTCTCTCTTTGTCTCTCGCCCACCCACTTACCAGCACTCTCACTCTCACTCACCAGCGCTGTGCCGGTGGTGATCTTGGTGCCTCCGGACGCTCCCACGATCAGCTTCACCCGGCTCTGTTTGTCGACGATCAGCGTGGGGCACATGGACGACAGCGGCCTCTTCCCTGCACGCAGAGATCCACAAAGACAAAGGGTCTCTCGTGTAGCCTTAACAGACTGTAGGGGCAAGTGCTGTTCGCGAGTTACACCTATGAAGGCCGGCACGGCACACGAGGATTGTATATGGCCAGCACTACGCCGGACCATAGTGTCTCCCCAGTGGCGATGTTTACACACCGCACCAAATACTCATTTGAGTCGACCTAGGGGAGGAGGCCCACGACCGGTTCACATAATCATCACTGGTGTTGGCCGTGAGCGGGTATCGAACTCGGTTCGCCGGGTTGTTTTAACGGCGACCGCCACGAGACGGAATGGGGACCAGCGGCCTCTGTACGAGGTTAACGAGACGCAAAACTGGGGAGAGTTCTGATCCACCCGTTGCTAGTTGGCAGCAATGTCTGCCGTGTAGCAAATGATAATACTAACTTAATATAATAATGTACACTTGTTTAGCGCCTTTTATACCCGGAGGTCACCAAGGCGACTGTACAAGACACACTCCCCACACACACTCGCAGGCTCGCAGCAATCCGATCCAACCCCAAAAAGGAAAAGGATTCACGGAATATAAACGCCCTTAAAAAGAAGTTGCGTCTTAAGGCGCGATTTGAAGCGTGTCCCAGGGGAAGTGAATTCTATAGCCTGGTGGCGTGGGGGGGGGGGCACACGAGGAATAGGTCCAATCACCCATCATCATCGTCGTCGTACAGAGACGCGTGGTGAAATATGCGCTTTCCCACCCCTCACCCCTCCACTCCTTCCCGTCCCTCCCCTACAGCACTTTCGTGACCCCCACGTGACCTTTGTTACGCTCACTCGTTCCTCAGCCCTTGCACGCCCCTTGCCATCGAAGGCACTCTTTGTTTTTGTCACTGACCTTTAAACTATATAAACCGCCTTGAACTACGGCACTCTACAAATTTAAAATAAGATGACTCACGGGGCATAGGGAAAAGGTTGGGAATATTTATTTTATTTTCACACTTCCACCACGCACATTGTGTCCCCACACTAAAAACAAACCTCGTTCCAAGGTCGTCCGCACTGGTGGTCCTGGACCGTTGGTGGAAATTCCACATTCCTTAGGCAAGGGCCCATACACCCATTATGAAAACTCCCGACTGACTTCCGAACAAAGTGGTAGGGTAGTTGTTTTATCGATCTGATAGGGATGATGGGCCAGTGTCTCTCCACTGAGTTCATGGAGTTTTTAGCCGAAGAAAACTACAGCCTGTATGTATGCTGAACTTCTTTCGCATCTTACATAGCCAACCGTGATAATCGGAGGTGCGAGGGGGAAGAACAACAAATGCGTGACCTCCGCACGCGTACACACACAACAGGCCAGATTTGGAAGAACCCAAGTGCTCTTGTTGTTGCAACACGTGGTGCGAAGGAGGAGGTCCTGGTTGGCTACGTGCGGTTACGAAAGAAAGTTCAAGGGGCGCCATCGTTGGAACGAGCGGCTCCGTGGCCTTTGCCTGGGAGAATGGGGATGGTTTCGTTTCATTTGTAAGTTTTTTGGTGATTTGTTTGACTTTCCTGTGATTTGTTGTTGTGACGTTCTTACCCCGTGCACCTTTTGGACATGTTCGAAACAGAGCTTTATAGCTTATCGGATTCCTCCTCCTGTTCTCAATAAATATTCCGATGATTCCGATTCTGATCCTCACCGGGCCTGATGAAGTTCGCCGGCGACGGGGGCACCCCGAAGCCGTTGACGATGTGCGGCGAGGAGAAGTCGTCCATCTCGTTGTTGAAAATGATTCCGGTGGAGGGGGACCGCACCTTGGAGCCGAAGCTGCGGGGGGAATGAAAAGAAGGAAACGGACGGAGCGATGAGGCGGACCGGAGAAAACCCGCCCGGTCGGCCGCGATCGACGGCCGCGGGCGAAATTTCGCCGTGGAGCGGCAGATTCTGAAGCGCCGTCGGCGAAGGAGCGAAAGCGACGAGGGACGACGCTGAACGGCGACGGTGAAAAGAGACGGCGCGAAAAATGGCAGCGGTGCGACCCTCCCAGCTTTTATTCGCATGATTCAAGTGGCAGGCGGATAGAGGGGGAAATTACCGATGAAAGAGGGAGACACTCCACATTTATTTATCCTATGTTTATATTTGACTCTATACAGGGCAAGGGGCAGGAGAGGGAGGGGAGGGGAGGGAAGTGACGACGCAGAGGTGAGGACACTGCCCTATGAACCCGGGTACATGAGTGCAATTCCCAGCCACGGCTAACCTTGTTTGATCTCGTCAAGGATCATAAACCATCATCACGCGAATTCCGGTCATCCTCGCAGCAGCAGTTTTTGGCTGGCCATCGAACAATGACGGTCACCGCATCGCACGCTTTCAGATGCGCTTCTTGGCCGTCTCTACCTTCCGATATTGGGAAGCTACCGGGGCTATGCATTTTTAAATCATCTCGATTGAAAATTCATTCCTTTAGAACTGCTTTTGGCGGTTTGTCTGTTATCCTTCCCCCATCCCCCGCACCTCTGAGTAGCACGGTTGACTACGTACGGTGCAAGAGAAGTTCAACATGCTTTCATTTATTTTCCCTATATATATTGAACTTTATATGCGCTGTGTATATGTTTAGGGCAAGGGGCAGGAGACGGGGGGGGGGGGATGTGGCGACGCAGCGGTTGGGACACTGCACTATGAACACGGGCACATGAGTTAGATTCCCACAGCCATGGCGAACGTGAGTGGCGAGCGACATCCGAAGCAGTCGTATTTGGTCAAAAACAACAACAAACAACAACAAAAAATAACCCCTTTGAATCCCACGGGGGGGGGGGGGGGGGTTGGGTGGGGGGTCAATTCTGTATATATAGCTCAGTGTGCCTTACCTGCTAAAATAAAAAATAGTTTAAGAGTTTTAGATTTCCAGGAACTGATCAATCGCTGTGGTGCTGATATGTTAACTATCTTGCCTGGTATACAGGAGGTTGTGGGTCGGATCCCGTCCCTGACGCCTGCAAATTTGGAGTTTGCAAGTTCTCCCCGTGGTCGCGTGGATTTCTCTCCAGGCCCTCCAGGTTTTTCCCTCGAAGTTTGGAATCAACATCACCACGCGTTCAAAGTATTTGGCTGCTGCAAATGTCCACGCGACAAGCCACTTTCGTTGGGCTATCATTTGTGGCAGCCAGGTCGCTTCTGAAAAATAACTAGCTCGCTCAGTGGGCCTTGCCTGGCCAAAATAAAAACATGGGAAAATAATTCCTCCGCCGTAGCCTCTCACTAGAAGTTGATGGTGCTGGTGACGGAGACGGCGCTGCCATCAGGCCCCACCACCGACAGGTGCGCCGTGCCCCTGTCCTCCGGCACGTAGAACGTCGGCTCGTAGTACTCCACGTCGTGCGTCGCGTTGTCCCAGATCTTCTGTCGCAGCGCTTCGGCAAAGTCCTTCGACGTGACGTTCTTCATCAGCTGATGCGACGCCGGGGACGGGGGGAAGAGACGTGGCAGGGAGAGATGGATCGATCCGATCGCTCCAAACGTGTATTTACAACGTCCGATTATTTAGGTCGCTCGCGAGTGCTTGCGCGCGCGTGCACGTGTGCGAGCGAACGAGCGAGCGAGCGAACGAACGAGCGAGCGAACGAACGAGCGAGCGAACGAACGAGCGAGCGAGCGAACGAACGAGCGAGCGATCGAGGGGTTGTGGGCCGGCTCGGAGGTCCGTACATCGGTGAGGTTGACGAAGTTGGGGTCGCCCAGCTCGGTGCGCTTGGCGTAAGCGAACTTGAAAGCCTCGACGATGCGGTGGTATGTGAGGGACTTCTGCTCCTCGCCCAGGCTCTGCGGCGTCATCTTGTAGCCTGGAGCGCAGAGACGAGAGGCGCTCGATATGGGATTTTCGTCATCGTCGTCGTGAAATGATCTATCCGCTGCTGGATGAAAGCCTCCCCAAGCTGTTGCCATCTCTCAGCGATGTATCAATCCCCACCTAGCACCGCCACGCGAGCTGACTCCCCCCACGTTAGCGTCGAGGAGATGCCATGAACCTGGCTCACCAGGAGAAGGCAGGAGTGAGAATATTTATTCATACTGCAGGAGGAAGCCGATTAGCTTTAACGCTCTGGTTCACTAATGTGCAAAGTATAGGAAACGAATAATTTTAAAAAATCTAAAAATAACTATACTTTTTTTTATCTGAGCTGATTAACATATTTTTGAGAAGCGACCTGGCCCACAAATGATAGCTCAACAAAGTGGCTTGTCATTATGCAAATGTATAGCGGCCAAAAAAATAATAATACTCGTCTACCAAAAAAACAAGTTATAATTTTAAAAGCACGTTTCTGGGGGGAGGGGGGGGTGGGGGTCGACGGCGGAGGCTCACCGGCGAGGATGTTGAGGATGAGGGTGAGCACGGGGCCGCTGGAGGGGGCCGGCGGGGTGAAGATGACGTAGTCGTCCAGCTCGGTCCGCAGCGGGTCCAGCACGAGCTCTGCCTGGTACCGCTCCAGGTCTTCCATCGTCACGATGCCACCTGGTGAGAGACGGCGACTAGAGGCTGAAGATGACAACCGCCACCCCCCGTGTTGCCCTCTGTTGGGGCAAGGGCTGTCGGCGAGCACCGACGAAGGCCGGCAGAGCACGGAAGGGGGTGGGTGGCCAGCACAGACCCGCCGGCCGCCTTTGTCTCCCCGAGCGGCGATGTTTACACATCGCACACCAGGCTGGGTTGACCACGCACGCGCACATGCAGGCACCGCACAGGACGCACACACACAGGTAACGCTCAAGGTCCTTTCATCGTCACGATGCCACATGATGAGAGATCGCGACAAAGGATCAAAGGTAAAGATCCCTCCCAACCCGTATAGCGTTCCGTTGGGGCAAGTGCTGTTAGCGAGAAGCTTCCAAATGAAGGCCGGTACTGTGGCATGCGAGGGGGTGGGTGGACAACATCACGCCCGGCCGCCTTTGTCTCCCCGAGTGGCGATGTTTACACATCGCACACCAGGTACTCATTTGACGCCGAGTTCGATTCCAGCTCACGGCCAACACCGATGGCGATTATCTGTACCAGTCCTGGGCCTCTCCTAGGTCGACTCAGCCTCAAATGAGTACCTGGTGCGGCGTGTAAAAACATCGCTACTGGAGGAGACAAAGGCGGCCGGGCGTGGTGTTTGCCACCCACCCCCTCGTGTGCCGTGCCGGCTTTCATAGGTGCTCACTAACAGCACTTGCCCCAACAGTCTGTGAAGGCTACACGGGGGAACTTAATTTTTTGTTTGTGTTAGCTAACAGCACTTGCCCCAACAGTCTGTGAAGGCTACACGGGGGAGCTTTGTTGTTGTTTTTGAGGGGCACCCCCCCCCAACCACATCCCTAGCCCCACCCCCAACTCACTGCCACCCGACCCCATGAAACGTAACGCGAGGCAGCGCAGCAAGCAGGTCGCCCACCTTCCCGCTGGATGTCGCGGCTGATGTTGCGCGCCAGCGAGCCGGTGTAGAAGGCGTCGGCGCCTTCCCTGGCGATCACCTCCAGCGTGTCGGCCAACTTGGCGAACCTCACCGTGTCGTTCTCGCGCCGAACCTTCCCCGACTCGTCGCAAAACACCTCGCTGCGAAGCCACGCGGTCACGACATCGACGGCAGACAGCGTCGACAAAACAAACGCTGACAACAACGCCGCCGACGACAAAACGAAAATATTGACTTGAAGCTTTCGTGACTGCAGGAATGCATATTGTTTGGGTCGTTCGGTAAAAGTCACGTAGATGGGTTCAAAGAAAATAACAAATATAACAAAAAAACTACGACGTTTCGATCGCAACGCAAGCGGTCGTCATCTGGCTGACAAAAGAGAGGAAAGCTGCTGAGGCAGGCTGTTTTAAAGGTTTGAAATGTGTGTAGCCCAAGGGTCATAAACGAAGTGGGCGGGGCTATTTATGTTAATGTGAGAAATTTGCATGTTAATGTAAGATCGGAGGGCGACCTCCACAACGAGCGTGCAGAGGTGGCTGTGTTAATGTGAGATACATTAGCATGTTAATGGTTTAAATTTCTCAGCCACCTCGTGCGCCGAAGTGGCTGCGGCTCTGCGAACTTACATAATTTATCTCACATTAACATCAATAGCCCCGCCCACTTCGTTTATGACCCTTGGGCTACACCCAACCTTTAAAACAGTCTGCTTCAGCAGCTTTCTTCTCTTTTTTTCAGCCTGATGACGACTGCTTTCGTTGCGATCGAAACGTCGCAGTTTTTTGTTGTTTTCTTTTAACGTATCTACATGACTTTTCCGAAAGACCCAAAGAATATAAAAGTGGATGTTCTTTGTTTGTTTGTTCCTTCTCTCTCTCTCATCGCGTGGGTATTTCGACGGATGACCGTCACTCGATGTTGAACGGCCAGGGTTCGAGCGACGTCGCGGGCCTCTGTGAGACTCTGCGGCTGCTGCGGCAACAACGTCTGCAGCAGCAGCGGCAGCAGCGGCACGACGACTCCTGCTCAGAGGTCGTAACCGGGTACCCGATACCCGTACCCTACCCGATACCTGGTGCGGCCGGGTACGGGTACGGGTAGGCCGTGAGTCACTGGTGAGTCACCGTTTGTCACTCATTTCCCAACGTCTTGTGTCTCTTCTCACAATTCAAGTTCGTAGAATCAACCCACCCGCGCCTGCAACATGGCTTCATCCCAGAGGTCGCAATCAGGTACCCGATACCCGTACCCTACCCGTACCCGGCCGGGTACGGGTAGGGTACGGCCGGGTACGGGTACCCGTTTGCGACCCTGGTGCGGCCGGGTACGGGTACGGGTAAGCAATCAAAACCCGTTTGCGTCCTCTGCTCCCGCTCGAGTCCCTCACCAGAGCGACGGCCTCGACTCGATCTCCTCCCGGGCGGACTCCATGGCCGCGGCGAGCGCGCTGCTCACGCGGATGCCCCGTCGCGCCATGTCCACGCTCGGCTTGAAGAGGCGCGCCCAGGGCAGGCGGCCGTGGCGGCGGTGCGCCAGCTCGTAGCCGCGGAGCTCGCCGGGCACGGCGACGGCCAGTCCGCCTGAAGACGCGCCGCAAAGTACGACCGCAACGACACCGTCACTGGCCGCCGCGCGAACGCCCACGACATCCCCCCCCCTACCCCCCACCCCCGTGGCACGCGGAGCTTGACTCATCGTCGAACACGCCACAGCAGCAACCGCGGCGGCGGCGGTGTCGCAAATGGCGTTTGTGCCAGGCTAGGTGCACACACACTCTCACACACACTCACACACACACTCACACGCACGCACACACTCACACACACACATACTCACACACACACTCTCACACACACTCTCACACACACACTCACACACACTCACTCGCACACACTCACACACACACACTCGCACCCACACTCTCACACACACTCTCACACACGCACACTCTCACACACTCTCACACGCACACACTCTCACACACATTCACACTCTCACACACACACACTCACACACACTCACACACACTCACACACTCTCACACACACTCTCACACACACACTC
>CM025624.2:5287137-5301553 GCA_014621495.2 Entosphenus tridentatus | reverse complement strand
CTCACACACACACACTCACACACACACTCTCACACACACTCACACACACACTCTCACACACACTCACGCACACACTTACACACACACTCTCACACACACACACTAACACACTCTCACACACACACTCACACACACACTCTCACACACACACACTCTCACACACACTCTCACACACACTCACACACACACACTCACATACACTCTCACACACACTCACGCACACACTCTCACACACTCACACACACACTCACACGCACACACTCACACACACACTCTCTCACGCACACACACACTCGCACACACGCACACACACACACACACACGCACACACACACCGCGTGTTCCACACCACGGCACGCGACACGCATCACGACAGTGCATCGTCGACGTCGCACCACGCACTCGCCGTACCACAAACGTCACGCCGTGCACACACCACGGCACGCCGTCCACGTGGGGCATCGTTAACAAATCGTTCGTTCTCAAGACTATTGTGAACCGAAACCGGTGAGCCAGAGTCATAATTTACACCGGAGTGGCAAGCCAAGGAACGGACTCGTTTTCGAGAGCACGTCCACC
Organism: Entosphenus tridentatus; assembly: GCA_014621495.2. Lineage (NCBI taxonomy): Eukaryota > Metazoa > Chordata > Hyperoartia > Petromyzontiformes > Petromyzontidae > Entosphenus > Entosphenus tridentatus. The sequence continues at coordinate 5,300,974 of CM025624.2, read as the reverse complement.
TACAGCCGAACATTCCAACGCAGGATCGTGAGAGGCGGTGATGGCTTGGGGAGGGAGAGTCTTCATCCAGCAGTGGATTGACCATGGCTGATGATGATGTTGGTTTTGTTTCTCCCACTGCCCCTGTGAGTAATTTCTCAAGGATGTGACGCACGTCATTCGGGGACGTGTTATGTGTCCGTGCTCAGTGAGACTTGTTGTAACGTTCTTGCCCGCCCACGACTGGACATCTGTGAAAAAGAGCTTCATAGCTCTCCGGATTTCTCCCGGATAAATACGTCTGCTGATTTTGACTTAATCGGTGCTTCCCAGGTGAACTGTGAGCCACGCAGAGCATCCTGAGGACCATCGACTGTGAGTGCTATTGACGTGAGAGTTTGCGTAGTGGGAGGCAGTGCCGGATTATCCTCGTAGCAAAAGTAGCTACAAATGCTACGGGCCCCGCACTTTCAAGGGCCCCACTCTAAATGCTTTCAAGCTGTCAATCCCGGTTCAGTGATGCTGCACTTGCTCTATGACTACAGTACTATACCGCCTTCAACTTTTATGAACGACTGGGTGTTTAAGGTTAGCGATTTGTCGTATTATCTGGCTGTATATGAAATGAAAAAATACAATTTACTATGCAAGTAAAAAAAGATGAGTGTGTGTTTTTTTTTAATTTAAGGCCCCTTTATAACAGAAATGCTACAGGCCCCGCACAATCTTCATCCGGCACTGGTGGGCGGGTGGGGTGGGCGATGGAGGTACCGGTCAGAGAAAGTTCAGAGTTGTTCCCAAACATGTTTTCCGTGGCGTTGAGTGGAGCCGTCTCCCTCGCGTTGATAAACTCCGCTCTCCCTGCGAGGATGGGCAGGAAAAGGGGGTTTACGTGAGCGAGAAAGAACGATCGTCACTTTGTGCTTACTCACGATGGCACATGCAAACTCAGTGCAGACAATGTTTAGATTTCAAAAAAACATCTCCCCCCAACCACGGCCCCCCCCCCAGCCGTTTAGCCTCATTGTCTGTTGGTGCAATGCACGCAGAAAAGACAAAGATCCCCCATATAGCCTGTAACAGACTGTTGGGGTAAGTGCCGTTAGCGAGTAGCACCTACGAAGGCCGGCACGGCACACGAGGGGGTGGGTGGCCAGCACCACGCCCGGCCGCCTTTGTCTCTCCAGTGGCGATGTTTACACACCGCACCAGGTACTCATTTGAGGCTGAGTTGACCTAGGGGAGGCCGGTGACCGGTTCAGAACTCGCCGGGTTCGTAGCGCTAAACGCTGCACTACCGCTCCCAACATTAACAAACACATGCTCACACACACACACGCTCACGCACACACACCGGTGGAGGCGTTGTAGATGGTGAAGAAGGCCCCGCCGCCGATGCCCATGCTGTGCGCGTTGAAGAGACCGACGCAGAGGAGCGCCGCGATGGCCGCGTCCACCACGGAGCCGCCGTCCTTCATCGCGTCTCTGCGGCCCACGGGGCGGGGCGGGGGGGGAAGGTCAAGGCTCGTGGGTCAGGGCTACTGAATCAAGGCTACTGGGTCAAGCCTCCTGGGTCAGGGTTACCGTATCAAGGCTACTGGGTCAAGCCTCCTGGGTCAGGGTTACTGAATCAAGGCTACTGGGTCAAGCCTCCTGGGCAGGGTTAGTGAATCAAGGCTACTGGGTCAAGCCTCCTGGGTCAGGGTTACTGAATCAAGGCTACTGGGTCAAGCCTCCTGGGTCAGGGTTACTAAATCAAGGCTATTGGGTCAAGCCTCCTGGGTCAGGGTTACCGAATCAAGGCTACTGGGTCAAGCCTCCTGGGTCAGGGTTAGTGAATCAGGGCTACTGGGTCAAGCCTCCTGGGACAGGGTGACTGGGTCAGGTTTATGGGGTCAGGGTTACTGGGTCAGGGTTAGTGAATCAGGGCTACTGGGTCAAGCCTCTTGAGTCAGGGTTACGGGGTCAGGTCTCCAGGGACAGGGTGACTGGGTCAGGTCTGGTTCAGATTTGCTGGGTCAGGGTTACTGGGTTAGGGCTACTGGGCCGGTGTCTCTAGGCTGGGAGTCGGTCACTGACACCCCGAAGGGACCCCTCACCCAGTAGCGTAGGTCGGCCACAAATACAACACGATCTTTTAAAATAAAATTGTTTAATTCGAAACGCTGCCCCGAATCATGACAATTCATCGGACGCCAAATGGGAGGTGAATTATCACTCCGCTCGCTTTTTACACAAACACTCGGATTGCCTTCCTCACACGCACATCCCAAACAGGAATAGTCCAAACATCCCAATGCAGGACCCTCTTTAAGGCCCACGGCTCACTGGGGCTCATCGCAGACTAAATGTAAAAGCACAGCCCTGTTCGCCCATGCAAATGCTGGTGGAAAGGCCACCACGAGATGTAACTCCTTTGCCTGGTATGAAGGAGGTTGTGGGTTCGATCCCAACCCTGACGCCTGCATATTTGGAGTTTTTCATGTTCTCCCCGTGGTCACGTGGATTTTTATCCGGGTCCTCCGCTTTTCTCCTCCACATTTATAATCAAAAATACGTTTAGAGTATTTGTCTGCTACGCATTCCACAAGTAGTGACTAATCCCATATCTGCATTTTCCATAAATATGCTAAATTCCTCCGTTGATATGCAAACTCCTTTGTCAAGGCGCTCTTCCTCCCCTAACCCAGCTTAAATATACGCTGCCAAGCCCGGTGGTGTTCATTCAGACGCTGTCTTTCCGACAGACCTGTTCTTCATCTGAGGACGGCTGCTTGCGTTGTGGCCGAAACGTCGTGAGAATTGTATTATTTTATTATGTTCAATTTTTATTATTTTTATTATCTCCCTTCTACGTGACTTTCCCGAAAGAACCAAGAAAATTAAGAAGCCCTCTTCATGGCAGGAAATCCAGGCTGGCACTCGGTTCGGGGGGGTGGGGTGGGGGTCGAGAGGTCATTTCCCCAGGCCGGCTCGGGGCCACGGTGCAATCTCCATCTCCTCTCTCACCTCCCGACCTCGGAGCACGGCCCTGCATCGGCTGCCACGGCGGCGCTGTGGTACGAGTGGGTCGCCGGGGTCACGGGGGTCGGATCGGTGCGACGAAGACCCAGGGTGAGACCCAGGATGAGAGCCACCGCGAGGCTCACGAGTAGAATCGCCGAGGCGAGGGCCAACTTCGTGTTCTTCTGCATGCTGGATTTCCCAACAAAGACAAAGATGCCCCCGTCATAGCCTGAACAGGCTATTGCGGCAAGTGCTGCTAACGACCACCTCATCGTGCACACGCACGCAGGTTAATTGGTGAGCACGTGGCATTGTGGTGATTGAGTCGGCGTGTGTACGAACGTGGAGATATACCTGGGACCACACGGTCTCATTTCCCCCACCGATGTTTTGTTTTTATTTCTTCCAGAATCACTCGTGGTATAGATTTAGAGTAGTAGCCACGTGAGTAGTACCGTAACCACGGCCATAGCGATATGTATACTGGATGTTGTGTGTCTGGTGCGGCAAAATGTTTGGGCTCGCCCGACCCTAATAGGGCCGGCTCAAATGCAGTAAAGCAGGAACTCAGTCGTGTAGACGCAGTCCCTTTGCCAATAACATCTGGTTAACCTGACTCTCCCTATGCTGATGAGACCCATGAAGTCGAAACCGGTCCCGAGTTTGCTTACTTAAACAAAATGCTGCCCGGTGGCATCGGTCAGGAAAGCCAATAAATGGGCTGATGTACCAGACACGTGTACCTGTGCGATTTAAAATTCTGCTTATAATTGATATTTTTAAAAATACAGATAACGATCTCGCGAACTCGATTCTATTCATCTGCCTTCTCTCTTCGCTCTCCTTACGGAGAAAGGATTGTTGCGTATTTTTAAAGCAGAGCCGCGCGCCTCTGCGTGTGTGTTTGTTAAGCAGTTGAAACACGTCGCCTTACTTTGGAAGTAATTCCCCACTCCGCTTTGTGATGCGGAGTCACGGAGCCGCTGTCTGTAACAGCCCTCCGATGCGTCTGCGGGTTTCGGTGCCGCGTGTTTGTTCGGCACGACGTCCGACGTTTCGCTCCACGCGCTTCTTCAGGAACGTGGTGCGAAACGTCGGTCACCGTGTTGAACAACACAAGCGGCGCAACCCTACAACACCTCATATATATACAGTAAATATACAAAAGTAAACGTCCGTCCTGAAAAATATAATTTTAACACCCACGAAATGTGACTGGAACTTAATGGTATAATTAACAACTTCGTGAGTCATTCGTCCAACCGTGGACACATAATGGATGGTGAGGATGATAATGATGATGAGCTCAAAAGCGGAGGCCATAATTAGAGAATGCAGTTCCCTGAATTTGCTCCCAACACGTGGACCGAAACGTCGGACATCGTGCCCAAATCACACGACGGCACAACCGGACAAACGCATCGGCGAAGCCATAGAGCTGCGACTACCTACCGCATCATAGCCAGGGAATGATTGTAGCGTGGGATCGTGAACCCTGTCTCTTCGGTCTCCTTGTTAGCGTCTTATCCCGTGGACGAGGAGGAACGGCGGGGGGGGGGGGGTGAAGAGGGGGGGTGGTAAGGAGGGGGGGTTGAGGACGAGGAGGAGGGGGGGTGAGGAGGAGGAGGGGGGGTCTCAAGCCGTACCCAATCGCGTGGGAAGGAACATCGCGTGGCTCCGGCGCGATCATTGTTTATTTTTGACTTCCATGTGTAGGTCGTGTTGGGGGGTGGGGGGGGGTGCTACTCGCCGACAGCACTTGCCCCAGCAGTCTGTTAAAGGCTATACGGAAGATCTTCTTGTCTTTATCTTTGGGTTTTTTTGGTTGTTGTTGAGAATATTCCAGAATGTACCCGTGCGTTTACTTAATCCCGCAGTCTTATATAACAAACAAATCATCGTCAGACACGGCAGCCGAAAAATCATCATCTGTAGCAGAGTTAGTCATCAAGCCACGTTCTATCCACTGTTGGATGACGGCACCCTACGCTGTCGCGAAAGCGGTCACGGTACTGCACTACCACCACAAATCCATCTCACTCAACTACTGCACCCACACGCATCGTATATCACCCCATCGCTCTCTCTCTCTCTTTCTCTGCGTTCTGATCTCTCCTCTCCTCCTTTGCTTTGCCGGCTTAAATTCCGTTTCCAACATCGTTCGCATCATCGTCGTCACCACCATCATCCCAGCTCGTCACGCCGTGCCCTCGCCCAAGCCAGATAAATTTTCTTTTGAAGTCGCTCCTGTTATGTCCGCGACGTTCGCCGGTTCCACGCGACTCCGCGTCCCCGTTGTCTGTACGACCGCACATCTGCGAAACTACTGGAAAGCTGCGAAAAAAAGCTTCACAGCTCATCGAATTCCTCCAGTCTAAAATTCTGACAGCGGGATGCACGAAGGCACGTGTCGTGACTGCGACTGTCGCGGGCAACAAACGCACGCTGCGAGCAACACGACGCGTCGCAGGCAACTCGCGCGTCGCAGGCGACACGGTGCTGTTGTAAATCAACACGACGCGTGAACACGAATCGACGAAGTCGATGGCGTCCGCAGCGTAAACGCCCGAAGACGATAGCGAGTCGGGGGGGGAGACGCCGTCACAATCGCCACCGCCATCAGCCTCACCTGGAGGGACGCGGAGGCAGCGGAGTTGAAGATCGCACCTGGGATGAAGGTAGCACGGCGGGAACAGCAGGGGGTGAGCAAGGGGTGTAGGGGATAAATAGGGGGGGAGGGGGAGTAAGAGGGGCTGCGTGCTGGGAGGGCGGAGGTGATGGTGGGGGGGCTGGGAGGCGGGGCTGGGGTTCGTCCGACTCGCCACCAACTATGTGCGCTTCGTCGGACGCGCGGTATTTGTGATCACGGACGCGTGCGTTGGGTGGCGGCGTGGGTGCCCGTGTGTGTGTGTGCGCGTCTGTCAGTGCGCGTGTGTGTGTGTCTGTGCCGGTGTGTCGGTGTGTGTGTGCGGGCTTTAGTAGGAAGCTCTCTAACAGCACTTGCGCCAACAGTCTGTTATAGGCTATACGGGGGACCTTTGCATCTGTGTGTGTGTGCAGTAGTTGTAGCGGTTAGCGCGCTGCGCTACAAACTCGGCGACCCGGGTTCGATTCCCGCTCACGGCCAACACCCAGTGACGATTTTATCTGAACCGGTCCTGGGCCCTCCCCTAGGTCGACTCAGCCTCAAATGAATACCCGGTGTGGTGTGTAAACATCGCCACTAGGGAGACAAAGACGGCCGGGCGTGGTGTTGGCCACTCACCCCCGCGTGTGCCGTACCGGCCTTTATAGGTGCTCGCTAACAGCACTTGCCCCTACAGCCTGTTAAGGCTACACGGTGGGTGGGTGGGGGGGGGAATCTTTGTCTTTGCTCCACCACACGACACCAAAAGCGCTGGCTGCAGTACTGACGGTCGCGGTTGCCCTTCTGAGCGGAAGCGCCAATCGGTACAAGATAACCGCGCGCCGCTGCGATTTGACGCCTTTGTTTTTATGTTTCATGCGAAAACTCCAAATACACAGCAGACGTCGGGCTCGGCATCGAACCCACGATCCTCCTTGCACGCCAGGCGAGGGAGGTGGCATCTCGCCACCGCGGCGCCCCAAGTTACGCTGGGCCACTCCACTGTTGGCTCGAAGGGTCTCCACTGCAGAGAGAGACAGAGAGAGGTCTAGCAGGTGTTGTTGGCCTCCCCGTCCACGCTGGTCCGACGGTTCGAAACGCGATCCCGGATTCCGTGCGCGCGGCGCTCGACGCCGATGGGGCAATCAAAGGGACGATGGCTGCGCGGCCGTGATGACTGCATGACGATGGTTTGCTTGCGCCGGTTAGCGCACTGCGCTACGAAACCCAACGTCCCGAGTTGGATTCCCGCTCACGGCCAATGGCAGTGGCGTCTGTATCTGAGCCGGTCCTGGGCCTCGTCTAGGTCTACGCAGCCTGAAAAAGTAGTGCCTTGGTGTAAACATCAGCCCTGGGGAGACAAAGGCGGCCGGACGTGGTGTTAACCACCAATCCACCTGTTTGTGTGTCGCACCGGCCTTCATAAGCGCTCGCTAACAGCACTTGGCCCAAGTCGATGAGAGACTTTACGGGACATTTTTGTCTTTGATTGGGGAAGTGGTGGGGAAGTGGGGAGGTGGGGGAGGCAGATCTGATAGGTTTCTAGGGTCAAGGGTCGATTACCGAGTGTGCGCTTTGAGGTCACAGCCGCATGATTGCGTCCATTCGCTTGGAGTCGAAGTGGACCTCGCTCTGTGGAACTATTGAATCCGAAGATCACTCTGCCCTCTCCACCCCACCCACCCAAAACTCCTCTTCCCTATATAGAGCAGCGGTTCTTACCCTTTACTTCAGCTTTACAGTAATGTTAATGAATGCATAGGGCTTGATGAAACAAAGTCAAATTTTTATTTAAAGCTTTCGTGACTGCAGGGATTCATATTCTTGGTTATTTTGGTAAAGTCACGTAGAAGGGAAATAATAAATTAATACAAATATATAACAATAAAAATTCTCACGACGTTTCGACTGCAACACAAGCAATCATCATCAGGTGTGAAATCCACAGCAAGACAATGTGGCATTTTTTTCAAATTTTCTTGCTGTGGATTTCACACCTGATGATGATTGCTTGTTTTTAAGCTTTCGTGACTGCAGGGATTCATCTTCTTGGTTCGTTCGGTAAAGTCACGTAGAAGGGAAATAATAAAATAATACAGATAAAACATAATAAAATAATTCTCACGACGTTTCGGCCACAACGCAAGCAGCCGTCCTCAGGTGAAGAACAGGTCTGTCGGAAAGACAGCGTCTGAATGGGCACCACCAGGCTTGGCAGCATATATCTAAGCTGGGTTGGAGGGGGGGGAAGGGGCGCCTTGATAAAGGAATTTGCATATCAATAGGAATTTATCATATTTATGGGAAATGCAGATATGGAATTAGTCACTACTTGTGGAATGCGTAGGAGGTGAGTCTCGCATGGCAGCCAGATGGCCTGCAGAGAACCTCCGTCCCGGAGAAGTCAATTTCATGTGAGCCCACTGAACTGCAACAGTGATCTGCCACGGCTGAGGTGCCCGTCCCACCGTGCCTCAGGTCCGCCCCATGCCCACGGACGTGGTCCGAGACACGCCGCCCGGCTTCTCCAATGTAACCGCCACCACAGAGGCAACCCAGCCTGCAGACGCCAGGGCACTGCATGTCTGGAACCACATCCTTTACAGACGGGACCAGACCATGGACCCCATGCACTGTGTTCAGTGGGCTCACATGACATTGACTTCTCTGGGATGGAGGTTCTCTGCAGGCCATCTGGCTGCCATGGGAGATTCGTTCGTGGGGCGATCCGCATGTACAAACGCAGAGACAGTTTCAACCGGGAGGATGGATTCTGGCTCAGCGATCATTGGAAGAACGTGGTGGGCCATTTCGGATCTTGGCTGATTGTGTTCACATTTGCGGTGACTTTCGGACCGCGGTCCACTCACTGGCATTGACTGTGTGTTTTTTGTTCTCCGCAGGGAATGGATTCTTTGCTCCACTGCGGGTCTCCTGCTACCGCTCTCCCATTGACATGTTTCGTTGCTTCCTATTGGTGCCTTTCACGCGACAGTCAATGGTGTGGTGTGTGGCAGATTGTATGATGGTGAATGGTATAGAAGTGTAATGTTTAATGTAATGTATAGGGTGATATATGGTGTCGTGATTGTATGGTGGATGTGCAGCGATGTGGTATACAGTGGGATGGGTGGAATAATGCATAGTGTGGTGTTGCAATGTGTGGTCTAAGGTATGGGGTGGTGTATAGTAGTGCAGTATGTGGTTTGGTGTTGGGTTTGTCTATGGCAGTGCGTGGTGCGGGGAGGGAGGACGGTTTAGCTGGAGGCATGTTATATTTTTGCGACATGGAGTTGTGATGTGTGACTTGCTGTTGGTGGCTCAGCTTAGCCTGGTGGTGCCCATTCAGACGCTGTCTTTCCAACAGACCTGTTCTTCACCTGAGGACGGCTGCTTGCGTTGTGGCCGAAACGTCGTGAGAATTATTTTATTATGTTTTATTTTTATTATTTTATTATTTCCCTTCTACATGACTTTACCGAAAGATCCAAGAAGATGATTGCTTGTGTTGCAGTCGAAACGTCGTGAGAATTTTTATTGTTTTATATATTTATTATTTTATTATTTCCCTTCTACGTGACTTTACCGAAAGAACCAAAAATATGAAACAAAGTCAGTTGTATCTACATCATGGGACCTCCTTTGCCAGTACCAAAATATGATAATAGGGGTTTCCCCTTTTATCTGGCAACAATACAGGTGCTGAGTTGTTAAAACACCAAACTGAAACATTTTATAAGGAATCATGTCTGCATGAACCAGTGATGATGATATGATAATTGGCGTGCAATCCCCAGTCCTCTTCATCTTGTCCAAACAACACACTTGTTATTTGTTCATGCCGCCGAGTTGTTTTTTTGCGCCCTCTAAACAAAAAAAGCCCACCAGCCTGTATTTTGGAAAGGGGAGATGTGTTTTTTGCTGATTCCTGGTGTACGCATTGTTGAAGTTGCCTTGGGATCTCCAGTTATTAGCGAAACAAGACGAAGGCACGCCGACACTATACCTGGCGCAACGTATAAACACGGCCACTCGGGAGACAAAGGCGGCCGGGCGTGGTGCTGGCTACCCCACACCCCCTCGTGTGCCGCCACAATGCCCGCTAACAGCACTTGCCCCAACAGTCTGTGGGGCCTGTATGAGAGGGGGGCCCTTTGCCTGTGCTTTACAGTTGCCTCGTTAGCGCAGTAGGTAGCGCGTCAGTCTCATAATCTGAAGGTCGTGAGTTCGATCCTCACACGGGGCACGCAGAATATTTTTTTAATTTCTCTCCGTCCAAATAGTTGCCTAAAACGTCTTGAACAACGTTTAAAATTCGTATCCTTCTGTGGATTGGGCATGATGGATGCTGCTGCTGACGATTGTTAGAACGAATGTTGGGTCTTAATACGTGAAGCTATTTCAGCGGACCCAAGTTATACCCACGACACCCTGGACCAGATTTCCCAACTTTTTGTTGCAACTTTTACGAAACAAAGGCCGGGATTTTCGGATTATTGAAAAACAAAAAACCTGCACGTGAATGATGCCCTGCGTGTTTTTTATTGATCTAATCTTGATATAGTTTTATATATATAATTACGTTGTTGCACCGATATGTTCCTATCGCGCGGTGTTTTATAGCCCTCCCCCAAGTCTCCATGGCAGAAGAGACTTTCACTTCGGTTAGCACCGTCAAGTGCGATTAAAGACCAATATTTCACGGTTATCTTGGTGATTTGGAGATGAGGGAAACTGACTGAGAGTCTCTCGCTGAGGGGGCGAACAACCCACGGTCCCAAATGAGTCGCGACACTTCTCAAGAAATGCCTCATCAGCCATGATCCATCCACTGCTGGCTGAAGGTCACTCTTGTTAACGAGACTATCCTGTAGGTAGAAATAAAATAAATCACGACGTTTCGATCGTAACACAAGCGACCGCCATCAGGCGGAACCGATACAGCAGGACAACTGCTGATTTGGGAGAAAGATCTGCTATCAACAAGAGATTATAAAGGGTTTTGGTGGGCTCAATCCCAGGGGTAAGTGGGCGGAGCTCGAGAAGGAAGAAAGGAGGGAGGCAAGCAGGGAGGGAGGGAGGGGGGAGTTAGATGGAAGGTAGAGAGAAGCTGGGTTAGTGATGCTAATGTGAAAAAAATTAGCATGTCAATGATACAGGATGCTGCAGCGTTGGCTGTGACTTTACCGAAAAAAACCTAAGAGTATCAAATCTAGAATTAGGGAGTTGGGCACAGGTAATAGATGGAAGGTAGAGAGAAGCTGGGTTAGTGATGCTAATGTGAGAAAATTAGCATGTCAATGGTACAGGCTGCTGCAGGCTACCTACGTGACTTTGCCGAAAGAACCAAAGAGTATGGATCCCTGCAGTCACGAAAGCTTCAAATCAAGATTGAGACTATCCTGGTGTCTTGACCTCTCACCGTGATCAGCCATGACCCATCGGCTGCTGGATGAAGATCACTCTTGCTAATGAGACTATCCTGGTGTCTAGACTTCTCACCGTGATCAGCCATGATAAATACACCGCTGGATGAAGGCCTCCCCACACCGCCACCCACCTCTCGCCATTGTGCGATGTTAACGTTCCAACTGACACCTGCGCACGAACTCATTTCATCGCTCCATCTCCCGAGTCGATGTGCCCCCTGGGTTGCCACTATTCCCGAACCATCGGCCATCATCGTCAAGAGCGGCGTCTCCTTCCCAAGCACCACTCCTCATTTGGTCTGGACAATGAAGTCCTTTGCCCTGCATGCGCTTTTGACATCCTCGTGTCCCTCCGTCTCGCACTCATTCCATGCACAGGACGGCGTGTGCGATTCTCTCCCCGTGCCTCGTCAGTCCGTGTAGTTCGTCTGCACGGCCAGCACAATGTGCAGACCCTCCTCTAAGGCTATTGCGGGTAGACTGACCGGACCATACCTCGTGCGGGTCGTCGGGGGGTCATTTGACCGTAACTTCACCACGCCGCTCAGTGCGGCGTTGGTGAATGTGAGTTGGGGGAGCATAGAATGCAACGCGAATCTTGTCCCACTGTCCCTCTGCTGCCACCCCGAAACGTCGGCCACACCGCCTCGCCAACCCGCACCGACCGGCGCGGCGAAGTATGGTCAAACGAAACCCTCCTCGGAGTCCGACACGGCTACGGGAGAAGCCTTCATCCAGCAGTGGATCCGCCAACGCGCTCTTCGTCATTATTCTATTATTACTACTGCTACTGCGATTGCATAAGACCTTACTGACAATCGCTCTTCACGGCACGGTATGTTTAAATTGAAAGCGATTAACGCGGTCCAAAGGAGGAGCGCTGCTTTGATGTGAGTTAAATCTGAGTCGTGCTTGGCAGTCGGATGGCGTTCAACCCTTTGGCTGGCGTCAGCTCGGCTTGACACGAGACGCACTGCTTGCGATGTGCTCGCTGCCTGGTGAGCACACTCGCTTTGCAATCCAGGAGGGATTCGATCTCCCGGGCGTGGCAGTTAAAACGACGCGAGTCTGAAAAAAGAAATCCATGCACAGGGTGGTCGAAATATCTTGTGGCCACCGTTGGATTCTCCGGATATGTAGTGCGATGCAAGCAATGTAACAATGGCATGTAATACCTTTATTAAATATTAGCGTTCTTGTAAATATTAACAATGTCCCTGCTAAGGGTCCAGTTCGTCTGTATGGGAGCCAGAATTTCCTTTGCACGGGATAATTATACTGGATACCCGTGAGAAAAAGAGCTTCATAGCTCATCGTATTCCTGCATCACAAGTAAATATGCTGATTCCCATTCGGCGCCACGTCCCAAGAGAAATGTTTGCGCAACATTGCCAGGTCCATTTGTGCAAATGTATTCAAATGAATAAGCAAAGGGAACTATATTGACTTAAAAGCTTTCGTGAGCGCAGAAATTAATATTATTTGGGGCTTTCGGTTAAATCACGTAAATATGTTCGAAAAAATACAAATAAACTACTACGTTTCGATCACAACACAAGCGATCGTCATCAGGAGGAAAACAGAGTGGGGAAGCTGCCGTTCAGCCAAGATTTAACCGCCTCTACGGGGAGGGTCTCCACTTAACTATAATATTTTTCTGTCTCAGCAGCTTCCCCACTCGTTTTTCCAGCTGATGACGATCGCTTGTGTTGTGATCGAAACGTCGTAGTTTTTTGCTTTATTTTATTCGTATTAATTTGAACCTATCTACGTGACTTTACCGAAAGACCCAAAGAAGAAAAAGGGATATTATATTAGGGGTAAATGAATTTGCGTAACAGCGCAGCTGCTCGATCGGCAGTTGGCATATGGTGGGGTAAAGCGTGGGTGAATGTCCACCTCTTCCAAGACGTCTGGCCAGCGTGGAAGAAGAGGCCAAATAACCCCTCGGGAGAGTGGGTGGACGTCTAGAGTTCTTTGCTAGTGGACGTCCTTCCGCTGAACCAGAAATTGTAGGGCTGCGCCTTCATCATCATCTTTTGTCGCATATAGGTACGTATAATTACACGTGCAGCCTTTTTTTTTAAAGTAACATCTACTGCTGGATGAAGTCCCCACGCTGCGCAGTGTGTGCTCGTGTTAAGGTCCGCACAGATGGATTCAACAATCTCTTCACTGTGCTTTCTGACATTCCCTCCCGGTCAGCTTAACAGCACTGCCGGTTCGTTAGATGAACAAATCCTGACTGTGACCCATCAACCCTTTGCTTCTACCGACGAGGAATAACATTAACCCCTGCGTTACATTAACATTACGGATTAACCCGTGACCCGCATAGGAATGTAATGCGTTTACATAGTTAATGAGAACCGTGGCCATTAACCTGCGTGTTAAATGTTCCATTCTTTGACGGCGACGTTCAGAAACACAGGCACGCACATGTTCAGAGCCCTTTCGTTAATCCCTCCCGCGCGACGTGTAGGTCGGTGGGGATTATTATGTGACCATACTTCACCACCGCTGGTCATTGCGGGTTGACGGAGCAAAACAAAAACACAGGTCGACGTAGTATAGCGGTTTCAGATCGAATTGCAGTGAGCTGTCACTTAATACATATACAGGGACTCGTCTACTTACGAACATTCGGCTTAAGAACTTTCAGAGATGCGAACAAACCTGTCCATATGTCCAGTTGCCTGTCGGGACCGAGAGTCGTAAGTTTAACCGCCGCGTAATAAATGGCGGCGGTTGCATCTACAACTACAGAACGTGAAGAACCAGTGGCATCTACATCTAC